>CM021108.1:29979510-30080812 GCA_007115665.2 Sequoiadendron giganteum | reverse complement strand
ATTTACAAGTTACAAAAATGAAAATTTGATAGTTACAAGTTACAAGTCACAATTTTCTAACTTTTTCTTCTTTTTTTTGTAGATGTTTGGTGGACACATTGGGGTGGAAAAACCCCACATCTTCAAAACTTTGCCCTCCGTGTTTTGAGCCAGCCTTGTAGTTCATCCAATTGTGAGTGCAATTGGAGTTTGTTTGAGGCCATCCACACAAAAAAGAGGAACAAACTCGCTCAAAAACGCCTCAATGACCTTGTCTATGTGCAATATAATCTTCGATTGCACATAAAAAAGGTAGAGGAGATATCATATGATGATCCAATTGATTTGGAGGAGATAGATCCATACAGTGATTGGACAGGGCGAGGGGAGCAACCTCCATTGTTTACCGAGGATGAGATTTATGATTTAGAGCGACATGCAATGGAGGAGGGTGGATTTACATTCTCATTGGATGACCTTGAGGATGATCCTGAGGAGGAGTCATTGCCAATGCCACCACCAGCAGCTGCAGGAGGATCTACATCTAGGATGGAGGTTGAGGAGCCACAGGCACAGCAGGAGCGGAGTCCTATGATTACACAGACACCCTATTCCGGTCCCATATTGAGATCTAGACATGGGAAGAGGAAGATGTGATTCATGTGAATTTGTAAAAACTGAAATATATTAATGTTTATGACATATGTAGTATTTACTTTCAGTTTTACAAAAACAAATTGCTATTTCATTTTGTTTCAGACTATTATCATATCAGCACATTGAGCATTCCACATGAGGATGCCATTTTGTATCCAATTTCTTTCAAATCAATCAAATATAGCTTGTTTCTTATATGTACTCATTTATTGACTCATTGGATGCATCTTATCTTTGAATTTTGCAAAAAAAATGAGTTTTTAGTGAAGTTTAAGCAATTTTTTAAGTTCCCGAGTTTTTTGCCGAGTTTTTTCCGAGTTTTTGCCAAGTTTTTGCCGAGCCGAGTTTTTCGGGCTTGCCGAGTACTTGAAAATGCCGAAGCCCAACCATGGACCAAGGCTGCCAATATTACCTGCGTGGGGGTTTACAATCCCAAAGGAGGCGCTTTCAGACTTTAGGAACCCATGTGAGCATCTTCAGCTGGTTGTGGGTATTCTGGAGGAGTTGCAGGTCTGGATAAACTCAAACGCCACCTAATATTCTTGCAAATAAGACAGTGAAGAGGTTGAGTCTACAGCTGAGTGAGTTTTCTAAGTGCTTGGTGGGTTGGAAGGACCGTGGCATGCTACAGAAGTTGTGAGTTGCTGTTGGGTGTAGAAACTTGTTGGGAGTTGTTTCCAGACGTGACCTTGCATTCAAATTTAGTGCCAGCTCTTTCCTTCAGCTTGGATGGATTGATAAATAATGTCTTTATCAGGCGCATCCATACATATCTGAGAATAACAAAATGGTATTTACATGCTGAAGCTTTATAACTTGTATCACTGAGTCTACAAACTGCTGTTAGTGTTATTCTGAAATATAAATGCTGAGTTGGTTTTTCCTCTTTGAATGTAATGTATGGTCCAATAGAAAAAAGCAATGCAAGTATGATGCTATTATTTTCTGAGTTTGTTATCTGTGAGTTGCAAACACCATATCATTGAAATATTCAATCCAGATGTGTGAAAATCAATTTGACAAAATGACAATGTGTCAAATTGCTATGATCATTTAAAATATCGAACAAAATTTCAATAGAGTTTCTTCCATTTGGGATGGGACATTACAAACTCTATGAGAATCAATAATCCACTTATTCAATGGGGTTAAGTAACAATAAAATATCAAGAGCAGTTCATGAGTGGTACTACCACTCAGCGTTACAATGTTAGCTCAATTGAAAAATTCTAAATTCAAGATATACATCTGTTTTTTAAAGTATAGTCATGAAAGAAATTGATAGAACATTCCCACATGTACCAAAACATCAAAGAACTAACCACTCATCATGGAATTAACAAATATACCTCAAATATTGGCAAATAGATGGCTGGTGCAGGTCTGAAAGTGGTCTGAAACCCTTCTGTTATAGTTTGGATAGTGAGATATAAACTCTGAAAACTTCACCGAATCACTCCCACACGCACCCGAAATGAATGCAAGCTATTACCATGTTTCCAAACAACTCAAAATGACTTATCACATCATCAAAATATTCATACTGAAAAACCAAAACCAAAACTTCAAAGCAACTCCAATGGTGACTCCTAGCTGGAATCACACCACAGTCTAGCTAGGGAATATCTTGCAATTCTGACACTAGAAATCTATGAAGGATTTCTCCCTCAAAGATTGAAGAGAACCAAAGCCATTTCAGTAACATAACATTATCATTCTTCAGCATATCCAAATGAGCCCCCAACACCTCTTTTATAGCTTTTTTTGTTGTTTTTTCCGAAAAAAAAAGCATTTTGTTTTTCACTTTTTTTTTGAAAAAGCACTCCCTGATTTTTCCCAAAAAAAACACTTTTGTTTTAAATTAAATAATTCATTATGTAAACATTTAATCACTTTTTCCATCAAATTCCCTTCTAAAATAAAATAAAACCTTTTTCATGTGCATGATCCCTTTATTTCTCCTAGGCGTCCAAAAGAGGAATTAAAATACCTTTTCAAAAAGATATTACACTTAAGGTATCAAAAATAATGATAAAACATTATAAATTAAGTGAATAATTTAATTATTTCACTCTTCACCCCAAGTTGTGGAAAATCCAAAACACATCTAATCCAAATTTCCGACTACAGCGCTGGAATATGATATTGAGGCAACAGGTTAACAATGTTGATGTTATAGCGCTATATCCTTCACTCAAGATAGTTAAAACACATGACTAAAATGAATAGCCTTCGCTATTTAATTACAAGTTCACACTATTTTAATAAATGCAAGAGCCGACCCTTTATGATTCACATATTCTTGTTTTAGCTTGAGCCGACTTTAACTTATAATTATCATTTATTGTATTTTCCTAAAGAGGCCGACCTAAGTCAAGAGGCGCCTTATGATGTATATATACAAGGTCACTTTGTCATTGTAAAAATATTCCATCTCAAGCAAGTTCGCACTATTCTTTATGAGCAGAATTCGCACCTTATAGCCGCAGCTTGGATTCAAGGAGGATTTCATAGTCATTGCATTGTTTGTATTTAGAAGAAGGGCGAATACATTGTATCAAGCATTGGCCATTGTTGGGCCTGAGTTGTAAGCAGATTTCTGCTCTTGTGTTACCTTATATAAGAGAATCATTTGCTGGGTTTTTCTCCCTCAAGAGGAGGGTTTTCCCAGGGTATCTTTGTGTGTTCATTGTCTTATGTATTGCAATTCTTTTAAGTACTTTATTGATTGATCTGATCTAAGAAACACTAACATGGTATTAGAGCGGGTGTGAAAAAGATCGTGATCAGATTTAGTTTGCAACACTCACTTTATTCCTTTTCAGTCTATCTTCTAAATTTCTCAAGATGGTGAACGGTCTGAAAATCGAGGATAGACTCGAAGGGATCTCGAACTACACATCATGGAGGTTCAGGTTCATGCTAACTTTGGAAGAGAATGATTTGGCTGAGTTTGTGAAAACAAAAGTTCTCGAACCTGAGGGGGAAGAAGAGAAGCTGCAATGGAGGAAGAAAGACACTAGGGCAAAGAAAGCATTGGTTGATTCCGTCAAGGATCATATTGTACCAATTATCTTCAAGTTGGATACAGCAAGAGAGATGTTTACAACCTTGGAAGAGATGTACGGAATCAACAACACCAGTCGTGCCCTTGCTCTGAAGCAACAACTTCATCATGTGAAAATGGCGAAAGGAGAATCTATTATTACATACTTCATGAGGATTTCAGAGATAAAAGATCAGCTCTCCACTATTGGTCACATGATTGATGATAAAGAACTGACTATGCTTGCTCTCAATGGTCTTCCGCTTTCTTGGGAGGCGTTTATTCAAGGAATCAGTGCAAGATCTGAACTTCCCAAGTTTGATCGATTGAGGATTGACTGCATTCAAGAGGAGTCAAGACTAACAGCAAGAGGAATTGGTCAAAGCCCAAAGAATGAAGAATTACAAGTTCTTGCCTCTCATTCATCAAACAAAGGAAAAGGCTTTAAGAAAGGATTCTTCAAAAGGAATCGAGAAGATGGAAATGATGTTGCTCCTACCTTCAAAAGAAAACGAGACATGTCCAAGATTCAATGTTTTCGTTGTGATAAGTATGGTCACTTTGCGAGGGTGTGCCCTCAACGACCTAAGCTTCAAGTTGCCACTGCAGATGTTGAAGAAGTCGCTCCACAAAAGGACTCCAGTGATTATCTATTTTATTCAGCCTTGTCTAGCAATGTTTCTACTGACTCTAACACTTGGTTGATTGATAGTGGTGCTTCTAGGCACATCACCGGATTCAGAAGTCACCTTTCAAACTTAATGGAAAGCAACTCCAGTGATCAAGTTGTTATTGGAGATGATGCTAGATATTCTATAAAAGGGATTGGAAACTCCACTCTTCACTTGGATTCTGGAATTTCTTTGGAGTTGAATGATGTACTGTTCGTACCAGGGATAAAGAGGAACCTTGTTTCAATTTCAGCATTAGAAGATAAGGGTTATCAAGTTGCCTTCTCTAAAGGGAAAGTTCTTATATGGGCAAAGAACTCCAGCTTCAAAACTACTCAAGTGATTGGAGTTAGACATGAATGTCTCTACAGGCTGTGCACTCGTCCTCTTCAAGCACTTGTGCATAACAGTACCAGCATGTGTGATCTTTGGCATCGAAGATTGGCTCACATTCACTTTCGTGCTCTACCTATCATGGAGAAGATGGTCACCGGTCTTCCGAAATTCGATCAAGAACATGAAGGTACATGCAAGGGATGTGCCCTAGGCAAGAACACAAAAGGTACGTTTCATTCCAGTGAAAGTAGATCTAAATGTATTCTTGATCTCATTCATTCTGATTTGTGTGGTCCAATGTCTATTGCATCATCTAGTGGTTTCTTGTATTATATTATTTTCATTGATGATTACTCTAGAAAGACTTGGATCTATTTCTTGAGATCTAAAGAATCAGAAGAAGTATTAGAAAGATTCAGAGAATTCAAAGCACAGATTGAAAATCTGTCTGGGAAGAGGATCAAAGTATTGAGATCTGATAATGGTGGAGAATACACTTCTGGCACTTTTCGAGACTTTTGTATTGAAGCAGGGATTAAGAGGGAGTTCAGTGTTCCCTATAATCCACAACAAAATGGTATTGCTGAAAGGAAGAATAGGTCTATTGTGGAAGCAGTGAAAGCTATGATCCATGATCAAGACTTACAAATCTCTCTTTGGGTTGAAGCATCAAGAACAACCGTCTATGTTCAAAATAGGAGTCCCCACAGGATCTTAGAGAATAAAACTCCTGAAGAAGCATTCTCAGGCGTGAAGCCTGAAGTTAGTCATTTGAGGATCTTTGGCTGTCCAGTCTATGTTCATATTCCAAAGGAAAAGAGAACAAAGCTAGAACCTTCTGGGAAGAAAGGAATTCTTGTAGGCTACAGTGAGACATCAAAAGCTTACAAGATTTACATTCCAAGACAGAAGTCTATTGAGATTAGTAGAGACGTCACATTTGAGGAAGATGTTGCTTATAGAAGGTCCAAAGGCACTCCTATGGAGATTGATGAAGAAGAACCTCCTCAAGATATGGAAGTTGACCATATTCCAGAGAATCTGAAGGAGGATACAAAACCTAAAGAAGATATTGATCCAGCTGAGCCTTTGGATCCTACTGATGGGCCTCTAGACATTGTGATTGGAAAGAAAAGACCTCTTTGGGCTCGCAGGACAATGCAGGAAGCAGAAAGGTTTGCAGCTCCAAGAGGAGCCTTCAGAGAAAGCAAGAGACCTCACAAGTTCTCTAGTTATGTTGCCTTGATGAGTCAGATTATTGAGTCAGAGCCTTCAAATGTTGAAGAAGCTTCTAGTCAACAAGTATGGAAGGATGCCATGATTGAGGAGTATCAGTCTATACTTAAGAACGATGTTTGGGATATAGTTCCTAGACCCAAAGACAAATCTGTGGTGTCTTCTAAGTGGCTCTTCAAGATCAAGCATGCAGCTGATGGGAGCATCGAGAAACACAAGGCTAGATTTGTGGCTAGAGGGTTCTCACAAAAAGAGGGAGTTGACTATGAAGAAACTTTTGCTCCTGTGGCTCGTTACACATCTGTTAGAACCATCATTGCTATTGCTGCATCTAGAGGATGGAAGATTCATCAAATGGATGTAAAGACAACTTTTCTGAATGGCATAATAGAAGAAGAGGTTTACATTGAGCAACCAGAAGGATTTGAGGTGCATGGGAAAGAGTCTCATGTCTGCAAGCTAAAGAAGGCCTTGTATGGTCTTAAACAAGCTCCTCGTGCTTGGTATGAAAGAATTGATCAATATCTTTCAAGTCTGGGTTTCTCAAAGAATGATGCAGATTCTAACCTCTACTTCAAAGTAGTAAATGGTGAAGCATTAATTTTGGTTTTATATGTTGATGACTTGATCATTACTGGTGAAGAACATCTAATTTTAAATGCAAGAAGGAATTAGCTTCAGAGTTTGAGATGAAGAATCTAGGTCTTATGCATTACTTTCTTGGCTTAGAAGTTTGGAAAAAGCCAGATGAGATGATTCTAAGTCAAGGGAAGTACACTGTTGACATTCTCAAAAGGTTTGGCATGATTGACTACAAACCTATGTCTACACCCATGGAGACTAATTTAGATAAGTTGAAAGAAGCTGCAGCTAGTTCAGAACCAGTGGATTCTACGATGTATAGACAGTTGATTGGTTCATTGATGTATCTAGTTAACACTAGACCTGATATTTGCTATGCAGTGAGTGCACTTAGCCAGTTTATGTGTAAACCAAAGCAAATACATCTTGTAGCAGCTAAACATATCCTAAGATATTTATGCGGCACAATCGGATATGGGTTGAGATATTCTTCAAACGTGGATTTGGAGCTGCATGGTTTTACTAATTTTGATTGGGCAGGATGTGTCTCAGATTGGAAGAGTACTTCTGGTTGTTGCTTCAGTTTGGGGACTGCTATGATCTCCTGGTGTAGCAGGAAACAGTCTTTAGTGGCCTTGAGTACAACTGAAGCAGAGTATATTGCAGCTTGTGTGTCAGCTCGTGAGGCAGTGTGGCTTCGTAAGCTCCTTGCAGGATTGTTTGGACAATCAATGGAGCCTACTATTATACACTGTGATAATCAAAGCTGTGTAAAGCTTTCTGTCAATCCTGTGTTTCATGACAGAACAAAACATGTTGAGATCAAGTACCACTATATTAGAGATATGGTGCAAAGGAAAGCTATACAGTTGAGGTATATCAGCACTGAAGAGCAAACGGCAGACATTCTCACCAAGCCTCTCGCCAGGATGAAGTTTGTATACTTCCGAGAGAAACTTGGTATGGTGGAGAATGCAGCCTTGACTGAGAAAGAGTCTCAGTAATCAGTGATCCTTGATTGAGAATGCAACTCTCTGCTGAGAGAGAGTTGAGGTGCAAGCCCTTGATAATGCAATTCTCTGCTGAGAGAGAGTTGAGGTGTAAGCCCTTGATAATGCAATTCTCTGCTGAGAGAGAGTTGAGGTGTAAGCCCTTGATAATGCAATTCTCTGCTGAGAGAGAGTTGAGGTGTAAGCCCTTGATAATGCAATTCTCTATTGAGAGAGAATTGAGGTGAAAGCCCTTGTTTCCACCCTCTGGGAGAAGCTATGGTGGATGTCATGTGTGTGACTCCATGACAGTGAGGGAATCCGTGATGATTTTATTTATACCATCTATGGAAGTAGCCATAATGGTTAATATCACATTGAGGTGATATTCTATTTTGTTTTCATTCTAATATGATGTGTCTTGTGCAGATGGAAGTTCATCCCTAGCTGAGAGGGAGTGTTGATGTTATAGCAGCTATGGTCTGCCCTTCACTCGCACAAGAAACACATGAATTAAATGAATAGCCTTCAGCTATTTAATTCATGTTCACTATTTTAATAAATGCAAGAGCCGACCCTTTATGATTCACATATTCTTGTTTTAGCTTGAGCCGACTTTAACTTATAATTATCATTTATTGTATTTTCCTAAAGAGGCCGACCTAAGTCAAGAGGCGCCTTATGATGTATATATACAAGGTCACTTTGTCATTGTAAACATATTCCATCTCAAGCAAGTTCGCACTATTCTTTATGAGCAGAATTCGCACCTTATAGCAGCAGCTCGGATTCAAGGAGGATTTCATAGTCATTGCATTGTTTGTATTTAGAAGAAGGGCGAATACATTGTATCAAGCATTGGCCATTGTTGGGCCTGAGTTGTAAGCAGATTTCTGCTCTTGTGTTACCTTATATAAGAGAATCATTTGCTGGGTTTTTCTCCCTCAAGAGGAGGGTTTTCCCAGGGTATCTTTGTGTGTTCATTGTCTTATGTATTGCAATTCGTTTATGTACTTTATTGATTGATCTGATCTAAGAAACACTAACAAACAATAGAAGCCAATTTGGTGACTAACAATAAATAGATGTGCTCTCCAAGAAGTTTGGAGAACACCCCAAAAGTCAAAAAACACTTCAAAGAATGTCATTCAAATCAATATTGCCCACAAAGCTCATTGCCAATAATAGAAACTTTGTAACTCTGAAACTACGTCCTCCAAGAACTCTGGAGTTCTCCCAACTCATCTGGATCCTACAAAAAAACCTAGGAAACTGGCCAACACTCACAAAAAAACATGGCTTAAAAATGGGAACATTACAGAAATTAAGAGTTCCAATTAATGGTCTCTCATTTACCAGTTTCTAATATCCCTTGAAAAAATTTCCTTCATAATGAGCTATATAAAACTTATAAGTTCAACATCATTTAGGGAACTATAACAGCACAAAACCTAAATGTTTTCGAAAATATTAAGAGCATCTAGAAACTTTTAAAACTAGCTTCCATATAGTAACATTCACAACATAATGAGAACATATCACATAAAAATTTGAAGTAGCTTGGGAGCATAACATTGATTTATATTATAATACGTTTAACATGTAGAAATAACACTATCCAAATATAGGCTCAAAAATGTGACAATTTCTTAATAAATACGATTTGACAAATACAAAAATTGAATCTAGCACTACAAATTTCTTAATAAACTTTTTAACCAACATTTGCAACAGATTTCGCAAATATAGAACTTGAGTCTAGTATCAAATAATTGAAACATTGAGAAACAATGGTCACAATATAAGGTGCAGAGAAATGAACAATTACTTTGTCAACACCAATATCCACCCTAACCAACATTGCAACACCAAAAATGCTTTCCAAACGCAAAAATAATAATTCCAAATTCGTCTTGCCGAATAACAATACATATTACAAACCCTAATCCCAAAAAAATGTGTAACGACATTGAAAACCGTGGATAAATGTCATGTGCAATTTAAGTGCAATCTGAAAGTGATTTAAATGTGTTTAGCCAAGAAAAAATCAATTAGCAACTATTGACCCCAATTTTATTGAAAAGATGTGATTTCATAGGTCAAAAAAATCGACAACAATGCCAATTTGCGGTTTTCCCTATTAATCAAGTGTTTTGGCAATTTATGCTTCTATGCACTTTGCAATGCTAATTATGAGGAAGGCAGACAATCAATAGAGGCTATTTGCAAAAGACTTATGCAATAGTTCTATTTGATGGAATTGGGAAAGCACATTTAGATATTTTTCAACATTTTCCTTCAAATTCTAGATGATGGAAGGGTCACTCACACTCAAGGTCTATTTGTAAGCTTCACCAACACTGTCATTATTATGATCTTTGTTACCAATTCGGGCCCTAGAGCCTATCAATTTGGGTCCATTCCAATCCAAACCTAGGGGCCATCCAAGGTCCCTTATTAGGTATGTGGGTCCATGCAAAACTAACCCGAGCAAACCCGCAATGTCAAAATGTAGTTGTATAGGTGCACTTGGCCATGGCTTGTGGAATGCACAAGGCAATAATGCAATGGGCGTAACCTCAAGGTAAAGGCTGATTTTTGTGTTTATGAAGAAATAAACTTTCATTTTAGAAGTGTCTTCATATGAAGTCCATCTTATCAGCTTTGAAAATAGAGGTTGTACAAAAACTTTGTTATCATACGACTACATTTTCCAATGAAAATACAGCTGCTCCTTAGCTTTGGGTTCCTCAAGGGATACTCCTATTTTCTGCATGAGTGTCCCATGACCCTTTCTAGTTTCCCCATAGACCTTGAAATACTTACCACATCTTCTAGCTTGTAAAATCTCTTCATACCAAGAGGTGTTGCATCATCACATGCCATACCTCTCCCTCTTCTTATCCAATCTCTGGAATATATATCTTGTTGCAAAGGAAATAAATTTAAGTTCCCAGTTGAACTAGATGCTCTATAATGGGCATAATCCTGCACATGATCACACAAACAAACTACAAAATCCAAGAAATCATGCTTTGATACCAATCTGATCCATAAACTAGTGTAGATATTCCACTCCATAATTCCTCAAAACATATCCTATACTCCCCTGATGTAGCTTGATCGCATAAATTGTTCGTCCTAATGCAGAAACAAGGAAAAACAATCCCTACAATTGCATCTTAGAGCATAGAACAAAGGTATCAGAGCATGCAACTACAAACAAAGAGCATGGAACAGCACTAAGAAAGGGAAATACCAGCAATATGACCAAGACAAAACCAAATGAGCGAAAAACTTAAGAATGAGGTGTTTCCTCATGCCATTATCTCATGAGTTGTAACAATAGTTTCTTGCCCAAAACAAGATTTGCATGGACTTCCTCGTCCCTACAACAGCAACGTCCTATACCATGCTACTTCTCCAAAGCTCTTACAATACCTAAACCTCTCTATACTCTCAAAGGTTTATAGGTTTCCGATGATGAGAGTTTACAACCAAGTTTCATAACAACATTGAAGAGAACTTCCCAAGCAATGACCTTTCTTGGATGTTTTATAACAAGAACAGTTCCAAATGAGCCAAAGAAGGAAGCTCAAGAAACATTGAAGCCAAGAGAAATCTAACACATTTTGGAGCTCTTGGATCCTGAATGCCCTATCTGGTGATTCTACATGTTCAACTACAATCTAACCTACTCCACACATCCAATTTTGATAGGGACAGTTTTGAATGTTGTTGAACTGGTGAGATGTGTTCAACAGTGATCCAATCCATCATCTTTTCCTTTTCTTCTGCCATGTTCAGTTCCCCTATGCAGTCAGTTACTTCATCCTTTTATATTTTTTGACAAACGACTTTTACAACTCAATGTATATGCCATATTTCAAGAACGAGTCTTCAATTTCTATTAACCATAAGGGGTTAGCTTCAATGAAAAAATTAAGTGACTAAGTTACCACACTTGACTAACTTTTGTGATCCAATTTCAGATCAAACTTGCTCAATCACACTTTCCTAACTACACTCAAGGCCCTAAGTACCAGTTTAATAAAAAAAATGCAACTTACATAAGTTTATCAATCCATAATAATTTCATTCATTGATCTTACAATTCTTCATCAGGTCTACTTATACAACAAAGGTATAATAATGCTTCAAAGATAAGCCCAATAGTCTTCAAAATCCAATATGCCTGAATTCCAAATGCTTTGGCTCCTCCTGATAACAAGGATCATGGTTTTTCCTTATACAGCACAGTTTTGGCTGCAAAAGAAACTATCCTAGGAACCCCAAACACACTGACTATTTCAGCACAAGCCAAACTGGCATAACTATTTTGGTCGGATATGAAATTGTCACAGATGTCTATTTTCTATGCTGAAATCAGCCTTAAGAGTGTCCAGGACTTTGGATCACTCAAAACTTAAAAGGACTTGTGTTTCCATGTTGTTCTATCAATTTGTCTTGCAATCATATTTCAGATGTTCTATAAATTTATTGTGAAACTGAGTCTACAAGTACCTTTGAGCTGGTGAGTCTCCAAGAGAACTGTTTAGTGACTCAGCTAGCTCAGCTAACTTAACCTAATATATTTCAGATCATAGCTCCCCAATTGAAAGGCTCTTAGTCCCTAATAATCCAACATATCATGCTCCTTACTTTTCTTTTCCGATCTGTAGATTCAGTCTCTTGCTGCATGGGTATCAACTGCATTTTCCCACTTCTACCAACAGATCTAGCAATGGACATCAATCTACAAAACTGATCATACAAACAAACCAACCACAAAATATAAAAACTAATACCAATCTGATCCATAATTGGTATGGAAAATCCATTACTTTATTTACCAATGCCAATTTGAGAACCTGCTACTATAAAGTCTCTTGTTGTTTTGTGCAAATTAGTATTACACAAGGAAAACAACCTTTCTGTCTCTCAAATTACGTTGATTTATGTGCCGAAATATAATAGTAATTTCCAAGCATGAATAAGAATAATACTGAACATGTTAGAAACAAGGCAAACAAAGAGAATTTAGTTTGGTGAAAACTCAAGGTGGGTTAAAAACTCCTGGAAGAGTGAAGTATCAGTCTCCTCAAGCAACTACCTTCTTTAAACGCTCACAAGAAACTTGCCCCAGGGGCTCTAGGAACACTTTGCAAAACAAAAATATCGCATTTGAAGGCCAGTTCTGCAACTTGTTCAATTACCCAGTCCTACCAACACTCAACTTGCTAAGCACTATCTTATCAAGAAAACAATGCAACTTACACAAGTTCATTCATTTGTCATTCTTACATGCCCTCAAGGGGTTTGACATGCTTGCACTGCAAGGAAGTTATGGAACTCGTATTATCCTAACAGCTATGGGAAATTTGGGATACACTCACAGGAGTTTGGTCCTCAACAATCCTGCCAAGCCATTGAATACTGGTAGCAGTTCTCCATAATGGTTAAAACTTTCAAGAACATAATAAGGAACCCGTGGTTTTAGGAAACATTCCCTTAACCCTTATTATAGTAGAAGACTCCAACAGGAACCACTTCCCAATCATTTTGATGTCATCCTTTGGACACTTAAGAATTTTGGGCATCTTTGTAGTTTGAATGGCCCTAAATACAACAGGAACGAAGTGATTACAAATCCGGGCATAATGTTCTTAATACTGAATGGCCAAACAGGGCATCTTTGTAGTTTGAATGACCCTAAATACAACAGGAACGAAGTGATTACAAATCCGGGCATAATGTTCTTAATACTGAATGGCCAAACAGCACATCTACAACATCCATTTTAGGATTCCATGTAGGAAAAAACCTTCTGTCAAAGGTAAAGCACCACATAAGATATCAATCAGGTAGGAGCACATGTAAAAATACAACGCTCAAGTTATATTCACATGCTCCATGTTTGGAAATTCATACAAGATTCTACTCAATAACATTATAGCATCCCTACTAATAGGATGCATGAAGTCACTTCTTTTCTTAAAACTCTTAGGGACTTCAGACTGATCTTTAAGGACCTCAGAACTGTCTCTTCTCCAATTACAACTCAATGGTCCATTTGTCTATCTTTTTCTGCTCATGCTCAAAATTTGGGTCTGGAAGTTAAAGCATCCTTCTAAATGCCAGGCCGGATAGTTCAACTATCTCATCCCCAATAGCAGAATATAAAATCCCTTGCCTCATCGATGCAATTTTGCATACATCTCTAATGGTATTAGGGCAAGAAAATACCTCCAGCTTACCTGTCACCACATGTAGTAAGGAAGCTTGAATATTGAAACATGCTGCATCCAAAAAAGGTTGTGAAGCATCTAGTGACACTAGAACTACATTCTTGAATTGGTCAAACAACTCGATGTAGGTTCTGGCTGATGACAACTATGGAGAAAAGGTGGTATCTCTAAACTCTTTTGATCTTGTATACATAGGTTGAGCAACTTGCTTCCCCTACGATGTCATTCTGAATCTCAACTTGTATTATCCTTCACCCAATTCTCTACAAGCTCCATTAGCTTGTGAAATGTGAATTTTTACAAGCATTGAGACCTTCAAACCACAATGATTATCCTTGTATCACCCAATACATACTCTTAAATTCATTAATTTGCAATTCATGTCATAACTTGATGAAAGGCAGTGTCAATTACCTCACACAGTTAAACCTTCATTTCTTCATTACTTCACCTCAAGTTTTCCACAAATATATGTTTGAAATCTCTGCATTTACTTCACCTTTTACCATTCATTCCATTTCATGAGATCACACCTCAAGTTTTCCACAAATATATGTTTGAAATCTCTGCATTTACTTCACCTTTTACCATTCATTCCATTTCATGAGATCACACCACTTAGCACAATCCCAATAAATTGAATCTCAGGAAATCAATTTACTCTTTGTTAATCTTCACTTTTATGACCCTATATGCCAATACTCTGATATCTTCATGTTCATCAAACTTCGTGCTCCTCATTTTCTTATAAGAATCCCATTGAATAAGCTTTTTATTTAGCCAACGTATACCCCCACAATCCCCAATAACTCAAGAGAGCTGGATACCAAGATTTGTCACTATCTCAAAATCTCAAGATTACAAACACTCCTGAAAGCAATAGGCTCAACATAACTCGCAGGGAAAAAAAAAAAAATTGCAACGGTAAGAAAGGAAGAATTGCCATTATAACCTGCCACAACTTATAAGCCATAAAACTGCACCCATAAAATAAACAACTTGATAGTCCGAGGAAACAAGATGGCCACCCTTGTCAACATCTTGAAAACTCCGCATATAGGAGTCATAGCTTGCACACCAAATAATCCAAAGGAGAAAGAATAAAATCCCAATAGTCTAAGATAGAAAATGTAAACACTTGTCCTTATCTCATTAACTCAACATATAGAAACTTGAAGGTATTAAGATAAAAGATGTGATCTCACCACCAAAACATCGGATACCTTGATAAACATAGATAAAGAAAAAATTAGAACCCAACAACAAAAATAAACAGCTCAAAGACCCATGAGGTCCAGTCATAGAAGTGCGGAGTTCAAAATCTAAGAACCACAATAACATTCAAGAAAATTTGATAATATATTATAACAGTGTGGTATAGCAGAGAAAATATTATGGAACAAATAAAATAGATTTTGAGAATTATTGTGGCCTTTATTTCAAAGAAATTGGGTGTGTCATGGCCACAACAAGAATAAAAATTAGAAAAATATAATGATGATATAAAACTAAAAGATCTCTCTAGGCAAAACACAGAAGCTAATAAAAGATGGATGGAACACAGGAATGAGGATTTGACCAACAAATTCAAGTATTGACCTCAAAAGAATTTCCTAGTGCACACAATTAAATAGTGTTAAAGGAATGTTGAGTGCTTTTAGAGACAACACTAATACTCTACATCTAAGGACACCAAGCATGCAAGGGAGACTATATTAAAAAAAAAACAATTATCAATAAGCAAAGAAATTAGAAAGAGAACATTCATGCTTGAGTGAACAATTTGACAAACTAGGCAAGCCAAGAAACAAAGAGTGACACTTGGAAAATTGCATGAGACAATTACGAATTGCATGAATTGCTTGTTGCCTTACATTTAACTAAATGGCCAGCTTTCAGCAGATTTTTGTGCAATGACTATGAGGTGATCACTCTGTATAGTTGTAAAGGCCTAATTAGAAGGCAAACATGATTGACGCTTAAGTAGGGAGTAGTTGATTTTTGCCTAGAGCTTTTGATGTGGCAAAAAAATTAAAAAAGGGGCATTGTTACAATAATGAGTTAGCTTCTCTCCCATAGTGTTTGTACTTAATGCAATTTACCTTAATGTGTTACTGATGGGTAGTTATAATAGTTACTTATTACAACGTGCAAGTTCCCTTTAAGTAGCCAAACTAAGACCTGGTTTTGAGTATGAGTGTTAGCATGTTTACCGAGATACTATCATTACTTAGCTAGAACACTAATAGTCTAATAATGACCAACATGGAAATTGACCACCTATTTTAATATGGTAGAAAATTCTGCTATTGATGAAGATCTGATTTGCAGTTCTTTTTATCAACGTAGTGGCCCATTCATTAAAATTAAAACCCTCTTTTATCAAACCAAAAGAAAAATATATTATAGCAATAATTAAAAATTTAAATGTATATTATAAATATTACCTAGACATCTAAAATTAATTCCTTTAATATACTATTCAGTGAAGTTGAGAGGAGGCAACCAAGGGATTCTCGTGTAAAGATAAGATATATACTAATAGAGCAATTCAAGTTCAAATACCAACATTGCAATAAGGAATCCCACAACTTAGTGGACATGTGTGTGTGTAACAAATCCATGACTAGATCCTGTTCATCCCTAGAACTGAAAGGCATGAAGGAATAAGATAAGAATAATTGATATTTAACACTAGTGCTTGTGCTCTAGATACTTCTGTTGACATCCAATCAATATGATTCAGAAATACCAACTTATAACAGTCCACCTCCTCTTTAATTAATATTTATCTGCCTTTGGATAGTTCCATTAACCCTCTGGTACATGGATTTATTGAGTTAAAATGAATAACTATATTCCACAAACTGATTATAATGGATATTCTCATCACTAATTGTCTTTATGCATACATAAAGGTTCACAAAAAATTCTCATAGTTTAAATCCTATTTTCCCATAACCCTCCCTCGCAGCTAACCCTGTGCCTATGGCTTAACAGAATCTTTTTACAGCACCACCCATAATCTAATCTGAAACTTTTGCATACGTTTAAAAGAAAAAAATTATGCACCTTGTGGGTTTGAGTTCCTAGGCTCAATGACTGCAGAACCCTTCCTATCTGCTGCCTTCTTTTGCCGAATTTCTTCCAGCTGAGTTACCACGCACACAAGGTTTATGTAGAAAGTTAAGATGCATATCAAAATTAAAATCATGAGATAGTATGGCATTCAAAGAAATGCAATAATTATGCCAAAAAGAAGTTACAACAACATATAGATAAGCTAAAAACACAAAACAGAATCTTATATTAAGAATTCAAGAACACAATACAAATCTATGATTAGGGGATAATACAATTATATACACTTTAATCATTTATTTCCATGAACAATTTATCTTTTCAGTAAATAGGCAATGGCATTTCTCCTTGCACTCTAGACTGATTGAGATGGGGCCAAACTAAAAAGAAAAGGAAGAGTTAAAATATGGCAGTTATTTTCAAAATTTGGAAGTATCTGTGACTAAAATTTATATGCAATCCAGTCAAAACCTGGATAAAAACAGAAAGTGCTCTTGTTAGTGTACTCCCCCCTCCTTTTTTTAAGACTTGCTTATGGAAAATGGTGTGATGATGGCAAAGCAAAATAAGAAAAAATAAAGAATAAGAAAGCAAGCAAATTAATAACGGTTTTTAGTGTTGTATTGCAAGAAAAATCATTCAAACCATATAGCTTCCAAAAACTCATCTGTCTCCTCTTGAAGGTAGCCTTGTTCAAGAAAGAAGAAAGCAAACATGGATATTTACAGCAGTGATTCGAATAAATTCTTTAAAGAAAATCAGCAACCAGTATGACTCGAATCAATTCTTTAGAAGAATAGCAGTATATATTAGTCTTATTATAATTACTGCCACTATTCTTATTTGCTCTTTCAATGGTGAAAAAAGTAGCAAAACAATTACATTGCAATGACAGGGCAGGGGCAGGTGTGTAAGCAGTAAGTGTTTTTCCAATTGCCCATTTTAGAACAGGTAAAACACAGAAATATTCACAAATTAAATAAAATGGAGGTAATATTGAAAATTAGAAAAAAGAATAGTTTTTTTATTTATTTTTTCTTAAAGATTGTACTTTTGAATTTAATTGTATAATAAAAATGTTAACATCAACCTTTCAGGTTGCACTATTTGATTTTTCCTTATTTTAATCACTCACATTTTATCAATTACATGGGTTTATTTGACTCGCAAGTAGGTTTGATAGCGTATTTCCAGAACAAACAGCATGGCATGAGCCAGTGCAAGGCTAAGCAAGTTTAAAACAATAGCTAAAGAAATTCTACAACCACTGTGAACTCCAGAATGATGGAACCTTCGTAATGACATAATCAAGGAGTGCCTTTTGGAGACCGATGAATCCCGCATTCAATTGTGCCAATTGACCGCAGTATTTTACTGAATTTCAACACTTATTTAACAATTGTTATCCCAGATTTCAATCCCAATGCTTTACAACTTGAGACCATCCCAATCGCCATCATTGTTAATGTTTTAAAATTCGTCAAACTTGCGCTTAAGTCAGGTTTTGAAATGCAAGATTCAGTAGATCTTTTAACCCTGGATCTGGGTTCCTGATATTTTATTTTCTAACAACACGTGTAAATATAAATATAATTGAGATTTACTCTGTTAAAAGTGAAAATTTTAATCTTCAGAAAACCTTAACCCGACCCGAATTTTGCAGCAAACTCTACAAAACAAAATGAATTTTTTGCCAACAAAATATTCATATTCTAGGTAGATTTGTTATATGTCCAAAATTCCATACAGGAAGGGGGCAATAAATGAAAATAAAAGAAATAACAGTACCTTTTTTCGGCCGAGCGAAGCGTGATGAGCTTCCATGATCTTGATTGTACAAGAGCTCGAGAACGTGTTATTCGAATATCATCGAATGCTTAAAAATGAAACATGTTCCGAATATATTTCCGGGAGGAAGTTTTCCCTTATTAAATGGGATCTCTCGAACTCAGAGTGGGAATCGTAATGGTGAAACTACACAAGATATTGTTTTCAAATATCAGCAATTTTTCAGCAATTTTTCAGCAAGATTTGTTTCAAGTTGGAAAAATTAGAAAGCTTTGCATTCATTATCTTTGGTCTAGTAGATGTTTTTTTATTTTTTATTTTTTATTTTTTTACATGTTTATTTCTAGGAATATAAACTAACACTTGTATTGGAAGCATACAATGTTATGTCAATTGTAATATACACATAATGTTGTATAAATTTGAAAGTGGCATTGTGAAATAGAGAAATGTAATTTTTTATAAGAAGTCTTACATTGAAGTTATAAATAATCTATAAAAATTAGGTATAATGTCAAAAGTAGGGGAGAGGGGCTCATAATGGAGAGAGGCTCATAGTGGAGCAGGGTCTAATAGTGGGAATAGAAGTAGTCCTTAGTGGGCCTCATAGTGGAACACCTTAATATTCAATTGTAAAACACTTTTTATCCATAAAGTATACAAACTGACAAATCATGTGATGCCACATCAACGCACCAATAAAACATGACTTAGTGCACCACTATCGGTCTCACATTTTTGGGGGGCCTTTTTGGATACCTCAACAAAAAAATATGTTGATGTGGCCTATTTGATGATGTGGCCCTAAAACTTTAGTTAGAAGCAAGTGAGTTGCCAAATAAACTGTTGTACAAAAGTGGGATTGATTTGAAATTTTCACATAAGATTTTGAGAAATGTGAAGTTAGGGTGCTCCACTATGGGCCCCTCTCCCCTAATTGTTAATCAATCTTTAAAAAAAAAGTTTATTGACTTGCTAATCTAAGATAAAGTTTCAAAATTAAATAAATATATTTGAAAATCTATTGAACATGGATGGTACTTGGATCGTTTATAGTTCTTGATATAGCATTATATAGTGAGTCTTGACATGACACATCATAGCAATCATGGATGTCATGTCATTAACATTTTGACCATTGTTCTTTGTTGATTATACATCTTGATCCTTTACATTGTAATGATCTTTATATTCGAACTTAGGATAGTGAACATCATCGAGATGGTTCTACACGAACAAGTAATATGGAATTAGAGCAAAGAAGGAAGTGGAAGGCATAAATTTGTGTGTTATGAATTCATATGATTTACAATTGTTTTGATACATTTTATGAATAAATATTTTTTTATGTATAAAATAAAATCTAAAATTATTAGCATTAGAATTACCATATTTTGTTGTTGATCACAAACATAATTAGAAATTTATTATTTAATTTATAATTTATATATGTGAAGAATATAGTCCTGAAATAAATGACTAAAATTCATAAAATATTTGTATTGTTTATTTATTTGTAATATTTGGAAGCACTGTTTTGTAATACCTATATAGGAGCGAATTTGCACCCCTTGTGTAAATTCCCCCTTTGCATCCCTTTACTTTAGAAAATCAAACCCGAAGGCAAAATTCCACATCACCCATTTGAAATGCATCCACTTGGCGCCTATTTTGTGTGTCGATGGGGGAATATTTGTCAAGGATACGAGCGCAGCACATGGACATCTTTGTGGCGTGCTATCGTCCCTGACAGATTCCTGCCTCTGGTGCCTGCAGGGACGTTACGTTCTCCATTAGGCACGAAGCGTAATGCCTCTATGTTGACCAACACCCGAAAATGACTCCTCTCCCATTTTGATCTTAAAATGGCTATCTTGTTCATTCATTCAGTCTATGAAGATCTTTTAGCAATCTATCACATTCTCTCAAGCATTTTTCACACAACTCCATTAAGCATTGCAACAAGCAAGCTTGTTACTCCATCAATTCCATCCTTATACGTGTGGTGCTACCATAGAAGCTATGAGTTTGGAGTCTTGTGAGACCTCCCTTCGTCACTATTGTGGTCGTGTCAACTTTTCCAAGCTCATTGCCTTGCATTCTACCTTCATTAGCCTTGAGTGCCTTTGGGTGGAGGTGGTATTGCATCACTCTCTTTTTCCTATTGTGGTTTGATAGAGTAGCATTGCATCTTTTGTAGTGTTCAATACTTTCCTTTCTATTTCCTTTATTGCATTTTCTACTTTGTGACTTTTCTTGTTGTCTGTGGAGATGGAAACACCAAAGCGGGGGTTTGACTAAGGCAAATCCCTATACAGCCCAACATTTTCCTTCTCTTGCTTGTGTGTAGGTGAACGTGTGTGTGGAGCTTGCTGGCGAACTAGAGCTTTAGTGAGTTGATATTCGTCACCCTCACTTTCATCTACATTCTTTTGGGTGATCACATAATAGTGGTTTACACTTTTTGGCCAAACTTGACACTGAATTGACTTTTTTAACAAAATCTTCACTTTCGGGCACCTATAGCTGCTAAACCATGAGGAAATTGAAGATGATGCAAACTAGTGTTTTGTGACACTTCATTTGTAGATTCTAATATGTATTTAAAAAAAAAAAAAATTGGAATCAGATTACATTGTAATAGGTGTTCTTGTTGACCCAATGTGTTAGGTGAATGTGATTACTAAGGAGATTATGTTGATCAATTTCCTGCACAAAGATGGGTATGACACACTTGAAAGTACCATTTGTACACATAACGAACTTTCCATACCCCCCCTTGTTAGCATCACCTTGTCAGTCCTTGTTGGACCTAAGTCAATAAACTTGCTCTTTGACATAATCTCGGAGACCAAACTCTTCAGAGTGGAACTGGGTATCCCCTAGTTAGTCACTATGAATGCAGTTCCCTTGGTCATGCTTAAGTGTCTAAAATTTATTCATGAGGGTTCAGTACATGTAATCCATGACATCGACTATAAATTGTCAGTTGCGCGTGATAGTTATTCCTTAGATCACTTTTTGGCCTGCACCCATTGGTCTGCTTCCGCCAAGGACAAACCTCTTGTATTGGACCTATAAGAAGTACAAGAAGGGGCACTTAACACCTTAAGTGAGATACCCTCCATCTCCTTATGATGTTTCACATAGGGCTTGTCTGAAAGCTAACAGTGATGCCACCATGGCCCAAAGAAGGGGAGAAGAGAAGTGCTCTTAAGGTTCCTCTTCCTCCTCTTCCATTGTCCAGCCTACGACTTCCTCTCACCCTATTGTGGTGTCATCGAATTTTTCTCCACATTTGCGGGAGAACCCTATGGTGCCCACTTGGTAAAATCCCAAGCGTCCTACATTTGAACTTCCCATTTTGCCCACGATGCCTAGGCCCATTTGATATATGGTGGAGGGAAAGGTCCTCGTGGGGAATCCTTTATGTCTCAACCTCCTACCGCTCCTTCTCCTAAGGCAGTGAATAGGAAGAGGCCCACTATTGAGGCATTAGAGTCAATTTCCCTTGTTGTTGCTCCATCCTCTTCTAAGTCTCTCCCTCTTGATCACGTCTAGGAGTCTCCCCCTCCGCTGGAAACGGTTGTGATGGACACTCTAATGGCCAAGTAGGAGCCTTATATTCCATCTCAGCTTTCGATCTCTAGCTCCCGAAGACATAGAAATTGTCTTGCACATGAGTGCAAGCATTAGCGAAAGGCTCTAGCAATTGAGCAAGCTGCTTTGCAAAGGAAGGAAGGGGAGCCAACTGCCCCTGTTTCAGGGCCTCCTGTTGTGTCCTCCTCTCCATCCCTTATTCTTAGGTTCAATCAAATTCAGTTCTGCTTCTGGCTCCTGTTGTGATTGTAAACACCACTGACCCTAAGAAGGTGTAGGTGTTTATTGCTCCTTCGGTCGATCCCCCTCTCTTGATGTCCCTCTCGGAGATCCCACCATTCTCTAAGCTCGTGGACATGTCAAACACCTCGATGGTGTCCATCACGGTTTTCTCCTCCTCCTCTGCTCCTTTTGCCTCATCTATGGGGTCTCACACCCTCTAATGAAGTGGAAGGTGGAGGATGGCCCCACTAGAAATGGGGGTTGAAAGAGGATTCCACCTTCTTCAAAGGGTGGTTTTGCATTAGCATGTGTTATCCTTGTGACAAAAGAAGCTCTGATGTCCCCTAAGTTTGTCACTACTCCTAAATCACTCGGCAAGCCTAGTAGTGAATCTCAAGTGTCGCCTCCCTCGCCTATTGAGGTAACACATGGCACTCTCGTGAAGTGCATGTTTAACTCTTTGGATGAGGTCTTGGCCCTATCAGTGATCTTCACAAAATCGTTGACCTTTGCTCCACGGGAACTGAGTGGAGGAGACCCTGAAGAATCTCCTTCCTTGGCTCTTGTTGTGGGGGGGGTCAAAGGGTTCCTCCCTTGACATTCCACCACTGCAGGCTTGTCCACCTCCCTTGTATAATGATCTAGATTGGGAAGCAGATGACCTCTTGGTCAATGAGTGTTATGGGGTGCCTCTTATTTTTCTTTAGATTAGGCGTGTGTTTGTTGTGATGTGTCTCCCTGTGCTTGTGTTATGTGTTCCTAGATGACCCTTGTCACCCTTGTAGGTGCTTGGATTCAAGAGTGATTATGTGTTGTGAAACTTCCTCTATTTGTGGCATCATTCTTCCTCTGCTATGTGTATTGATTTTCAACAAATTAGTGGTGATGCAAAGTGTTGGGGGAATTTAGGCTTCCCTTCCATGTTGACCCAATTTTTTATTTTTACTTTGTCTTCTCGTGCATTCTTCACACGATCTGATATAGTAAGGGGTTGATGATAGCTCATTAATATACTATTATTATACTTATATATATTTATGAGAAACTCTAATCTTGAAATATAAATTGCCCCTATGCCCTTTATTTGTGATGGTAGTATCTCTTTTTGTAGTTTTGGTTATCTTTCTCTCTTCTTTGCTTGAGTTGTGATGTTATGGTGTTCATGTGTTGTCCCTCGTGTGTGCAACAACATCACCATGGTGACATCTCACTATGTCCTACGAGCCACAACATCACTTTTTCATTCTTGCTTTTCTCTCCTTAAGATCTCACATGCCTTTGTGTTGAGCATGTACCATCCTAAGGAGGGGGGCTATCATGTCAACTTTGATTTTTAGAAAATGCATTCAATTGCCAATGAATCTTTTCTTGAAAATATCTGCAAACTTTTTCAAAAAAAAATTGCTTTCTCAACAAGGACCCCTAGCGGAATTCCTTTCCTTTGTCATGAGTTTGCAAAGAAAGAACTTGAAGAACTTTCATCTGAGGAGGGAGCAGCTTCTCCTGCGGGAGAAGCCTCAACCTTCCCCTCACAAGGGGAATTTTCTTCCTTTCAAATTCCTTGATGAAGTGAACATATTTCAAAAGGATTCCTTGATGGTGAATTGATTTGTGTAAAACATTCTTACACTTTCAAACAATGTGTCCCTTGAGTGGACCCCTTTTCTTTTGAAGGGTTCTCGAGGGACCCCTTTGAAAGCTCTTCCTTTAATTTTTTGACAGTCTACTTGTTTTCTTGTGTGGCTGCTTTTGATTTCTAATATGTTTTATCTGTGGATTAACATGTTGCTTTACAGGTGCACCTGTGAAGTTGCTTTCTAGTTTGACTCTATGGAGTCCCCTTACATTGGGCTTCCTTCACAAGAGATTACTTGGGGGAATGCCTTATTTGTAGGTCTGAGGGCATGTGAAGTACTTGCATCCTACGGGATTTGTCCATCGTTGGTTTGTGGGCCTTCGGTGTACTTTTCTCAACTTCGTAGCTCCATGAAGCTATGAAGTCCTTTTGTTTGAACCTCCTCAAGAGAGAGTACCTATGGAGTCCTTTGATTTCCCTACGCTTTTGAATTCACCAGATTGTGGTCTACTTCCTTGACATTTTAGGTATACATTTCTAACTCTTCGATCTACTTTATCAAACACTCATCGATACTTGTGCTTGCTAAAGTGGGGGCAAAATGTATAGGAGCAAATTTGTATCGCTTCACCTTAGAAAATAAAACTCAAAGGAAAAATTCCACATCACCCATCCGAAATGCATCCACTTGGTGCATTTTTTGTGTGTTAGTGGGGGAATATTTGTTGGGGACGCAAGCGTAGTGCGTGAACATTTGCACGACATGCTGTTGTCCCTAATAGATTCCTACCTCTGGTGTCCACAAGGATGTTATGTTCTCCATTGGGCTCAAAGCATAACGCCTCTGTGTTGACCAACCAACCCAAAAATGGCTTCTTCTCTCCTATTTTGATCTTGAAATGGCTATCTTGTTTATTCATTCAGTTTGTGAAGATCTTCTAGCAATATATCACATTCTCTCAAGCATTTTTCACACAACTCCATTGAGCATTGCAACAAGCAAGCTTGTTACTCCATCAATTCCATCCATGTACATGTGGTGCTACCATAGAAGTTGTGAGTTTGGAGTCTTGTGAGACCTCCCTTTGTCATTGGTGCTGCTACATCCATGTCGACTTTGCCAAGCTTGTTGCCTTGCATTCTCCCTTCATTGGCCTTGAGTTCCTTTGGGTGGAGGTTGTATTGCATCACTCTCTTTCCTATTGTTTTTTGATAGAGTAGCATTGCATCTTTTGTAGTGTTTAGTACTTTCCTTTATCGAATTTTCTACTTCATGGCTTTTCTGGTTGTCCGTGGAGGTGGAAACACCAAAGCGGGGGTTTGACTAAGGCAAACCCCTATACAGCCCAACATTTTTCCTCTCTTGCTTGTGTGTGGGTGAACATGTGCATGGAGCTTGTAGGTGAACTAGAGATTTAGTGAGTTCATATTCGTCACCCTCACTTTCATCTACATTCTTTTCCATTTATACAATTATCTCTTGCATTTCATCATTTTTTTTATTTTGTTAAAGTTAACCAGCTAGACAGTTAGTAGGCTTTTCTACTTTCTACATTGCACTTTACGTTTTCTGGTTGTACAAATGCCAATGCACCAGAGAGACACCAGGGTGTTGCACTGTCATCCCAGACCCATGCTACCATCCTCAGACAGAGAGTTGTCTGAGGTGCAGTTTGGACTCCAGAAACTAGCTCATCTAGCCTCATTTAGACATTCAGATCTGTAGAGTGATAGAAGCACTTAAGAGTGCTCTTCATTCTCAATTCTTGTCCTAAACACCCATTAGCTTGAGGTAAGTTAGGGCAGCCTTCTGCTCTCATCTCTCTGCGACTTGGAGCCTTGGTTTGGTTGGTCCCCTCTCTTACAATACTTTCACCTTTTTCAATTTGACCACCATTAACATTTATTACTTACATTTGATCTTGACCTTTGGTAGACGAGTTTGACATGTAGTGCATCTTTATAAAAAAGCATTCCTATGTATGTAAAGCAGGATATTATTTGGAAGAATTAAAAAAATTGTAGCTTATTTCAATACAAAGTTATACAATGTGAACAATGAGAATTTATTTTATTCTAAGTAATATAAATCAACTAAATAAAATATAGTTTGGATGAGGAGGACAAACCTCTTTTTGTATTGGATTGTGATTGGGAAGTATCCACCTGTATGCCAAAAAGTTTTTAATAAGTTAATTGAGAATGAATGTTTCATAAAGCGTATATATGAAAAGGGAGATGAGAAATTGAAGTGAAAGGTTATTTGGAAGAGATTGGATTGACATTTGCATACCTCATTTTTTATATTGAGATTAATTATAGTCGAGCCTCCTCTTTTTTCTAATAATTATTTATAAATTATTGTGCATTCTAGAGTAGGAGAATGTTGGTGAATACAAAGGACATTTATTGATTTTGCTCTTGAAATAGTCATAAATATTAGTCCTTGTCTTTCTATTTTACCAATATCAATTGCCATCTTTTGTAGCATTGGGCCTTGGGATTTATGTATAGTAATTGCACATGCCATAAATAATGGTATCTACCAAAAAAATCTTAGTGTTATAGATAATATATGTGTAGTTTTTGGGTAATTTTAGTTCTATGGTGGCCCATTATAGTTGTGTGTGTGAGTATTTGTACTAATCAAAAGATAAAAAAACACATCAATGCGACATTATATTGAAGAAATCTAAATGAAAGATAAAAGAAAACTCTAAATAACAATAGTTTCTTCAAAGATGTCCCATTGTCCTCTATCCCCAAGGATTTGATGTAAGTTGTTGGCTCTCAGTTGGTGTAAGTAGCAACTTGGTAGAATGACAACTTAGAGAACAAGAATATGCAACATGCATGTCTATTGCTAAATGATGTGATATGATTAAGCTAAGATATGAAACCAAAACAACTTTGTGCAAGATTATTCTATCATGATTATTATGCTAAATAATGAAGCTAAAATGTTGTGCTAAGCTTAAGAAAACAAGATTACTAAATGTTGGATAAAATGCAACTATAGTAATCAAGCTAAATTCACCAAATCTAGGATCCTTTTCAACTCACAAAGAGGTTGTATTTATAGATTTTTGGAGGCAAAAGTCTAGTTGGCAAAGGTCGACGGTTGAAATCAAGCCTGTCAAGATGAACGGTGAGAGATTTTGGAGGTTGAGAAAAAGATGGAAGCTAGAGAGAATAATGGGAAATATTTCCTCCTACACAACCTTTTCCATTCAAAAATGAAGGAAAGTTGTCATTTGTGCAATTCAATTATGAGGAGTTAGTTGGTGGTTGAGGATAAATCCTATAATTAAATAATTAAGTTATTTAATTATATGTGATGAGGATTTTAGAAGCTTCCATAATTAAATAATTAATATTTAATTATGTGTGAGAGATGAAAAAAGAAGTTAATTAAATATTTGAAATATTTAATTAAATGTGAAGTGAGGAAAGTGTTAAATTAAATATTTGTAATATTTAATTTAAATATGGAGTGAAAATGAGTTTAGAAGAATATTCCATTATTTGAATTTAAAATTTCAAACTTAGAGTAATAGGATAATTAATAGAAATCTATTTAATTTAATTAAGAGGAAGAGGGTAATAATTAAATTAGAGGAATTAGAGAAGTGAATGATATAAATAAATAATTAAATTTATTTATATGTAGACGACTTTAGAAGATTAATTAAATAATTCATATTTAATTAATTAACAAGCTTGATTAACTGTGACCATTTTTAGATGTATACAATAATTATCAATCCTTCCTACAACATACAATTGTACATCTAGTGGTTTAGAGAGAAGCTTGTAAATAATATATATGACTTCCTCAAAAGATACATTATCAAGCCTTGTTTTAGTCCATACATTTATATTCAACATGATTCATTGGATTTTTCTTAGTAGGAGTTCTTATGGAAGTTATTAAGTCATTATTATTAGTGTTTGAATTTTTTGTGTGCTTATTACAATATCAAGTGCAATTAGAAAATTTAGTAGTTTGAGCATTTTCATATTGTGTAGTTTCACTCGATCATTTGTAGCAAAAAGGTGCATTAATTTATCAAGTTCTTATTTTCTTTATCTAGGTCATTGATAGTTCCTAATATTTTTTTGTCAGATTTGTGTTTTGTATGTTTTGTAATGTTCCACAAAAGTGGGTTTCAGTTGGTGTGTCACCTTGTTGATGAAACATTATTTGTAATGTAAAAACTATAGTAAATTATGTTCATAGAACTTTGAAATTTGAGAATAATGCATAGATAGGTTTATCCATAACGTGTGGTAGTTGAGCTAGATCGCCTATTAGAATTATAGATATTCCACCAAAGCAGAGTTGTTGATGGTGGAGAAATGCATCAAGTAGTCTATTATACATCATTAGTAGTAGCTTAGGCCCTGAGAGGTTCATCTCATCAATGAGGGTGTAATTTATGTGTTTCATGTCTTCTTGAAATATTATTAGTGGTTATCTCTACAACGGTTGCATTTTTTTATTGGAATCTTGAGAGTTGAATGTATAGTTAAGGCATGTATGTTAAATGTAGAAATTCCTAAGGAGCAAGAACAAGAAAGGCTTATGTTTCTTTGATAGTGTACTTTGAAGCATATTTCTTATGCAACTCATAAGATAGGATTTTCTAATTCTTGGAATTTCTTGAATGTCCATATTCAAGAGTTGCATTAAGGAATGATCTTTAGTGGTTATCTATACAATGGTTGCATTTTTTTTATTGTAATCTTGAGGGTTGAATGTATAGTTAAGGCATGTATGTTAAATGTAGAAATTCATAAGGAGCAAGAACAAGAAAGGCTTATGTTTCTTTAATAGTGTACTTTAAAGCACATTTCTTATGCAGCTCATTTAGTACTTTCTAATTCTTGGAATTTCTTGAATGCCCATATTCAAGGGTTGCATTAAGGAATGATCTTTATAGTGGTTTGTGAATATTTTAAGTTCTAAATATTATTTTGGTGGCAATGAATAGTTTGGGGAATTCAATTTAAAGGAGTGGTCATAGTGTTTGGAAATGTTGTCCATGTTTATAAATTGAATTGCAATGTAATATAAACATGGGGTACATTATGCTCATCCCACTTTTTTTTATCAAAATCATGCCTATTGATTATTTAAAGTTCATTGATATTAACGTTATCAATAAGCCATATTTGTGATAGTAATCCCAATTCATTCAATTATGGTGTATCTATTGTTTCTATCTTATTATTAATATCTTCTTCCTCTTCATGGCTATCTTCTATTTCAATTTTGTGATTAATATACTATACATGGAATTTATTTGTATTCATGCAACTCTAATTCATGATTATTTAATCTTTGGTGTGACATGTATCTATGTGTATGTCACGAAAATACTTGTATAACAATAACTCACTCCAACTAAATGTTTCAAAATATTTTGAATCTTGCTTTTGTATAGTATAGAATCTTGGAAATGCATTTGTAATTGTTTTTATTTCCTTTGTTTCCATTTACATCCTTTGTAGAATGCAATATATGAGAAGGATCATGTACATGCAAGTAGTGTTTTTGTTTCTAGCTACAAATGGTGCTTCATGTAAGAATGCAAGTAGGTAATTGTAAATCATTTTTATTTTCAATTCTTATTAGTTGGTGAAATAATTTTTTACCAACATCCAATAATATACAAGATCAATTATAACTAACAAGGGGAAATTTTTGGAGAATATGATTTGTTTCTTGTGCTCTTATATCATGATTTATAATACTCTATCATGACATTTTGATATGATGTTAAATCTTGGTTTTTGGGTATTTTATTTGTATATATTCTTGTTAATATATCTGAAAAAAAGTCTTCATGAATGACAGGTTGGTAGTTTGTATTATCTCTCCATATTGAAATCATCTTTGGGCTATGTAGTTTTAGCCTATCACTGTTTCTTCTAAGGTTGTATTTTTTTTATCAAGATCATCACATTATAAGGTAGATTTGATTTGTTCTTTCCATGAAGCTTTGTATCAACATTCTACAATTTTACCCTTCTTATGTGGCCATTTTCCCTCACTAAACTTTGTGTGCCTTTGAACATGATTAGTTATCTCTTCATGCTCATCTAATGGATTTGTACTGAAGATATTGGTTTTGTTTAGTAAGAATGGACTATCAACTGGATATTAATGTCATTTTTCTCTATCAAATGTAGTATGTGATTGCAAGTAATGGCATAGCTATCAAAGAATATTCTTTCTCTTTCCACTTCTATATTATTTCTTAGTCAAGTTTTTCCATGTTTGGCATATTCTTGAGCCAAAGGAATTCATGCGCATATATATTTCCTTGTTTCTAGTCACACTATACCAATAATCTTTCATACAAAGGATTTTCTTAATGACCTCATAGAATATTGTGGAACATTGATGTAGATATAGGGATGTGATATGAGTTATTAACTATGTTATCTGTGTGATTTTAATTAGTTTGTATTATAAATCTTATGCCATTTAAGAATTATTGTACATCTAGCCATTTTATATATGTAACACTTAATGTAAAGAATAAAGTGGATGATCCTATTTGGTTGATCATATTTGATATCTCAACACAAAACTTGTTCCAATGTGTTCTTGTCCCTCGTATGGAAGATCCAAAATGTATAAGTTCCCTAGTCAATTCAGTATCAAGAATATTTTTAAATGTACGTGAAATTTTTCAATAGTGATTACTATGTCTTCTTTTATATTTTTTAATGAACACTAAATCAAGTCCTTGTCTATGATGATATATCATAAGATTTAAGATAAAATATTGAAATATTAGATGCCTTCTAAGTAGTTGGTTGAGAAACATCATCAAGTGTACTACACATTCATGTATTTGTACTTCCTTAATTTGAGGTTATATTTGTAGCATATTTCCATTCAAAAAGTGTGGGAAATTGAATCATATCAAAGGGGTCCTTGGTATTGTATTCATTTATGGGAGATGGTCTTAGTTCGGGCTAGTCATTAATTTTATCATTTTGATCTTCAACTTATACCATTTCTTTAATAATTTTTAGCTTGTGAATTTTATTTGGTAATCTAACCATATGGAAAATATGTTGATTAATTTTTAGTTTAGTCTTGATTAGTGCTAGATTTGTTATTCGGCACCACTACTTTAGTTTCAATAGTGTGAAGCATGTTTAAAATGCATGCAATTATTTTATGGAGTTTTTTTAGGTAGTCGACATTTGTTTTGGAATCACTATATAATGGGTCATATTTGACCTTATATTGTAATACATATCTAACACAACTTCTACTTACATAGAAGTCATAATACTTTTCATGTGTGCGCAATGTATGAGCTATAAAGATAAGTAAGTCCATAATTATATTGTGGAAGAACTTTTTCTATATTTTTATATCTTGTGGGAAGATAATTGTGTGGCCATTGTATTTTTATTACCCTCCATGACCATGGGTTACTTCTAGTATTGGATTTACCCACACTCTAAGCATCTATTCTACAAGAGAGATTTTTCAACATAACAGGTCATTCACCTAGGTCCATATTGTTAAACAATGAAAATTGGTATATGTCTTTCTCATTAGAATACCTTCTACAAATAGGGTTATTATTTTATGAGTAGACAAACATGTCAAGGCAGTGTTCCTTACACAACATTTATGTCTATAATTTTGATAGTGTAAATATTCTATGTAAAAAAAATAGATGTTGTTATGAACTTAGTATTGTTGTTTGAGGGTGCATGCAAAGAGATGGGAGATGAAAAAGAGGCCACAAACACTTGTTGGTCCATGAAAGGGAAAGTGAAAGAATTTTATAATGCACTTGTTTTATGGGTCGATAATGATTGAGCCTAGTCTAGTTAGTACCAAGCCATAACATTCTTATGTTAAAATTTGAGCATATTATAATAAACTATTGTTATGGACCTATGTTAAAAAAAATAGAGGTCAGAATCGTATAAGATAGACCCTATTTTTCCAAGCCCTAATGCGAGTGAGCGAAAAGTGCAAGTGTAAATTTGAGACATTTTTTAGTGGACACAAGCCAACACAATGCCACCATGTCATGCACAACATCAAGGAAGTAATTTTTTTAGTTTTTTAGCAATTTAAATGAGAATGAAATTTGTTTATATTTGTTTTGATTTATTACTTTTTAATTTCAAGAATTCAAAATCCTTCAACCCACCCAAACATTAACTCCCCAAACTATGTGGAGGGAGTTCATCTTGAAGAGCAAGAAAACCTAACCCACTTGAAACTCCACCTATTCCTAGACCTCCTTGTGACACACAAGTAAATCTATTAGTTCAAATTGAAACCAATAAAAATGAATTCTAAACATTGATGAACATATTAAAAATCCTGATGTAACTACTTCACATCAAAGGGCTCTCACATCATCATTGAAATCTATCATTTCTCATATAGATTATAATAATGGAAAAATAAACATACTTGCCAATCATAGGTAGAACTCATGAAAATTATACTCTACAAAAATTTCATATAAATAAGTAAAAGAGAAAACAAATTAAAATGTAATTTGTGAGATTTTTGTATTGACCCAAGAATCAATGCACCTTTGCATGAAAGTTTTGAGAGATTCCTTATTTATTGGTTCAAACACCAATGAATAAGGGAAAAATTTAAGATAGTTGGTGGATGGTTTTTTACCATTCCCAATGCAACAACAACAAGGTCCAACAATATTTCTTGAGGAAACTCTATTGTGAGTTTATCCTCAATGAGATTCCAAATTATTTTGACATGCAATATTTTCAAGGTAGAGGAAAAGGCTTTGTACAAGACAAGGAAGGGGCACATTATGCCAAAGACCATGTACTAAGACCCTTAGGTAGACTCTAAATTCAACATGAGATGATCCTTTCTACTATGAAGGAGAGTGTCAAGGAGGATAATTTTTCCTAACAAAAACTTTAAGATATCATAGTAGGTCATTTTCATAGGTTGTTGAGGGTGAGACTCCCAAGCATTGAATCTCACCTCATCTTTATCACAAATATGAATCTATTTGTGAATAGGGGTCAAAGGATATCAATGAAACACACTATAGAGGACACTCCAAAATTTGAGTATTATGATAGATAGGTCCACGAGGAGGATACATCTATATTGAAAAATATTATGTTGATGGATGAGTTGCTTGATAACACCTTTGATATTGATCAACAGGTAATCTCCAATAAGGTTCTAAAGTTTATTGGGTAAAATCATAAACTTGTGTCATACTTTCAACCAACTAAATAGTTCTAAGTGAAATAGTTTTGCCAGGAACTATGTGGCACATATAGTTTCAGGTGAAATACTTTTACCCAAAACTATACAATAATTTTTTCCTGTATAAGTTTTAAATGTGCCTCAATTTATATGTAAAGTTTCAGCCAAAACATTTTCAACTAGAAGCCTTTCAACCAAAAATATTTTGGTTGAAACCATCTATATGGCATCCTTGTTGGTAGCCACCTCATATTTTTTAGAATTTTCTAGAAACTTTCCACTTGAACATAATATTTCTTTAGTCATAATGATTTTTTTTAAAACTAAAAATACTCTTTTGTAAAGCGTAGACTCAAGAATCCAAATATATATATTTTTTGATATTTTGATTAGGTGTAATACATTTTTTAAACTAATGTGAGTGGGTTGTTATAAGAAAAAATTAGGCTAATTAGCAATTATAAAATAATAATAATAAAACATTAAAATATTTTGAAAAATATATGGTGCACCAAAGGAGAGAATCCTCTCCAAACGGGTATAATTTGTTAAAAAAAATGGACAAAATTTGATGTCGAGTTAAAACTATCAAATTCTAGTAAGTTTAACTTTAAAATGTTATTACAAGGAAAATATATATTGAAAATTATTTGTTTCCATGCACTAGATATTGAAGTTATATATTTGGGGGAAAAAATGAAGGGAAAATAAAATTATTCTCACTTTTTTTTTTTGCGGCGTCGACTCAACATCACTTTTTCTTAAAATTTTCAACAACTTTAAATCTGTTCTTAAATTTATAAAAAATATCAAAACAAGTTTTAAAAAACTTAAAAAATAACAAGAGTAAACTTCATCAAGAGTTATATATTTCATTAGTTTACACCATTTTGAAATTTGAAAAATAAAGACCACTTTTATGCCATCAAAGTTGAATATTTTTGTTTGTGGTGATCAATTCCTTTATAAAAGTGTGACACAAGTTTGTACTTTTACCCTATCACATTTTATTTTTAAATCTAAGATTAACTATATTAACCTATTATGAATAAAAATTAATGTAAGGAATTTTATGTATAAAATTTCAGGGTTAGAGCATTCATCCTATATGTATTGGCTTTTTAGCTCTTGATTATGTAGCCATGTTGAGTCCATGGGTATGCAATTTGTAACAAAATAATAAATATGTTGCATGTAAATTATTTTTTCATATACCAATAGCAATCTTCAAATTGGTATTTGATGATGAATAGGTGATTGTTGACCCTTCAATGTATCTGCACCTATTGGTGGTAGTGGTTGTATATTAACTTTCGGTGAGGTAACTATTAATATTTTTAATCACTATGCTTTTAAATAATGGGGTAGATTTTGGTCAAATAATGTTCTATTTTAGTTAATAAAATCAGTTTAGACACCTCCTGATATTCACGACACAATGGATGTGGGCATTACTATAGTAGTTTTATCTTCAATACCTTTGATAGAGGTATGATCTAGTAATGTACATTTCATTTTGTATTTCTCACTTTATCCCACATCATTTAGTATAAACTTAAACTATATCCATATTTAGTCCAATTTATTTCTTCATGCTTGTCACAAGTGGTCACAACTCTAATTCATACACCTACCCCCTTAGACAAATGAAGAGAAATAGAGAATGATTGAGGCAAACTATCAACTTGTAGTAAATGACCATTCACTTATGTCAATATATATTTCCTTTTTTATAACAATGTGTATATTGTTTGATTGTATTAATATGGGGAAATCTAGAAAAATTTAGAGAGGAGATACAATGATGTAGTTTTGATAAGGGGGTCTTATTAGATAACTTAATCATGCAGCCACAAATTTCAAAATAATCCCCAAATGCTTCTTCGTCAATTTTAAAAATCTTTGCTATCTTGCCTCTCTCCAACACTACTCACAGAGTAAAAAATATTGGTATATATTATTTGAGAAGGAAGTTAAATAAATTGTAACTACATCATCTTTCCAAATAGTTCAATTGTCACCCTAAATTCACTGTTCATTTTCTTGTTGATTTACTGGTCATTTTTTTTCTTCATCAAATCTTTTCAACCTAGTGGGAAGTAAGAACTAGCCACCCTCTATCGGTGGTTCTTACTTCAATTGAAACCTATCTTTTGTCACCTTTATATGCTACCTCCTTTGATTAGAGATTTAGACCCCATTAGGAACAAGCACCTAAACACTCTCTTGGAGGTTCCTTGTCAAAGGTTTTAGCCTGATTGGGAACCGACATCGAGTACCTCTTCATCGATTCCTTGAAAAAAGTTTCACCTTGAGTAGAAAATGAGTTCTTTAGCTTCATCAAGCTCTTCATAGCATCGAGAAATTCTTTAAATCATATCAAGGGTTCCCATACATACGAGAACCAAGAACCTCACAACATATAAGAGGGTCTTGATGCATTAGGAACTCTAAGACCTTGAAGAATTTATTGGGGATGTTGAAGACATTGGGAAAAGACCATCTTATCGAAGCTTTTGGTGAAGATATGAACCATCAAAGGTTCCTACTTTATTGGGAGCCCAATACTAGGTACCTTATTAGATTTTTGATTTCCTTTGAAACTCCTAAGTATTTAAGTTATGCTTTGTTAGGTCTTTAAAATGAATCAAGAACTTGACAAAGCACAACAAGGAATTGAGAACCATATACCTTGGTTCCTAGTGGAGGAAAAACTTCCAATCAAACATAAATTCTCCATAGTGTGTTCAAATTACTCCAAATTTGATCTTCTATCAGATGGATATTAGATTATGTGAAAATGAAATTTGAAAATTTCCTTGGATAAGACTCACCAAAACAATAATGACACAAAAAAATCAAATAAATCTAACAATGAAAATAAGAAGTATTTTTGGTTGACACAGGTTACTCGTGAACTGGATGTTCTTGCATCAAACATGTTAGGTAAGTGAAATGCTTCATGATTTGGTAACTCATTAATTTTTTTGAATATTCTTGGGATGGTAATCCCATGCTTTTTATTTATCCAAATCTCTTCTTTATCTATTTGTTTTTTTTTCCTTTACCTCTTCTCCTTTCTTGTTCTCCATTTGTAATGTTTAGTCACCACTACTTGTCTTGCTTTGTAAATCTTCAATGTTTATACTTTTCTCCCTTTAATTATGTAGCTATTGTACAAAACCAATACCACTTCCTATATTTCCAATTTATTTTTCTTTCCACCACCCTTCATTAGGTTACTCTAATCTCTTTTATCATCTTCATGAATTATTTTTGTACACTACAACAAATTATTGGATTGATATCTTTCACCTCCTCTTTCTCCTTTAAATAAATCAAATCATACTCTTGTTTATCCTTCATGACAATGTACATATTTATTATACCATCATAGATATCCTCTTTATCAAACTATTAAGTCCTTCTCAATGACACATGACAAACATTCATCAACATCACATCACACAAGACTTCATCCTTATAAGACCTTATTTGAAAATTAACCAGACATTTCTCATTCACCACTAATTCATATTCCCTTTGTAACTAGGAAACTTTATAAGGATTGGGATGTTTTCTCTTTTTCAAACCTACCTTTTCCACCATTTCCTCAAAAACTATGTTATCAATATTACCACTATCTATAATTACTTTACAACACTTACCTCTGAAATTGCACGTGCAATTCAAAAAATAAATCTTCTTTAGGGTGGTCCACCATCTACTCCATCTAGTTTCACCAACACTCTCAAAATAAGAGATTCTCCTTTCTCCAATTCTTTAGATTTTGGTGATGCCACACTTTCCTCTTCCTCTTGTTCCAAGTGGTTTCTTGTTGTAATTTTTTTGCTTCACTCATGTATTTATGGACACTCATAGTTATGATGATTTACTTCTCCACATTGAAAATTCTTACCAAAGAAACACTAGTTGTTACTACCGCATCCTCCTACAAAATACTCATTCCCTTTTGTACTTTTCCTAGTTTCTCCACTTTATTTCGGTTTGGTTTCTTCCTCACTAACTTGTTTCCCTTTATTGTTATTTTCTTGTTCTCTTTTTATTGAGAATCTTCCTCTACTTCTAGAATTATTTTTTTGCCCCTAAATATCTTTTCTTCAAATTCTAGGGCTTAGTAGTAAGCCTCTTTGATTGTGGTGATACTCAATATGCTCATCTCATCTTGAATATTAAATCTCAATCCATTTATGTATCTGTCCACCTTCTCCCTATCCATCTATTATTATATATATTTAATCACCATCTTATAAAACTCTTTTCTATAATCCTTCACACTCATATCTTTTTGCTTCAAGTTCTACAAATTTCTAAACAATTCTAGTTCATATTCTCTAGGTATAAATTTTGGCTTTAGCCCAACCACCATTTCACTCCATCTAGTTATCTTAGTCTCACCATTAGCAACTCTCTCTTTCAAAAATTATCTCCGCCAAAGTGCAACATGTCCTTTGAGTTTTATCTTTGCCAACTTTACTCTCTATGGATCCCAAATTTATTCCAAACCAAAGTACTATTCTAATTCACCTATTTAATATCAACTCATTAAGATTTAATATTCCAAAAAATTAGAAACCTCCATTTGATTACCTTTCCCAATCTTGGCAAGATCTATTAGGAATATTTCTTCTCCAACATCTATCAGTTGTTAATTTTCTCTATCACATTCTCCAACTCCACTTAGTTCATTTATCGTATGGTCTTCAACATTATCTTCATTTCTTCTCAGTATGGAAACTAATTTCCTTAATTCATTCCTCATATCAACACAAATATGTTCAAATATTTCTTCCATTTTGGGATTTCTCCTTCTCAAGGATATTTAACCTTTTAAAAAATTTGTATCTTACCTCTTGAAATTTCTAGCATCCCTTTCTTCTCTTTGGAATTTTAGGCTCCTCACTACTTGCAATAATTTTAGAGCTCTTAGAACACCTATTACTTCTACCCTTTGTGATTTATCAACACCTTTCAATTAAGAATTCCTTGCTCTAATACCAAACAATATAGTCATAATAAGGGGGTCTTATTAGACACCTAATAACATAGCCACAAATTCTAGAACAATCCCTAAATTCTTCTAATCTCCATTATCTTCCTTCTCTCCAACGGTATCCACAAAGTGAAAAAATATTGATATATCCTTTGGGAAGGAAGTTAAACCGCTCGTAACTTCACTATCTTGCCAAATAGTTCAATTGTCACCCTAAATTCACCATTTCATATTCATGTTGGTTCACTAGCCAATTTTTTTTTATCTTTGTTAGAGATTTGTAACCCTGTGGGAACCAAGAACTAGCCACCCTCCATCTATGGTTCCTATTCACTTGAAAACTATTTTTTTTCATATTTCTTTGTTGCCTCTTTTGATTGGAGCTTTAGACCCCATTAGGAAATAGCACCTAAACACTCTTCTCAAGGTTCCTTATTAGAGGTTTCAACCTGATTAGGAACCAACACCAAGTACCTCTTCATTGGTTCCTTGATGTAAGTTCCAACTCGAGGAGTAGAAGTCAAGTTCCTTAGCTTCACCAGGCTCTTCATATAATTGAGAACTTCAATTCATGTCGGGAGTTCCCATATGGATGGGAGCCAAGAACCTCATAGTATATCAGAGGTTCCTAAGGCATTATAAAATCTAATAACTTGAAGAATTTATTGGGGATATCGAAGACACTAGTAATAAACCATCTTATTGGAGCTTTTGGTGAACATGAGAACCATCGAAGGCTCCTACTTTATTGTGAACTTGATACTAGGTATCTTAACAAGGTTCCAATTCCATTTGAAACGCTTGAAGTATTTAACTTATTCTTTATCAAAGCTTTAAGATGAACACGAAACTTGTCTAAGTAAAATAATGAGTCGAGAACCATGCACCTTGGTTCCAGTGGTGGATGTGAAACCTTCAATAAAACATAAATTCTCCATGGCGTGTCTAAATTCCTCTAATTTTGACATGGAGGCACCCTTTAGAATCCTCTACATGATGAATTCTTAGCTTATCCAAATATGCAATTTAAAATTTTCCTTCTACAACAACTCACCAAAATGAACACAACAAAATTAAAGCAAACTGATAATGAAATAAGAAATGTTTTTGGTTGACAGAAGATTTCTCATGAACCTAGATGCTTCCACATCATACAATTAGTGGGTTTAAAAGAAATAAACATCGATCACCTCTCCATCCTCCCAATAGACAAAGTCATAGTCTCTCTGTTTCGGTCCACAAGAATGACATATTATGACATTTTAGTGTATATATATGAATTTGTTGTACATAATTTTTTTGACCAACATATAAATTTATACCTATATGGCTTTATTATATATACATATTTATTTCACTAATGTATAAAATTGTATGCCTATATGGTTTTGCGTATATGTTCATTGTATTTATGACATAATGTATACACTATATGGTATTATCATGGCATTATGTATATAAAATTCTATATTATATATATGATGATTAATTATGATTATAAATGTTGCTATAGTTATTATTTCTATTTGATTCTATAAGATTTTCATGTGGTTTGATGTGTATAATGAGTGCATATAAAACATGTATTACCCAAAGTGAGTTAATTCAAAAAAATCTTTAATTCATGTTTGGATTAATTCAAATAAATAAATTAAGGATAACCTTTTTATCTCCTTAAATACAATAGTATTCATCATGGGCCAAGGAAAATAAGGATATTGAATGAAAAATCACTTAGGACATTGATAACTTGGATAAGTGGACGGTTCTTTTTAACCCATTTATGATAACCCTATATTGGTTAGGACTCCATACATATATAGTTTATTTCGTTTCATCAACCTGTAGGAATTCTATAGGGTTTTCATGATTCATCTCAATGGTATTTGACATTTATAAGTGCATTCTTGGGTAAGTCATAATCATGATAACATCTAGGAATGATTATTATTTTCTCAAGTTTTATAGCACAATATAGATTAGAAGGATATAAAGACCTAAAAAATGAATTAAGGCCTCTAGTGACATTCACCCAACCACCCTAATGTTCTAGCATATTTGTTTCAATCCCATAATGTGTGAAATAATACAAATCCTATTAGTACCTTTCGCTACTCTCAAATAAGTCATTTTACACAAATATATTCATCATTAACATGGTTCAATAGTATGGAGCTAGAAAAAATTAAGACAAGGTATTATAGAGGGAGTCAACATCCACCTATAGGTGCAAACAAGACATTTATAGGTGTCATAGATTGATAGAATAGAAAGGATTTCTTTTGAAAAATAAACCCTCTTAGGGATTTTAAGATATTATCTCGATGCAATGTAGCTTGGAAGGATATTGAGACATGGAATGTACTAAGGCATCTAGTAGCACTTAGTTGTGTACCCCAATGTGCTATCATAGTTGATTTAGTCCCATGAGGTGTGGAAGAACAAAAAATTCTTATCAATTGGCACCTTTACATTGCTCTCAAATGAGGCATTTTCCAAGAATGCATTCATCATTGGCATGGAAAAATAGTTTGGAGTTGAAAAAAATGAGATAGGGTATTCTAGAGGGAAATCACATCCACTTGTAGATGAAAATGAGTCACTTATAGATGTCATGGATTGAGAAAATAAGCAAGAATTTTTTTGGCAACATTGTACTCTTAGAACTCTTAAGATATTGCCTTGGTGCAATAGAGCTTAGAAGGATCTAAATACCTACAAAATGAACTAAGGACTCCAGTAGAATTCATCAGTCTAGCTTAACATGTTAAAATGATCATTTTGGTCCCATGACATGCAAAAGAACAAAATATTCCTATTGGTACCTTTACACTACTCTTAAATGAGACATTTTTCAAGAATGAGTTCATCATTGGCATAGTTAAATGTCTAGAGTTGAAAAAAAATGAGATAGAGTATTGTAGAGGGACTTGACATCCACCTACATATGCAAATAAGATATTTGTAGGTGTCATATTTTAGGAAATGGTTCATCAAATCCTAGTTCATTGAATCCATTTTCTACATAGCCCTGTGATAGAAAAGTATGCATGCAAGCTTACATAATAACCATAATTCATAGATCAAAATAGACAAGCCATAAGATAACACAACAAATACCTTGGGCAAACCCTTAGGAGGAAAAAACCTAGCCTCCAAAAGCATACATATGTTATCTATTATTCAACAATAAAACAAAACATGCACTTATAGAGTTACAATGAATAATTTTAAAGCATCAAGCCTCTCCAATGCATCCTCTGTGTTTCCAAGCATGAATCCGCACATCCCATGACATGCTTCACTTATGCAATCCTTAGAAAGACTCAATAATGATGACCCACTCACCCAACCAACCTTAACTACTAAACATGTGTTTTCTTTTATAGAAATTGTTAGAGTATTGCATTACCTAATTAATTAATTCATGAATTAATTAATTAGGCCCCCTTTGCTTTTTTCACTTAAGTTAAACTTAGGAATTATTATTTTGTAATTATTTAATTAGATTTTTATCCATTGCATATGATTGTGAGACTTGTTATATGCTACTTTAATACTCATCTAGGGTTTTTATATCCTTTAATAAGGATTGATCTCTCATTGTAATTATGCATTCAGGTTATTTTTTGCATCAATACAATGCTTAGGTTGTGTGCACCATTTTTCCATAGATCTACTCTTTTGTGACATGTATTTTCTTGCAAGTATTTTTTGAGTACTATGAGGTTAAATTTGTAACTTCAACATGGTATTAGAGCTTTAGATTTGCAACTTCCTATTCAAAATTTAAGGGATCCAGTCTTGAGAGATTTCTAGTGCGTCTTGGAGAAAAATTGACCTCATCATTGAGATTAGAAGGCTGAAGAAACAAATTTTGACATGAAATTTTATTTCTTTTTGTGTCAGGGGTTTTGGAGGCAAAAAAATTACAAGGGTTGTGTTGATGGTCAAAATAGCACAACAACATTAAACATAATATTTCTACTCTATTTCTCCTAAAAAAGATAACTGATCTAAAACCACCTATCTTCCAAGGTCTCTGTAGCTGGTTCTCAGTTGTGCTACTTCGTTCAGTAGTCCATTCAACCATAATATTCAAGGGGCCTGCTGGTAAAAGACACAAACTGCATGATATGAACTAATCTAACATTTGGGGGTGTAAATAAATAGAAAAAGATAGATCAAAGCGTGGAACAACAGATCATAAATGTAAATTCCTTTCAATTTAGACATATAAATTTCATAATGAGCCTTTCAAGTAACTAAGAAACTATGAAATTACACAATCCATAGACTATTCTGCACCATTATATTCATTCATAGTGCTAATTCAGGATGTACAATCATTCACCAATACTAAACTTCAAAACCAAAGAGTAACGCATCACTAGCTCATCATCAAAATTCGTAGATCAACAAACACAAAAGAATTCCATCCATAGATAATTCAATGAAATAGTCTTAAATTTAGATTCCCCTATTGATTCTCATCAAATAATAAAAATTTGTGCACAACATTCGCTGGCATACAAATAACTATGATTCATCAACCTTATCACTAACCAATTCATAAAATAACATAATTGTATTGAAAACTTTATAAAGAACATGTATCCAGGTATCTCTACATAAACTGTAAAAGAAGATTTTAAAACTGTAAACTATCTTAAATCTCCTTTAGGTGGCTAATCTTGATTCAATGAGTCGACCTTTACAAAGTGGAGATAAATTTTATATATAAACATTTTAGCACTAATTTCTCTCATGAAAACCTAGATCCACCAATCATGGGGCGATTGGAACAATGTAAGAAGAGTGCCCATTTTTATCTCCAGTTGTTGATTGAAGACTCTTTGTCAAAACTTGCGTTCAAGAAGGGAAATGAGAACTTGCTGAGATCTCTAGTTTGAACTGATGTCACGATCTAGGAAAATAGGAGGGAAACTATCCAATTAAGCGTGCCACCTTGATGTTGATCTGTCAAAAGAACATGTGTGTGGTAACTTTAACTCTGCATTTTCTGCTTCTCCATATACTCATCATAACTAGTGATCACTTGTTGAAGTATCTCTGTATCTGGCCCATCCACCCAGTTATCTTCAAATTTTATTCTTGCTAGCTCAGAAGAGGCAAATTCTTTCATATCCTTAAGTTTGATGAGTTTCCTCCTGGCAGCCTTGACTTCTTTCTAAACATCCATGAGCTTATCCATTAAAAGATCATCATCATCATCCCCTTTCTACATCATTTTTTCAAATCTACCACTCCATTTTTCCTTGAGTTTATCAAGGAGGAGGCCATCTATTTCTAGAATATCCTCATTGACAAGTATAGTAATACTCACTCCTAATTCTTCAATTTGTTCATTAAGATCTTTCCTGACCTGTTGCACCTCATTCCTGTGAGTGAAAATGAATGAAGACCTAAATCTGATGATGTTGATGGTCTTTTCCACAAAATTTGTATTGTCTTCTTCCAGGATGGATTGTTCTAGCAAAGTTTGCTTGGGTAGCTTATTAATATCTTTCAATTTCCTCGCATGCCCTGCATATTCTTTCTCTTGTTTCTCAAGAGTTTCAACATGTGTAACCATGCCATTAACCAATTCCAATGCTTCTTTATGAACCCTGCAACCTTCAACAAGAAAATCTTCTATTTCTTGTTTCAACCTATTAATCCACCTATCCATCATTCCTACCTTATTCCTCATTTCAATTAAATTACCCATCTTTCTTTCTCAGTAGAATAGGTGTCTCTGGAGTAGCTGACTATGAAGAAATAGGAGAAGAGAGATCCTTCAGAAACTTATGTAATTGATCCACTTGTGATTTAAGGTCATCTTTCTTTTGCTTGTCTTGGATCATTCTTGACTTGGTAGAAGAAGCTACAATATCAATTAAGTTTATCTGTTGATTTCTCGTGGGCTTTCCTAGATTAACAATGCCCAATTGGTAATCACTTAATTGCATATCTTGTTTATCCTTGTCAATCATAGGAATGGTATACTCAACAATAATTTCTCTAGTATATGTTAGCCTTGTGGAATGAAGAACCCTGGCTCTCTTCTTCAGCCTCTCCTTTTCTATTTCCTTTTTGACATCACCCCAATTAAGGGGTTGTGGTTGCACTATCCACTTCTTCTCAAGATTGAGCTTTAGCCATGTAGGAGCAGTAGGGGGAGTCATCACCTGTGTAGATGAAGATGTGGCAAGAGAGAGAGGTTCCAAATTGTTGCCTTGGGTTGAGAGTCAACCTCTTTCTATTTCTCCTTTTCTACTTTCTCCTTAGCCAATTTGTCAGTTTTAGCCTTTTCTTTTCTTTCTCATTCAGCTTTGGCTAGTCGTTCTTCTTCTAATCTCCTCTCCTCCAACAACTGATCTCTTTGTTTCTCTAATTCCCCTACCTTGGCCCACATTTTAGAAGCTTCTTAATCAATTTTGGCTTTCTTCTTCTGCCTCTATCCTTTTTAGCTCCAATTCTTGTTCTTCTTTCTTCCTCTGAGCCTCTTCAACTGCTTTAAATTTAGCTTCAAGAGATTCCTTTTCTCTCCTTTGTTGAGCCTTCTCTTCTTCCAGCTCATGAATCTTTTGAAGCAAGACTAACTTATCTCTCTCTTCCTTAGCCTTTTGTTCTGCCTCCCTTTGTTGCAGTAAAAATTCTTCTTTCTCTTTTTGTTGTCTAGCCAATTCTTTAGCTTTTGCAGTGGCCTCCAACTCCTATTGTTTAGCAAGTATGTCAGCTTTAGCCTTGATTTCCAATTCTTTCTATTTAGCAAGTGCATTTGCCTTGGCTTTAGCTTCTTCTTTTTCCTTTTCATCTGCTTCTTTCTTTGCATCTTTGAACAACTTTCTTTGATCTTCAAGAGTTAGAACATGCTCAATGTCAGCCTCTTCAATGTTATCAACAAATTTAGGTATGAGAGGCTCATTATCAAATTGGGTGGCTTCTGAGTCAGTTCCAATATCATGGACTTCAATCTCCTTCTCCTTTCCCTTCATAGTTTCTACTTCCTCATGAAGACTACCCATGGTTACTTCTTCGCTAGGTTCTTGAGTGAGGGGAGGTTGAGAAGAGAATCCTTCCCCAAGTGTTGTGGTCTCCAAACCTTGTGCTTCAGGAGCTTCTTCTGCAAGTATTTAAAGAATACTATCCCCTCCAGAGATGGGAGGAAGATACTCCAATTTTTCTTTGGGGGCTGCTCTCCTCTTGGTTCTTTGATAACCCTTGGTTGCCCCTTCTTTCCTCTTCTTTAAAGGTTGAGCCGGTGGATCCTTGATCCTAAAAACTACCCATTGGATACTTCTATCCATTATTGTCCTAGAAATATGCTTACTGTCAATGAACTCTTCCTCATCCCAATTTATTGGATCTAAGCCTTTGATGCCTATTTTTGTTGCTTCATACCTTAGGTCTAAAACCATACCATCATTTGATAATGTGTCAGAGATATCTTCCTTCACCCCATACTCAATCATTTGTGGGATGGTTAGCCTTTCGTAGTTTTTCCTCCTAACATCAAAGTCATCTTGTAAATCGATCTAAAAATCCTCCAACAAATTATAGTGCTTATAAAAAATGGTGGGATTCAATGTCATGTCCTCGAATTGAAGATGTTATTAAATTAATTATTTATTAAATTATTCCAATAAAATATTATATCAAAAGGGATGACTTATTATTTAATTAATTTAATAATAAAGTGACTTAAGTGACTCAAAATAAAATAATAAAATAATAAAGTCACTTGAGGAATAAAATAATATTTGTTTTAGAAGCTTCTGGAAAAGTGAATGAGAAATCTATTTAAGAAGTTGTTGTCTAAGCATTTGAACACTTAATTTGGAATTCATTTTTCTCATTACCTGCATGGTAAGAAGCTGAAGTTGAAGCTGAATGCTTAGCTTTCTCGAGGGTTTGAAGACTCTAGAGTGCCAGGTTCGGTTGCGAAAGATCAACCCTAGCTGGGATTGTTGAGAAGTCCATCCAAAGTTTCTATAGGCACTTCATTGGAGAATTTCAATAGGTGCAATAGCTGATTTTTTATTGCATCTTCATCTTCAATTTGCAACAACTGAGGCATTGTTGTAAATATTTTTGAGGGTTCGTCAATTTTGCAATAGATGTCGTATTGCTGCAACTAATTGTATCTGTAAGTTGCCATAGCTGATGTATTATTGCAACTATTTTTGAATAAATGCAAAATCTGGATTATTTTTGAAGTTTATTATTATGCTCGAATTTTATATTTTTAGAATAAATTTACAGAAGTTTAATTTTAAATTAAACATATCTGAAAATCTAGGACAAAAAATTGGGGGGTTTGAATCAAATCTAGTTTGGCTCATTACAGTGGTATCAGAGCTTGGATCCTGCTAGCCTTTTGGAAAAATCATTGTTGCAAAAATCATCTCAATTAAAAAGAAATCTATTTTACAGATCTTTGCCAAATTTAATGGTCTTTGACCAAATTTTGAGAAATCGTTTGGAGACATTAGCTTATTAAATAATTCAGAAAATTAGCACGAGTCGATTACTTATTCAACACTTTAGAATTTATTGTGAGTAAAAGCTGGACATATCAAATTTATTTGGAAAGGAAATTTTATTGAGTAGTCAGGCAACCAACTTGTTATTTTCTAACGCATCAAGAAAAGACAAATTGAAGAATATTATACTCAGGGAGATGAAATTGTATTTTCTGATAGCGTCTCACAAGGGAGCTTATTTGAAGATTGATTCATCTTTGATGAAATCATATTTTATTCTAATGGAGGATTCTTATTTGTTTCAGAAAGACATATTTATTCAAGGAGACTCTTAGACGCCACACTTGGAGTATCGAGAGCTACTTCAGATACAACAAAAAAAGATAAAAAGCATTCGATTAATGAAGGTTATTTGTGAAGCCACGCTGGAAGAAAGGACAATCCAGGGATAAGACGAAAATTCCATAGTCACTGATTTCAAAGGCAAGGATTTATCGGGCCTCAAGGTTGTTATATGTGCCACTAAAGGATAAACACAATTGATAAAAGCTCACGTCTCTCTTTAAAATGCACCATCATAACTATTGGGTTCTGCTTGGCATCACACCGCTATTATAAAGTGTTGCCAGAAAAGACAAGACAAAAAATTTGTGTTTGCTTTTGGAGATAAAAAGGTATCGAAATATTATTGAGGCACCATACATTGGCAAGGCAGAAATAACGAATTCCATATTTGCAAAAAGACAAAGTGTGTGGATGTCAGAGGAGAAATCGTGGTCTTATATTTCAAACGATGCCACTGTAGATTGGAAAAAGCCATCATTCCACATGCTAGGAGAAGTTTGACAGAATTGAAGGGATCGAGCGATCTTCTATTGTTGGCGTCATATTTAAAGCATCAATTTCCAACTTCCTTAGTTTGTATTGCATTGTCTCTCAGTTTAGGAGGTCACTGTCATGAGCACCATTTGATTGCATAATTAGGGGAGATATTGTCATTTAGAATTGCATCATAAAATACTGTTGTTTATACAACTTATGTATTTGCATTGGGATATTATATGGCTGGGTCATCAAAGGTGAATAGGATTAGAAGTATCTCAGCTTGTCATCAGGAGTATTTCATTCTTGCAAATTCATTTACAGTCATTTATTGCATTAAAAGGTTGCATGAGAAATTTTTGTCTAAATGTTCCCTGGTTGTAGCTTAGTATTGAAATATATTTTCTGTCATATAATAAGTTGGAACATTCAAACAAGATTGCATTACATTTACAAGTTTAGTTAGACGCCTTAATGCATTTAAATCATCACTCAAACTCAAAACAAACTAATTACTCCAGTTGTGTAGTTGGTTGCAAACTATTTGACAAAATGTCCTAGTGTGGAAAATTGAAAAAAATGTGTAGAAATAGCTAGGGACATCACAGTGCCACTAAATTGTAGATCAAAATTTCAATTAAACACTATGGCTAGTTTCAAGGAGCCTTTCAATGAAGAAGAAATATTTTGGGAAATTTATGGAAATTATAAGGCATCGGGAGCAGAATTTCGTGCCAAGATTTCATTTGATGATTACATGGACCTTAGTGTTAAGTATGATCGGAAATTGTAACATGCATATAATTTCACAAGAAGATTGGTTGAACAAAAAATTGAGAGGTTCAAGGAGCAGTTGACTGTTGAAGAGTTGATATCAATTGGATTATAGGTTTCATCTTCTCTTCAAGAGGATAGCATGCCATCACCTGATGGTTCAGTTAAGCAGGATGATGATGAGTACATGGAGCAGCATGATGATGAGTACATGGAGTAGCATGAGTCCTCTTGTATTTGGACACCTATTCAGGGCATTGATTATGATTTTATAGATGAGATTAGCACTATTCCAACTCCCGATCAACATGAGAGAATACAAGACTTTGCAGAAGAAGAATATTAGGCGCAATTAAAGACTTCTTCATATGAAGAAGAAGCTACTCTTACACCCCATAGTCCACACAGTTGGGGAAACCAGTTGAAGTTGAACGAAGATGAGATTGTGGCAGCCTTATCTCATCATGACAAACTATATAAGTTGATTGAAAATCACCTTCAAACAGTTCAGTTAGAGGGAAGACTAAAGGGAGTTGATGCAAATTATTCTCAGGACAACTTGCAAAAAATCAAAGAAGGTATGGGAACAATGAAGACAAATTATTTACACCTTCTTTCAGATAGGGATCATCTTCTCAACCTTGTTGAGGTCTATTCGAATGCATTGAGAAGGAAAGAAGATGAGGTGGATAAGCTTACTCACGAGCTTATGGTTACTAGTGATTCCTCGAGTAGCACTTAGTTAGCCCTTCAAGAATCGGAGATTCATGTGGATGAACTAGGCTTAGAGTTGAGTTTGGTTCGAGATTCATCATGTTCAACAGAGGCTCAGTCATCTATGGCTGCCAGGACATAGGAGGAGGAAAGCAACATGACATCTCCTAGCTTTCACATTCAGGATACAGATGCAACACCTCTTGTGATGGTTAGGCAAGAGGAATTAGTTGGTGATATATGCATGCTTGAGTTACTGGTTGACTTCAGTCTATGGTTTGGATTTAGGTGTGAAGACAGTTGTATTCCAACTTCACCATGGGTTTTATCTCATACTTCATTGGTTGATGACAATACTACTTTGAGGACAATAGTTGTTGAGATGGATAGTGGGAGTTGGGATTGTCGCTTTGGTGTTAAGGGACAAATTGATGATGAGCTCTTATCATCCCTTGACAGTAGAGGTACCCTTTGCTCCATCATGGATATGATTCACAGGTTGCATGGTGTTGTCCTGACTTATACTAGCAGCTTGTCGAAGTTGGGCATGGTTTTCTATGCACCTAAGATTGACATCTTTCACATTTGCAGGAGACCTCTTGGTGTAGGATGGATTGTTGATGATACAAACACATCAATCTTGGCCGCAGGTTCGAGCATCATTGAAGATTTGAGCACAAGGCTCTACATCGATACTTTTGAGATTGACATTGGTCAAAATTTTCAGAAGAAGATAGGTTGCACATTAGACCTTGAGGTTGTTCCATCTTCTCTCGAGGTAGTAGATGGTATTCATGATGACATTCTTCTCACTTTCAAAAGTGAGACAGGAAACTTGCAGTTGCTTGATGGGAAAGGTTTTGATGATGTCATTGCAAAACCAACTCATCCTATTTTGAGTTGTGAGTCTTCTTTTGATGATGGCAGTATTGGATGGGATACTCCTAGCAATTCAAGTATTCCATTAGAATAGGCAGGATATTTCCACCTTGATTACATCTTGAGGTGTGCTCATCAGTTCACTATCAGCCCACATACACATGACTTGACTATGTCATTGTTGGCACAAAGAGGTGGATTGAATGTGGGGTATTCAGGTTCACTCTGGTGCGATACATTCCCGACTTCAGGTGATGAGTTCAAGTATCTTACTTGGCCCTTTCTAATAGATTGCTTCCAGAAGCAGGGTTTTGAGATTTGGTTGTATGGGATGTTAGGGGGAGATATTAGAGTTGCACAAAAGAATTTAGATGGAGTTGATTCACAAAGTTGGGAACCAGGATTTCCATTGCTGGTTCGATGGTTTCATTGGTTGATAAAGTTTGACAGTTTCTTGGGTTCCAATTACGCATAGATGTTATGAGATTGCACATGTTGTAGGATCATTTGGGATCCAGGTGGATGGTGGACAGACATAGATGAGTTGACACTCGAGTATCAGATGCTATGGCAGTTGAGATGAATTGGTAGTTGTGGATTGCTTGAGGGCAAGCAATATTTGGGAAGGGAGGACTGTCATGTCCCTGAATTGGAGATGTTATTAAATTAATTATTTATTAAGTTATTCCAATAAAATATTATATCAAAATGGATGACTTATTATTTAATTAATTTAATAATAAAGTGACATAAGTGACTCATAATAAAATAATAAAGTCACTTGAGGAATAAAATAATATTTCTTCTAGAAGCTTCTGGAAAAGTGAATGAGAAATCTATTTAAGAAGTTGTTGGCTAAGCATTTGAACACTTGATTTGGAATTCATTTTTCTCATTACTTGTGTGGTAAGAAGTTGAAGCTGAATACTTAGCTTGCTCGAGGGTTTGAAGACTCTAGAGTGCCAAGTTTGGTTGTGAAAGATCAACCCTAGCTGGGATTATTGAGAAATCCATCCAGGGTTTCTATAGGCGCTTCATTGGAGAATTTCAACAATTGCAATAGTTGATTTATTATTGCATCTTCATCTTCAATTTGCAGCAGCTGAGGTATTGTTGCAAATATTTCTGAGGGTTCACCAGTTTTGTAGTAACTGTCGTATTGCTGCAAATAATTGTATCTATAAGTTTCCATAGATGATGTATTATTGCAACTATTTCTGAATAAATGTAAAAGTTGGATTATTTTTGTAGTTTATTATTGTGCTGGAATTTCATATTTTTAGAATAAATTTACAGAAGTTTAATTTTAAATTAAACAAGTCTTAAAATCTAGGGTAGAAAATTGGGGGTTTTGAGTCAAATCTAGTTTGGCTCATTAAATTCAAGGTATGCATCTTCCTCTCTGGATCAAAGTACTTCCAAGATGTGTAGAGTCCCAACTTGAAGTAGCTCAACTCTTCACATATTGATTTTGTAGCCACATTGTGAAGACAACAATATTCTCCCAACTTCAGGGGAAATTTAGGGCACCTAGTTTTGTGCTTGTTGTTGAACTTTGCGTTAACTCCCAAGGCTTGATATATAAACTCCATGAGGACCATTCTATCAGTGCAACACCTTGGCAGTAGGTGAGGATGTCCATCAAACCCTGCTAACCTGAAGTAGGAGAACTTGGGGTATTAGATATACCAATGTCACCATTGAGCAATGAATGCCATGGCATCCCTACTTAATCTGAAACCAACATCACCAGTCAATCGATTGATAATGATGTACAAAAATACATCATTGACTCTCCTATGGTGTTCTTCTAATGTTTGTAAAGTTAGTTGGTCATAATGGTTCCATACTTTTTGCTATCTAGGAGCTTCTCCCAAGACTCTTACTACATTCAACCCCAAGAAGATACCCATCCTTGCAGCTACATATATGACATAAGAAGTCATATAGAAGGTCTTTATTTCCCTTACATTTACCATCTGATTGTGCAAACTGTCATACAAGATCATACACTAATCAAATTTATGTCTGCCATCAAAGATAGCTTCAATGAATGAGAACATCCATTCCTTGAAGCATGCAGAGTCCCTTTTCCCAAACACTCTAGAGAGCATTGATATTAAGTCACCCACTTCCTTCTTAAAATATCCCCTTTTGGGCTAGTCAGGCATCTTAGTTAGGGATTTATTTTCAGTTCTTAGCCATTTCTTATTCATTTGGTTCTTGTTGACATCTTTGTTCTCATTGAATATTTGCAATGCATCTTCCTTTGTCAACTACCTTGGATTCTTTGGAGTAGGTGCATTAAACATCAGTCTCATCATTTATGGGGATAGGTCAATTATGACATTCCCTTGCTGATCCATGCATTTCCTTGACATTGCATTGTAGGCTCCTATTGCAGTCAAGATGAGCTCTGGGCATTGGACTAACAGAGGAAAGAGTGTGACATGAGCAATTATAGCTTGAACTATCCTTTATGTCCTCCCAGTAACTTCCTCTTCAAAGGTTTCTTTAGTCAACTCTTCACAATCAAATGTTCCCAAGTTGGTGTCTGTGATGTCTGACCACCTCGAATCTAACTTGCTGGCTGTGGGAGTGATCATTCAATGTTTATATCTTAATGTATAAGGTAGCTGTTCCACCTTTATCCTTTTGGGCTTTACTTGCTTTGAAATTTTTGTTGCTTGGCCTTCCATCTTCAAAGCTTCTCTAGATGCTTCTAACATTGTTGGTTCCTACAAGACAACCCTGGATTAGATCTATAAAAAAGCATGAAAATTCATCTTTAGAAAGTTTACCTCCCCTATTACACTATCCTTCTTTAGGTATCCTCTTACACTTAGTACAGTTTGAAGGCCATCAGAGGTGGAACCAAGAAAGGAATCAGTATCAACAAGCTTTTATTATTGGCGGGATCAAGATCGGGACCATCATCAAAGCCAAAACAAAAACCAGACTCAAGACCATCACTAGTTTCAAGTCCTGCCTCCATTTCGGCTCCGTTTCCATCGGTGTAAAGGATGTGAAACAGAGTTAAAGACTCATTGGGAGCGGGTTTGGAACTAGATCCAAAATATTACCAACAATGTTTATGGATCAAATCAATTCCTAGATCCACTTCCGCCCATTATTATCAAGCATGACACCATCTTTCTTGAGCACTCAGTAGTTTGAAACAAGGTCATATAACGTGCTAAGGAGGCTTAAAGTAATAGCATAAATTCATCCCTTATATGACCGAGGGGAAACCATCAACGAGGGCACAATTTTTAAATTGAAATCAGACAACAAACCCTAGCTTTTACAACTAGTTGACTTAGGAATTTAGGGCATCAAAACCCTATGAAAAAATCGTTGAGCCAACAAACGAAAAAGATTGGATGGGTCAATTAATAGATCAAAGACCCTTAAGAACTTTCAAATCTATTAAAAAATGACACCCCAAAAAAAGCTAGGGTACAACAATACATACATGACCAAACGCGAAAATGACCTTGGTGAGAAAACCGAACCAAAAAAGACATAAAAGAAAGAAAGAAAGACAGATAAAGACAAATAAAATAAAGAATAAAAGAAACATTGTGAAAACAAGCGAAGATCCATGAGAAATCTCATGAATGCGTGAAGAACACAAGATGACAAACAAACGAAAACAGAAAGCGAAACGAAGCAAGGAAAAGTCCACCTACCTCAAACGCTACCCAACAGGATTAAATTTGATCCAATCTACGCACAAATATTTGCTTCCCGATCAAAATCGTGCTCCTCCTTCGTTATTTCGGCTCTGGTTTGATATCACAATTTAAACAATAATAAAAATCAGGAAATTAACCTTAATTAAGGTTAAGAATTTGATTTAATGCATGTGGGAGTTCTACAATTAATGCCATTAATACGGTTGGTTGAGCGTGGGATCATGACGGGAACAAGCACACAACCATTGTGGAACCGAAGTAAAGTGGAGAAAAGAGCGGGGCCAAGATCGGGATCAAAACTAGTCAGGGAACTTTTGACAAGTTCTCAATTTGGTTCTGGTTCTGGTTCTGAATCCGACAAAGACAAGGAAATTCCAAAAAGACAAGGGAAAACAAGGGAAAGGGATCAAAACCAAAGGAACCAAACCCAAACAAAACAGACAAGTGAAAACACAAAAGGCGGAGGAAGGACCGAGATTGAAACAAAACCAAGAATTTATCAAAGTTTCAAGTTTGGTTCCGTTTACGGTTCTGGTTTTGCCAAAGGAAAAGAACAAAACAAGCAATCAATGAAAAAAAAAGGGAGGTTTTGGAACCAAGACCGAGCTTGTCCAAAATCCAAATGAAGCAACGAGAAACAAAAAAGCACAAGGGAACAAAACAAAAGCGGAATCAGGACCAAATTAGGACATGGAACCTATGCAAGTTCCATGTTCAGGATCCATTTTGGTTTCGGTTCCGCTAGAATAAAAGAAAAGACAAAAGACTTAGGAGAAAAGAACAATTCCTAAGTCACAAATAGTAAACACCAAAGACAAGAAACAAGGGGGACCCATTTTGACCAAAGTTAAGATGGGGTGGTTATGCAAGGCATAATAGGTTGATGGGTCATAAAATTGCCTAGTTTCCTATTTTTTTGATACGTAAGAGTCTTTATTGATCAAACGGAAGAAGATTACAAATAAATTTATGTGATGAATTAGCATCTTAGTTGCATTCTAGACCAATCTCCCCTAAACCCTAGAATCATCGACTGTTAAACATGGTCATGCATTACAAAAAAATCTCCCCATCCCAACATCAAAAGCATCCATTTCAATCCCTCAAGCGATGAATTTTCCGAGTAGTCTAAGAGGGAGCACAATGCAAAACACCAAGGACCATCAAGGAAGCCCGGGATGTGACCAAAAAAGACATGAAAATAGAAATATGGTGTCCTCAGCCACTTAGAACATTATACCACTAGAAACACAAATTCCACCATAAAAAATATATCGCCTATTTCCGTAGACCATCGTGTAGAGATTTTGGCACCAATCATGAAGTAAACAATGTGATTCTTCAAGTCCTACTGGAGTATTTTGTTGCAAAAAATTGATTGATGGTGCTCGAGGAGCATTAATGCAACATGGTTTTTTCTTGAGCATGTAAGCATATCTTAAATGTGAACTCTATGACTCGAGCTAGCAATTGCATCAAATATCCCTTCTACATTATGCATTTCTAGAATAAATACATCACATAAAGCTAGCATCCCATCCCAATAAACCTAAAGATCCTACTCATAACAGATCCAATCAACCAATAAAATAAGCATAACATATCCAATCAATCACTGATTCCTATGAGATTTGTGTGGCTTCAATAGCCAAATTTGCTAATTTTTCCACTTCAATGTTAGCCTCCTTATACAAATGATTTGTAATAAACAACTCAAAAGATTGGGCTATCTCTAAGGCTTCCTCAAGATAGGCCTAAAGCTACCAATTTGGGGTCTCCCCTTTCCTTATTGCATTAATCACTATAGCAGAATCACCTTATATCTACACCTTCATAAAATTAAGTTCTCTACACCTTTGGAGACCTAAGATGAGAGCCCTAAACTCTACAACATTATATGTCCCTCTAGGTGGAGGCCCAAAGCCAATCTACTGAGAATATTTCCATTCTAGTCTCTGATAAGGTAACCAGTACTAGAGATTACAAGGTTTCCCTTAGAAGCCTCGTCAAAGTTCAGTTTCATCTAGCCCTCGTGGGGAGGTATCCATATAGCCTGCTCCCTTAGTCTAAGATTTTCCCCACCACCGAGCCCAACAACTGAAGGGTTTCTCAATCCATTCCACTGATTTTTCATACAAGCATCCCAATCATCGAAGAATACTTGTTTGGATGATTGTTCCCTTATGCAACTATTAACTACTCCAACCATTGATGCCTCAACTTTGTTGAGGAAGGAAATGATATTCATTTATTTCTCCTAAAAAAGCCTCCTATTTCTCCCCTTCCAAATTTCCCAGATTAGGATAGATGGACGGATATTCCAAAGGAAAGAGAAAGCAACATTCCTCTTAATGTTAGGCCAAGATTTGAATAAACTTAAAATTTGGTTAGGTAGATCACACCTCTACCTCAGTCTCACACATAACCAAATACAAAATTATTATGCAAAGGGACAACCAAGAAATAGATGACCAATATATTCTTCATTGCTTCTACATAATACACATGTAGATGGACCCTCGAAACCCATCTTCCTAAATTTATCTACCATCAATATTTTCTTCTTGAGTGCAACCCAAGTTCAGGCTCCAAATTTGGGTAAGAAAAATTAATGCCAGCATAGTCCAATAGGAATTTTGGTTTTACCTTGCATTTATATCTTTTTGAAGAGTTTGAATCCATATTTCACATTGTATGAACCCAATTTTGAGCCATTCCATATCAAAGAATTCCGCCCCTCCCTTAAAACCACTATTCTTTCTTTGAGAGCATTTTTGAGCAACTCGACCTCTCTGTGGGGCAGTTCCAAAGCATCAAAGGTCTTCCAAGACCAATTCCACACACCATCCTTCAATTTCACATTCAAGTAGTCTCCCACATAGGAGCCCAAATGGAGTTTGAGATAGTCCTTCACTACATCCACCTCCAATGTTTTATCTAGACTTCCATACCCACACTAGGGATCTTCCCAAAATAATGTAGATCGACCATTATGGATGTACCAAGTCAAAGATTCTGAAATGAGGGGCATGCATTCTTGCATGAAGTTCCAAATCCTTGAGCCCCTTGGTGTGTTAGAGGTGGTTAAGATGTTGGATTCTATATCATCATCTGAGTATTTGTGCTAGAGAATCCTAGCCCATTTGCAATGAGGTTATTTGAATATGCTCCATGTATGAGTTTTTCTCCCAAGGCCATATTTTGTAGCTTTTGTTGCTTTATTCTTGCTCTGCCCAGCTCCTTAGATTTACATACTTTTTCCCATGCAATCAGTGCTACCTTATCTTTGTCCTCACTACCTTGCCAAAAGAAATTTCACAAGGTCTAGTTGATCTTATTAATGGCTCTAACGGAAAGAGAAATATAAGACATAAGATATATAGGGATGGAAGAGAGGACAGCTTTCAACAACGTGATCCGCCCAACCTAGGATAACCAACATTCCTTCCATGAGACGAATCTATTGGAGATTTTTTCGTAGAGATTATCCCATAATCTGTTTGTTCTTATCCTCTTATCTAGTGGAATCCCAAGATATGAATAAGGGAGAAGGCCTTTCTTGTAACCTAGCACTCTCATGATTTCTTGTTCCTTGTAGCCATGGAAAAGAAGATGACTTCAAATCTTTTAGCCCCACCTTTTCCAAAAGCTTTAGAGTATAGATTAAGAGTCTCCTTGAATGATATTGTCTCTTGTCTCTTTGAAACATAAAAGAGGAGGATGCCATCTACAAACTATTGATGGGTAATGGGAGGAAGGTTACTGGTCACCTTAATTCCTTTGATGTAGCCCCTAAGTCTGGCTTGATTCAAGGATTTTCGTAATGCTTCACCATGATGATGAAGAGAAAAGGTCACAAGGGATCACCTTGCCTGATTCCTCTTGGTACTTTGAAAAAACCTTCTAAAGATCCACTGACTAAGATTTAAAATCTTGGGCTAGCAATCGACTTAAAGATCCAATCTAACCATTCTTTCAAAAAACCAAAAGGCTCCATGAATTTTAATAGAAATCTCCAGTCCACTCAATCGTAGGCCTTCTTGATATCGAGTTTAATAACCATTGTTGAGGATTTGACTCTCTAAATCACTTCTTGGGCTATAATTATTTCATCTAAGATGGATATGCCAGGGACACAAATTGATTGTTCCTTTGATATAATGTTTGGAAAAAATTTCCGTAAGTCTATTTTCCATAAATTTTGCTAAAATTTTATAGAAGGTGTTGCACAACGAAATATGCCTAAAATCATCCAAAGAAGAAGCAAATTATTTCTTGGGAATTAGAGCTAAAAATTTATGTACTAATTTCTTTTAGAATCATACCCGAGGCTCTTGAATCTTCAATTGCTTCGAAGACATCTCTGCCAAAAATGTTCCAACACTCTTGAAAGAAAGATGTTGGAGCCTTGTAAAGATGTAGTTGGAAGAGTGCAGTCTTGATTTGTTTTATGGAAAAACTTTCCAACACTATTTTTTTCTATTCTTTTGAGATCATAGGTGAGATGTTTTCCATAACTTTCCTTTGAGCTGGTAGATTGGACCCATCCCAATTATTAAGTAGATTTTTGAAGTAGTTAATGTTGTAGGTTTTGATATCCTCCATGTCTTATATCACTACACCATCCCCTCTTATGATCTTTGAAATCATGTTCACATTTTTACATGCTTTGGTGTTGTTATGAAAGAATTTTGTATTTTTTTCCCCATCCTTGATTCATACTTCCTAAGATTTCTACCTCCAATAAGTCTCTTCACGTGCCAATAGGATTTAATATTCACTTAGCAACTTCTTTTCTTAAAGGAATATATCTTCATTCATTCAAAGGATAAGGAAAACATTATTAAGTTGTTTCATTTCCTCTTCAATTGCATTCTTGGCCTCAAAAATGTTTTTCAAATGGATTTGATTCCATTCTTTCAAGTGTTGTTTAACTGATTTTAGCTTTGTTGTTACCTAAAATATTTTTGAGCCTTTGACCACACTCTCCTTCCACCATTTTTCCACCAAGTCAAAGAAGTTTGGGTGCTCCATCTACATATATTTGAGCTTGAAAGGACATATTTTTGGCCTCTTGTCACCTGAGATGTCTAGCTGGATAGGATGTGGTCTGAGCCAGACCAAGGTAGTGTGACACTTTCCAAGATAAAAGGAAAATATCCCAAGTCCCCTTTCTAGAAAAAACTATCTAATTTTTCTGCTATATTGCAAAAACTAGTCCATCTATTATTCCACGTGTAAGATCCATTAGTGGATTGAATTTACATCAATAAACTTCTCTCCACCCACTCTTCAAAATATATCTGAGGTTTTAACTTCCTTTGCACCCCACCCTTTTTTTTCGAGTTGTGCAAAATAGCATTAGAGTCACCCCCAATGAAGTCAAATTTTTTAGGCCAAGATGCTAAAGTCTGATTAATCTCAAACAAAGTTGTTCTCTTTCCTAAACAAGAAGGCCCATATATGTTTGTTAGAATAAATTTAAGATTCAAAGATAAACTTTTGATTTTGCAGCATAACCATTTTTCGTTGTTAGCATTATTTCTTACTATGACTACTTGAGGTCTCAAAATGGTCATTAGACTTCTTGAGGCCCTCACAAAAGGGATCCACTCAGCTTTCCAAGTCCTAAGTTTTTTCCTAAATTATTCGCACTCCTCATTACTCAATTTGGTCTCTTGTAACATCACTATATCTACTTCTATTATCTCTAGTTGGTGTTTCACCAACCATTGTTTGTTAGGCACATTAATTCCCATAACATTCCAAGTAATAAGCCTCATGGCTCCTCAAGAAGGGTAATGTCCTTCCCTAATCTCAGAAGTCTAGTGATCTTCACCTGGCCTTGTACATCGCCATCTGCTTTATGCTTCTCCTGAAGAGTGTTTATCCCTATTTTCCTCCTTTCTCCACAATATGGGGAATTTTTCCTAGCTCTTTTCTAGTTGATCCCCAACTTCTCTACCATTGCCAAATTATTAGTTTCCTTACCCTCAGTAGCTAAGTTTGGCAAGGCTTCCATATCTATGTCACCTTTCCCATTCGCCAAAATAACCTCTCTTTCTTATGATTCTAAAAAATCTATCTCTACTTCCTCCTACCTCTGGCTTAAACAAAGTAAATTTGGGGTCTCAAAGAGATCTTTGGCCAATTCTAGGGCTTCTTTGTTGATATCTACTTCTATTTTATCTAAATCTTTCTCTTCTAGTGCCATAGACTCTACAATAAGATCAACCCCCTTTGTCTTTACAACCACCTTTTTGAAGCTCAAATATATTGGAGAAGCTTCGTAGTGGCTCTCTCTATTCAATCTACCTTTGTTGTAGGTGGAGTCACTGAGTGGGTCAAAGTGTAAATAGCCAACATAAATAGGTGGATCTAAAACACTCTCAACTTGAGGTCTTGGTTTCTCTACCATATCTCCTTGTGGATCTAGAAACCCATCTTCTAAAGCTAGCCCCTTGTTCACACAAAGGAAATCATGTCCATTCTCAACACTCTTTTTCTTCTCCACACCTTTGTTTGAAGGGCTCTCAAATGGAGTTGAGCTCTCAATGATAGGGTCACTCTTTCCCATGAGATCCCCTTCATATTCTTTCTAGATAGGGATATTTTCCTTTGTTTTATTGGGGAAGGATGTTGGATGGTTGAATATCCTTCCAAGAGTATTGTGTTGAAGCACTATTTTCTACTTCAAATTTTCATATTTAGTGATGATTTCAAGTTCTTCCCAACATTGGTCTACTGAATCCAACACCACATAAACCCTGGCGAAGGATCTATCTTGGTTGGCAAGGGTCCTCTCATCAATTTTAACCAAAGAACCTAGTTCCCCACTATTTCATTCAATGCCTCTACGTTCCAAAAGTCTAAAGGTAAATTATGAAGTCTAATCCATTTCAAGATTTACTTCATTTTGTGATTGATCAGATTGAAATTAGGTTCCCAATCTCTAATGTAGAAACCATAGTCATCCATGAACCTCATATCACCCCCAAAAATCTCCACTTTCAAATCTTGAGATGCACATTCGATGATGAAGAATTCATTTTGCATTACGTTTATTGATAATCAATCCCCCCATTGGTCCTTCCACCATTTGATGATTCTTTCCTTTGTGGAGTCTTTCCCCGTCCATTTAACGAAGAAAGCTCTATTTTTCAAGCGTTCATAATTGATTTTTAGAAACTTGTATGGGATTATCATTTCTTTTCTTCATAATTTTTCCAGTGGATTAGGGTTCAAGAAGGGTTTTCCTTCAGTGCTTCTAGACACTTTCTAGTTCCTCCTATACCCATGGTTAGCCTTCTTATTCTAATGACTCTTTCCAGATCTCCAAAATTGTCTACCTAGTTGAGCAAAAAAGTTGTCCTCAACCACTTTTGGCCCTTCCTCATGTGGTTTGTTTCCCAAATGGAGCTGATTGGCCCCAAAGACAAAGGATGGAATGTTTTCTTTCCCTCCAGAGCATTCATCCTTGTTATGGAGGTTCACATTGGTTTTCTTTTTCCTATGAAGGATGTAATCTCTTTTGCAAATCATCGGCAAATTTTTTCCAAACTCCTCTATCACCGCCTCGCCTTTTGGATCTTTCCATCATGTTTTTGCATTTTCTTTCCATTTTTGATTTTTTGCATTGATATCCCTTGCTTTGTTGCATTCACCAAAGTTTCCCACTCACGCCATCAATTAACTCCTTCCCTCATCTGTTAGTTGAATGTTTTAATATTATTGCCTAGTTTCTTATTTCTATTTCATACTTTTATCTTTTTTTCCTAAACTTTGAGACATTACCAAACCTTTCATATTTAACTTTAAGTAATTTAAAGCATTTGGAGTCGAATATGTTATATATTAATATGTAATATCCATGAAGTTTAGTAGGAATTTATGTTTAAATTATGGTTGATTAACAATGAGAATTCCTTTGAAAATAAAGGATAACATTTTTAGCATGATACATGTCAACTCACAACAATGAGATTCTCAATTCGTAGCATAAGGATTACATTTTGGTACAAACTGTAAGGAAGCTAAGGTAGAGAAATAACTTCCTACACTAATCTTGAGAGGAGAATACTACAAAACTTTTATAGATCTTTAACAGTTGTATAAACTTAAACATAAATAAACATAAATATCATGCATACCATAACATAGTGATTTACGTGGGGAAAACCCTTTCGGGAGAAAAACCCCTCACTCCAAAAGCCACCCAATATATTATTCAAAAAACACAGATTACAATATACTTCCAGAGCAAGCTTCTCACAAGAGTATCACCACTTAGAGATCCAAAGGCAACACAACTTCTATCAGAATCTTAAAATACATCATAATACACAGTCGTAATACAACAACCTCATAAAATAGGTTTGCCTTCTAGGGCAAGTCGAGCCAGCAAAGTATTGACCATTAGATATGAAACTTAATGACAAATGATACATATTTACAATATTAAAATATACATGTAAAATGTGGCTTTCAGGGGAGCTACCCCCAAACCCCTGTCGGGGCGCACTGCCCTCAGAACCCTAGTCGGGGGGAATGAGCCCCCTAGACCCCCATAGGAGGTACCCCCATTTGAAACCCCCCTGTATTGATGTATCAACAATACCTTATGTATTTGCAAGGTTAAGACATATTTCCCAACAAATCTCCCACTTGTCGAACACCTTGCAAAAGCAATGAGAGGGTGTAAGAACAATATCTCTTAATTGCTAGGGGTCGAGAGGCCCATAGTCTCTAAACACCATATAAAATTATTTGTGCTCACTGTATTAGTTAAAGAATCAAAAAAATTCATCAAAGTCTCTACCTTAACTTGATTCACCCTGCCATCTTTGACTATATCTCTAACAAAATGATATTGTACATCAATGTGCTTGGTCTTGGCATGAAATGTTGGGTTCTTGGCTAGAAATATCACACTCTAACTATCGCAATAAATTATCATTGCACCCTGTTTAATTCCAATATTTGAACACAATCACTTAAGCCAAATGGCTTCTTTACAAGCATGAGTAGCTTCCATATACTCTGCTTCTATAGTGGACAAAGCAACCACAACCTGTTGCTTACTCATCCAACTAATTGCACCACTAAATAAAGTAAACACATAAGCACTGGTGAATATTTTTCTATTAACATCACCTACCCAGTTTGAATCCACATAACCATGAATATAAAGGGAAATATCATCTTCAATTATATTACTATGATAACACAAGGAATAATATAAGGTGCCATGCAAATATCTAAAGACTCTTTTAACTACATCCCAATGAACTCTACCAAGATTAGACATATATATGTAAAGAACTACCACTGCTTAGGCAATGTCTAGTCTAGTACAAACCATAGCCTACATCAAACTTCCAACTGCACTTTGTTAAGGCACTCTGCTCATATCTTCCATCTTTGATGGAGATGTTGGACAATCTGAAATAGATAACTTTATTCCAGCTGAAATAGGAACACACAATGGTATAGAATCTTGCATATAACATCTTTGTAAAATTGAATTGACATACTTACTTTGGCCAAGCCATAGCTTTTTGTTCACTCTATCTCTTCTAATTTCCATCCCAATAATGTGTTTAGCTGCACCAAGATCTTTCATTTCAAACTTAGCATCAAGTTGAGATTTTAGTTATAAAATCATACCTTTCCCTTTAAAAATAAATAACATATCATCAACATATAATGCAATAAACAGGAAACGATCACCATTAGTTTTATAATAAACACAACGATCTGATTTAGAACGCTCAAATCCAAAACACAACACATATGTATCAAATTTCGGGTACCACATCCTAGGACTTTGTTTTAGGCCATACAAATATTCCTTCAAATTTCAAACCAATTTACTTTTACATTTCACCATGTAGTGCTCTGGGTGTGTCATATAAATATCCTCCTCCAAGTCACCATGAAGGAAAGCAGTTTTCACATCCATTTGCTCAACCTCTAAATCATAAGCAACAACAATAGAAAGCAAAAATCTAATGGATGCCATTTTTGCAACAAGAGAGAATATCTCACCATTATCAACACCCTCAACTTGAGAGTAACCTTTCACAACCAACCTTGCTTTGTAATTCTCAATACCTCCATCTAAACCAATATTTTTCTTGAATACCCATTTGCAACCAATAGGTTTTCTTCCTTCAAGCAATGGTACAAACTCCCATGTATTATTCTTTTTTAGAGCTACCATTTATTCATCCATAAAAATCTTCTAGGATTCTACATCATTCATACCTAATGCCTCTTCTACTGATATGGGTTCATCCAAGTTAGTATTCAAAGAAACAGTACATGTCTAATCATCAGGTGAATACCTTTCAAGTGGTTTTCTATGCCTTGTATCCCTATAAACAAGCTGAGTTAGAGGTTCTTCCTCCTCTTCTAAAGATTCAGAGCTAGATGAGCTCTCCTCAATTTCTTGTCTATCCATAGGCCTTGATTCAACTTTCTCAGGTGTAGAAGGAAATTGAATCATGTCTTCCTATTTACTTTGTTTTGGCTGCAATGTAACAAAAGAAGGCTTAGTTTCTCTAAAAAACACTTCTACTATGTATTACCTTTTGTGCAATAGGATCCTAAGGCTTGTATCCTTTCACACCATAACTATATCCGATGAAGATACATTTCACAACCTTGTTCCCCAACTTTGTTCCCTTCTCCTTTGGCACATGTGCATATGCCTCGCAACCAAAAACTCTAAGATATCTTAATGAAGGCTTACAACCCGACCAAGCCTTTATAGGTGTCTTATCAATAAGAGTTGATGTAGGAGACTTGCTAATCAGGTAACAAGTAGTGGAAACAACTTCATCCAGAAACCTTTGTTCTAGACCAATACCACTCAACATATTCCTAGCCTTCTCCATCAACGTCTTGTTCATTCTTTTTGAAACTCCATTGTGTTGTGGAGAATATTGAGTTGTCTTTTATCTATGAATACCACAGTCTTTACATAATCTATCAAAATCATTAGAGAAAAAATTTCTGCCATTATCAGTCCTCAAACATTTTATTTTCTTTCTAGTCTCCAACTCAACCATTGCTTTAAATTATTTAAATCAACAAAAAACTTCAGATTTACTCTTTAGAAAATATACCCATGTCCTTCTACTGTAATCATCAATAAATGAAACATAATATGTGGATTTACCAAATGAAGGAACATCTACAGGACCAAACACATTAGAATAAATAAGATCTAATACACCACAAGATTTATGAGAACTTGAGTAAAACTGAACGCGATATTGTTTTCCATAAATGCAATGCTAAAAAAAATCAAATTCAAGGTTACAATCAGACAAAACTTTAATGAGGTTTTTATTTTTCAAGGTCCTTAGACCCTTTTCTCTAATGTGGCCAAGTCTTTGGTGACATAACATAGTTTTCTCTGCAGGTAACTTTGATTCAAAAGATAGAGCGCCCTTGGGTACCCAAAAGCCTTGACCATCTGTTGAAGGTGAAACCCCCACTTCTTCCATAGACTTACTTTTCATAGAAGTACTATTGCACTCAACAGTGTATACATCAAGCTTATACAATGTGCCATATCTGACACCTTTAGCAATCACCATAGCACCTCTGACCATCTTGCATCCTACATCAAAAAATACTACCTGCACACCTACATCTATTAGTTTGCTCACATATAAGAAAATTGGTGCTAAACCAAGGATATGCAACACACCACTAATCCTTCTTATTCTACCATCATGAAATCCGATTTAAATTTACCATGACCAACAATGTCTAAATGAGAATCATCACCCAAGTACACATTACCTCCATCAAATTCTTCATATTCAGAAAACCAATCTTTATTAAAGGTCATATGGAAAGATGCACCTGAGTCAATTAACCATGCATCATTACCTACACGAGTTGCCAAAGCTGCAATGAATGTGTTGCCATCTTCCTTCTCAAACTCATAATCATAATCAAATTTCTTCTTTTTCTTCTTCTTTTCTTCTTTGCATTCCTTATGAACATGTTTAGGCTTACCGCAGTTCCAACACATAACTTTGGACTTTCTAGGAGATTTAGATCTCCCCTTGGACTTTGATTTGTCACGCTTCTCATTCTTCTTGCATTTTTTCTTAGGTCTTCCACGAACATTTAGGGCATCCTTGGCACTAATGGATACCTTCCTCCTCATCTCTTTAGAAAGTAAAGAACCCACCACATCTTCAGTCTTCAATATAACAGAAGTACTCCCAATAGCCATAACAAGAGAATCCCATAAATTAGGCAAAGAACAAAGAAATATATGAGATTTTTCCTCCTCGTCCATTTTGACACCAACTGATGCTAGCTGAGCCACCAACATATTGAATGCTTCTAGGTGGTCTATAATTCATCCACCCTCTTCCATTCTCAAGGAATATAATTTCTTCCTCAAGAAAATATTGTTCATTAAAGATTTGGCTCGATACATCTCGCCAAGCTTCTTCCACAGTTTCTGTGTAGAGGTCTCTTCATGGACAATGATTAAAATAGACTCTGCCAAGCATAATTTGATTAAACCCTTGGATTTACGGTCCATAACATCATACTGAGCAACCTGAGTAGGATTTGCAGGCCTTGAAACATTCTCATCAACAACATCCCACAAATCTTGATCTATCAACAAATCCTCCATCTTCAACTTCCACATTTCAAAATTATTTCCAGAAAATTCATCCACCTCTATTCTCCCCAATGAACTTGCCATTTGAAAATTCCTGCAACAAGATCACAAAGTGTCTTCTGCCCAAGCTCCCACTCATATATGGATTAGACCAAAAAACCCAACAACCCACAATTGAAACCAAAGGTGATCAAGCTCTGATACCACTTGTAAGGAAGCTAAGGTAGCAGAAAAACTTCCTACACTAATCTTGCGAGGAGAATACTGCAAATTTTTTACAAATCTTTAACAGTTACAAAAATTTAAACAAAAATGGACATAAATATCATGCATACCATAACATAGTGATTTACATGGGGAAAACCCTTTAGAGAGAAAAACCCCACAGTCCAAAAGCCGCCCAATATATTATTAAAAAACCACAAAGATTACAATATACTTGTAGAGCAAGATTCTCACAGGAGTATCACCACTCAAAGATCTTGAGGCAATACATTCACTATCAGACTCTTAGAATAAATCATAATACACAGTCGTAATACAACACCCTCATAAAATAGGGTTGCCTTCTAGTGAAAGTCAAGACAATAAAATATCAACTATTAGATATGAAACATAATGACAAATGGTCTAGATTTACAATATTAGAATATACATAAAATGTGGCTTTTGGGGGTGTTGCCCTCGAACCCCTGTCAAGGCATGCTACCCCCATACCCCCATCTAAGGGGAATGAGCCCCCTGGACCCCTATAGGGGGGTACCCCCCTGCAACCCCCCCGAATTGACGTATCAACAATACCTTATGTATTTGCAAGGTTGAGACATATTTTCCCAACATAAAGAAGGGGTCAATCTACTACATTGCAACTACTTTCAGAAGAAGATGAAGGTGATAATTTAACAATCAGATCATGAATCATGAATATTACTTTTATCTTTCAATAAGACAACTAGGAGAAGAATTCTTCTCTTGATAGTACTATGAATTATAACAAAGTTTTTCTGTTGAGCATGTTTTCTATTATAAATGGTTAAACTTGTCGATTATAGAGTCCTTGTTTGATTTTCATACTCTTATTTTGATAGTTATCTTTTTTTGTTTTGAAACCGAGTCCTCTTTCTATTGTTGAGGAAAAGTTGACATCTTTTTTTAGTTCATAGATAATTAGATTCCCTCACAGACCCTATATAGTTGGGTATCTTGTCGAGGAGGAGATCTAGATGGTATGTGTGTGATATATTCAATCAGATTTCCTGTTATATTTAGTTCAACAATTTTGTATATGTTTTAAAATACAATAAAGAAGTACTTTTGATAACATGTTTTTCTAAGTAAATGAGTGATTAACAAGATCTTATGAATGCAACAACTCAAGCAAGGTCCACTTTCAAGTATTGCTAAACTATGCCAATTTAGATTGCTAGATTAGACTATGAATTGTTAATTTAATTGATAGTTTCCAGTTTATGTGATTATGCATAATATACTATAGCTTTGAATTAGAATCTACAAATTGATACTCTATTTAGTACTTTAAAGGTTATGAAGTTAGGATATACTACAATATAGTGGTTAACTGGTTACAATCTTAAGCATGAGGTACCCATAGAAAAAAGGTAGTTGTTTATATTCCTTACCTTGTTTTGAGAAATAGAAGTTCATTTCGGTTAAAAGCTTTTATTGTATTTACATATGTTTCATTCACCTCTACTTAATTGGTGTAGGATGTTAAGAATACATGAATGCATATACTTTGTTAGCACTATCTAAATTTTACGATCCCTTGGTTGATGATTTAATGGAAGCTCTCCCTTGAGTGATAAACTACTTAGTCTAGGAATCCTTGGGTTCACTAAGTTGTGTGCATAATCATTAGCACCAATTAATTAAGCATTAGAGACAACTCAAAATTTTTGATGCCATTGTTAGGGATGGTGATAAATTCAAGATTCTTTTTGTGTGTTTTAAAATTCTTTCCAAGCTTTCATAGAATAGCAAAATTTGTTTTAGCATTAGGATAAATAGGTATTTAATAATCAATAGTAAAACCATTTAATAACAATGTGCAAGAACTGTTAATTGAAGGAGCTAGACCTATTGTATGTGAAGGCAAAGGGATGCTCTAGGAAGGTTTCTTCCCTCAATACACAAAGACTTCAAATGTATTGGTGCAAACATAGAACATTTTGAGGGAATCAAAGAAAAAGACTTACCCCTCACACCAATAGCTACCCAAAATATAGAGGAGACTTTCATAATACATTTTGAAATCATGGATGAAGAAGTCATGGAAAATCTAAGAAAGCATATGACATTCGAGTTCTCGATAACCAACCAAGAAAGGGTGGCTACTTTGAGGGTAAAAGCACAAAGATGAGTCCACGAAATGTGGAAGTTTTTGTCTTAGGCAAAAAAATGAAATCGGCTTGCAAAAAATGAGATCCCGTTTAGCTTCGGGATCCCATTTTGTAGAACCATAATTTTTTATTTTATTTTATGAAACGAGATCCTGTTTTTTAAAATACAAATTTTTGGTTGGGTTTTTGGCTTGTTTTTTGGTTCAAGAAATGGCTTGGGGACCTGAACCTAAGCTTTGGACCTGGTTTGACCTGCAACTTGAAGGTCATGTTAATGTCACAAGAAAATAGTGACTTTGGACATATATCTGAAGACCTATTTTGCAAATTTTTTTGACAAAATTAAAACCCATTATAGATGAGACAATGCAGATTCCAAATATGTAGTTTTTTTACAATTTGATTATTTTTTCTATTTTTCAATTAATTTCTAATTAAATTGGTCCATAAACTTGAATTATCAGGGTTTTTTAGTATTTTAATAACTTTTTATTAAAATATTTTTTTGTAAAACGAATTGCACTAAAACGTACTTTAGACAATTATTTTCAATTTGAAAAAAAAATAAAAAAAATGATAAGTTTAGGTCATCTTATGCATAACGTACATGGCGATTTTTCAAAACAACAAATATGGCCAATAAAAATTTAACAAAAAAAAATATTCAATAAAAAATTACAAAAAAATATTGAAAATGTGCTTCAGTGAGTTACAAATCTTTTCCCAAAAGGATTTAGAAAAATATGATTGTTTAGGTCAAAATATGGATGACGTACACGTGCATGGTATGGTAAAAAAAAAGTGACTTTTAAACAACGGTTTTAGAAACGCCTATTGAAAATCAATTTTTATCATTTGGGTATTGAAATAAATTACATATTTGGAAACTAGACTCTGAGTGCTACATTTTTGATTAGTGAATTTTTCCAAGATTCCATCTCTAAGTGCCTCAAATTTTAAGGTAAAATGTGACAAATTCTGAAAATCAGGGAAAACACTTCCACTTTTTGGCCAAAAAGTGGACTCAACTTCTTGCACACACCCCTGAAGAACATACCTCCTTCAATATTGCCCATTTTCTATAGAATGGTTATAGAGGATCTAGAAACCTTTCTTTTTGAGTTTGATTTATTTTTCCAAAGCTATGACTATACCACAAATGCTCACCAACTCAAATTATTTCCAACCACACTAAAGGATGTTGCTTTGCATTAGTTCATAGGGTTGGGAAGGAATGTTGTTCCCAATTGGGAGACAATAGATACTAATTTCCTATAGAAATATTAGGATTACTATAGAGGTACAAATTAAAAGAGGGATGACATCTTTAGGATATCACATAGAGAAGATCATCCATTAGAAGATTATGTTGAGAGATTTCAGTTTTATCTCAAGAAATCACCTCAAAGTAGACTCTCTTTTGAATCCTTAAAATTGATATTTTTAAGGGGAGTCCATGAAGACTATATGGATGCTCTAAATCTCATAGGAGCAGGAGAAATCTCTCAGCTTCCTTTTGATGAGATTTACAAGGTGTACAAAAACTACTCCAGTTCATTCATCAAGAAGACTAGGGGTGACAAAACCTATTCTGTCACCAAGACATCTACTGGAGTTTAAAAGGTAGAACTTAGCAATCTCTTGTCAAATATGAAGGAGGAAATCATTAGCCCCTAGATACCTAATTGGATACCCTCTATATCAAAAAGAATTAGGAAGAAATAGAGGCAACCCTAACAAAATTCTATCCAAACTGTTGCCAGAAGGGAATCAATTATAAATGCAAAAAGCTAGCTAGTATCTCTAAGAAAAGTAGGGAAAGCAAAAATTTAATACCTTGGAGGATGAAGAACGTCAAGTATTTTACATCACTCAGAACAAACCATTGCAACCAAGACAAGGTATGCCTCAAGATCCCTTGACCTACAATATATCATTTTGGGTAGTAATTTGAACTTTTCAAATTGAAACCCTCAACCCTAGAATAATGTGAAAAACCCACCATGGCCAATGACCCAAGCTTCCAATTGGGCTCAACAAAAACAAGGGATGTGGGAACCAAAACTTTATTAATCCTTGGTGGTCAACCCAACAAAACCAATGACCAAAATACAAACTAATCACAACCACAACAACCCTTGTAGCCATAAAAACCTACCACAATGGCAAATCTAGCTATGACTACCCCAACACAACTAAGAGAACCTCATTTTCAAGAACAACCTAAATCTAACCCAAAAAATAAGCTTGTTCAATAGGCTTATGCTAATGACACCATTCAATACCCAACCTATGGGGTTGAGGTGAGTGACATCCATCTCCGTTTAGAGAAAATGCTAGTTGGACCTTCATCTCCTCATATCACATAGCTGATTGATGAGGAACCCCCAATAAAAAATATGACGAAATAACCAAAGGAACCTAGACAAAATCAAGTTAAACCAACATCTCTGTTCAAATAAAATGCTAGTTGGGCCTTCATCTCTTGACATCACATAGCTGATTGATGAGGAACCCCCAAAATAAACTACGGAGAAATAACCAAATGAACCTAAACAAAAGCAAGTTAAACTAACCAACATAATTCCAGAACCACCATTCCTTGAAAGGATAACTATATAAAAGCATCAATTTAAAGTTGAATATGACCTATTAGGAGAACTCATAAATGTTTGCATAAAAATACCTTCGATAAAAGAAATTAAGGAAGTCCTAATTTACATAAAGATCATGAGAGAGTTATACCTTAAGAAGCCAGGCAAGAAAGGGAAGGACCCTCAGGTTGTGCATGTTTTAGGATAGCTTGATAAAATCATGCTAAGAAAAATAGTTGTTCCTAAATATTCAAAACTTGGGAGCCTTGTGATGGATGTTCAAATCAATGGAACTCTCATAAAAATACCTTAATTGACTTAGGAGCAGCCATAAATGTAGTTTTTACAAATCAGGATCTCATTTTGTAAAATCAAGATCTCGTTTCTTGAAGGCTAGCTCAAGACACCAATACTAAATGAAATCCCGATTTTTAAGAAACAAGATCCCGTTTAGATTTTCGGCTCGGGACCCCGAACCTAAATCGGATCCCATTTTGTTGAACCCAATTTTGGGATTTTGGTTAAGGTTGAAACTTCCACCTTAAGTGGACTCAACTTTTTGTGTTTACATTGTAGAAGCTAAACCATCTCAATTTGTACTACTATAGATGAAGCATGGTTAGAAATTTTTGTCACTTAGTGGTTTCTAAAGAAATGAGGTTCTTCACGCTACTATTGTTGATAATAAATTCTAGTTCTACCTTTGCACCCATATCTATGTTCATGGAATAATCACCTTGGTTCAAATTTTGGCATGGTTTTTGGTGTGGTTTTGACTAGAATGCTAGGATTTTTGTTAATGATTCCTTTTGAGGGCTTGATATCATCATTCTCTACTTTGTGCCATGTAAGAGAATTTTTTGATATTTCAATTGGTAGGGTGGGTTTTATCTCCCTATCCCAAACTAAAATCAATCATGTTTTATTTCTAATGGTGCACTCTTCCCCATTATGAAGTTTTTGGGTTTCTCTCTAGAATTCAATCATGACAATCAACATTGAAGCACTTCTATTTTTATGTTTGTTGCACCATTTAGTTGGTAGGACAATTTTCTCTTTTTCAAAGTAATGTCTTATTTGGTATAGTGATTTTTTCCCACTTTCCCTTCTACTTGAACTCTTCCTTAATGGTCCTCACATAGTGATAGGCTTCTCATATCTTTTTGGCTTTAGCTAGATTCATCTTAGACTAATTGGATGTTCATAGGTTGCTATGGTACTCGAGGAATCAATATTGCTCTAACTCAAATAATCCTAACCTTGCATAGAGATCATGAAATACAATGGTGTAGGATTGGACTAACTATTCATGTCCATTTTGTGATTGTGACCATTGCATGTAACAACCACCTAGGCATCTCATGTACCCATGCCCTACCTTTGTGCTACCTCCACTCTTAGAGATAACATCATTATTATATTACACTATCATATAGGCTCCTCTCTATGAAATATACATTCTACATGTCTTCAAGCTCCTTTTATGTAAAATGACACTCCATGATCACCAACACCCATAATACTAGCTCCTTACGATATTTGTCACCCAAGAGTATGTGTGCTTAGGCATGAAATCCTCGTTTAGCTATATTATTGTTTCCTCATGTAACAAAACCATTTATATCTAGATTATTCTAGCCTTCATATTCATGATCTTTACCTTGCTTTCTAATCGACCTTCTTCATGTCATGTGTTCTCCAACCATCTATTCATGTTGGAGAAAAAAAATTCCTATACACTTTCTGCCCAAAAACATGTATGATATAATATGTTCCCATTTTTTTCTACCCACAACCATAGATTTAAAAATAAGTCTACTAGAGTCCTATACACCTTCTACCCAACATCCTTTATGGTACACTTACTAGAGAATTTATATTTGACTATATCGTATTAATTTTTTTTATGTACCCTCACTAGGGGTCTCAACTAAGAGGGGCTTAGTGACACAACCCTAATCATCAATTAACACATACTATGGAACATTGACACACAATATGAAAAATTAAATGTTTCATTTTTTTAATATGATTTTTTTATAGGCTAAAGACAAAAGCTAACTAAACCAAACCTTTAATAATGCCAAAAACTATTGAAAAATAAACAATAGGGATCTTAAGAGAAAGTGTTGATACAATGTAGAACAAAACGTTCAAGAGAGTTGGGGTACAAAAAAATGTACCATTCTTAGCATATATGTGCCCACCCAGACGTGTTGGGGTTGACAATTCAACCCCATATCACATAGAATGAAAATTAGGCTATCTTGCAACTTGACATTGCATGCATTTGACAATTTTTGGGGTAGCAAAAAAATTTCACCATGACAAAATGGTTTTGAGTATCCAAAATTTGAGAGAGCTTATTATAGAGGGGTCTCACATGCACCTATAGGTTCAAACAAAATGTTCATATGTGCCATCGACTCCATGATACAACACATCAACATTTGACATTTTTTGTACTTAGGGAACTTAAGATAAAGCGTCGACATGATGTAACCTGGATTAACTCCCACATTTACTTTTTGGTACCAATTTTCCCAATATTAAATATTTCCCCAATCTATAAACCCACATTAATATTTATCTAAATGTTACATAAAACACGTAAAGTGGCCCCAAGAATGTCTAACCTATGTGATGCATTCATCCATAGATCCCCTAGACGCACCACAAATAATATTAAATTACATTATGAAAGGTGGAAACCATGCCCTTTCCTAACATTATCCCACTTTTTGTATACATTGCATAAGGGGTAAACAAGTAAAATCAAACATCAACAAGGGAAAAATACCTATATCCACATCTACCATTGAGTAATCAAAGTGCTCCATGTGCTCCATCAAGATAACTACAATAATAATCAAGGTGACCACCATCTCAAGAACACATTCTCTCATCCTCCATCATGCCAATGCATAAAAGATAAAATGCTATCCAAAGAGATGCACACCGCACTATCATAAAGAAGCATAATTCCCACCTCCAACTGATATCCCAAACACAAACACTAAATCCCATGGTAACAAATATGTATTAGTAGATATCAAGAAATAATCACCATAGTTGAAATGAAAACCTCAACTAGTTGCTAACACATCCAACTAACTATACCTCAAAACCAAGGTATACACATAAAAATTAAACCTCATGTCATCAATATATCCAAACCAATCTGCAATCACAAGCTGCATGTATAAAACCTATAAATGAAGAAAATATACATCTAGGAATTGCCGCTACATGGGTAATACAAAATCTGAAAATGATAAAGGAATCCACAGATCCACCAATAGCACATAGAAGTTGTATCCAAAATCATGTAGTACTAAGGAACATCCACAAAGATATGAAAAACCTAGAAACAAACCTACTACAACACATCTTTCATCGCAAGTCTCCATAGCTCTCCCAAGTTCTTCACACTCAACAAAAAAAAGAGATCAAGAAGCCTCCATGTTGTCACCAAAAAAAAATGAAGTGCAAGTAATAACACATAACCAAAAACCTAGGGATCACCATAGTTCCACACAAATCTCAACCTCCAATGTCATGTGAATGCAAACATCTAGGAATAAGAACAAGACCAAAGAGAGAACCTACAAATCAAAACATGTAACATGTCCTTCTACAAACACTTGTAAATGCTAGGATGCAATAAATATTATCTCGTGCATAAAACCCAACATAGAATGACATTATCTACATCTAAAACCATGACCAAGATGTATGCATCTCAAACCAAATCCATTCCCTTGAACCAAGGGAATAAGCCCAATAATATATCCTAAAGTCAATATCAATAAATTTCATCATGAATAAACTCACAATGCATAAGGAGATAAACATGCCAATACTCTTCAAATGAACTTGTTGATGGCCTATTTGACACATGTAACACATGTAGGGTATTTATCACCTTACCTCTCTTGAAAAAGGGAAGTAATTGTGAGATCAATAGCCTTCCAAGTTCTTGGGAGTTGGGTCACAACTATGTTGTCTTGCAAAGTGGTCAATGTGGCTATAATGTTCAAGGTGTCTGGTGGTGTTTTTGATTCCAAGTGAGTAGATTTATTCTAGCTTAATCCTAACTAATAGGAGTTCTAAATAAATTTCAAAAGATAGAACATGGTATGTAAGAAGGAGAAAAGATATTTATTCCAATTGATCTAATTTACCATTTATCAAAGAAATATCCTATAAATTTGGAGATAAATATATATGCATTACACACAATTAAATCTATTGCCAGTGTTGTATTCAAATGTCATCATTTAAAATTTCGTCACCATTATTCATTTATTAAGATTCAAAAATATAAATACCATCTCAACCCTTTGAATAATCATAAATCATAACAACAACAAGAATACCATTTGCATGCAGCAACAAAAATCTAGAAATACTAAAATCTAATAGATTGTATTATATTTTAGAGTTCATAGCTTCTAGAAATCCAACAAAGCTTCACTGGTGTACAAATCCATATTTCTTGAGACTAAGACACCTAAAACATAACTACGAAGATGTAGTGAAAATAATAAAACGTTTGAGAAAAATTATGTTACTCGACCTTCAATCTAATTCTCCAACCTATAGACCCTAAGAATGAGAGAGGAATTACAATATATAGACAAATGAATATTTTATTCCCCCAAAAAACTTATATACAAGACATGTAATGCGTCCAAAATAAAAATCTATTATTTTAGGAACCGTCTATAAAAGAACTTCAGTTGACTGGTAAAAAATGATTTTCTAGAAAATTGCATCTAGTTTACTTTTGAGAGCTTCTAGTTAGCTCCAATTTCAAGATTGCACACTCCTTTTTAGGAAATAAGGTGCATCAAAAGAACACATTCTTCGTTTAAAAATTTAAAACAAAATATTTTTTATTTAAGATGTGCCAAATCACACATGTTTTTATAGTTGCTTATATTATTCAAAATTAGCTAGCACTTGGGTGATCATTTTTGCATTTGGGCCATCAACCCATTCTAATATGAACTTTGTTTTCTCTAAATTGTTGGAGGTTGCAGCTATACACCTTTCCATCCTTTGAATATCATCTTTGGACTACCTGATATCGACTTTAGTATTCATCAACTTATCCAAAATTTTCTCCTCCTCCTCCTATAGTGAGGTGATTTCATTTTCTATCTTTGTATCCCAAGTTCTCTTAATAGCTTGGAGAGTATCCAACATGTGTGTCCTCAACAATGGGAGATTTAGGCTAATAATTTTGGCTATAAAACTCTCAAAACATGTAGACTTCTTGTGACACTCCTTATGTAATTCCAATAGGTTTAACTTATGCTCAGTTATAAGTTCCATTATGAAGGATATAATTTAAATACTTTTTCTTACAAAACTTATATCTTCATCTCCTAAGATAGTAGCATTCTTTAACTCCTTTTCTCCCATTCTATTTAGTTCCCAAAGGTGCTTTAGATCCACTATGTACTTCTCATCCTCACCTCTCAAATTATCTATGTAAGTTTCTACAATTGATACTTTAAAGCATAAGCCTTTTCATACTATTTATACCCAAAGACTACCGATTCTTCCATCTCCTTTTTAAATTTCTCAATCCATTTCTCAAAAAATTGAGATTTTATTTTCATCTCGTTCAATCCATCTACTTAATTTTTTCTCATTAAAATAGTCCTGCCTATGATGAAGTAGGTTGCTCGAAAACTAGAGAGACCAAACCTTTAAGAAACACCTTCATTTTCTCAAATTAAGCCTTAAGCTCATGTTTACTTTGGTTGTCCTTGCTCGTTCTAGCTTTAACCGAGTCCACTACTAGGTCTAGGGATGATATTTGTTCCCGTCTAGTTTTCTTCCCTAGATTGATGGTAGATAGTTGATAATCTGATGCTTGTAACTCCCTGTCATCTTTGTCTACCATTGGGATGGCAACTTGTGCTATCATTTCCCCCAATTCATTGACCTTAGTAGTATGGAGGGTTCTTGGCCTCTTCTTTGGTTTAGTCTTGTCTACTTCTACAACCATGTCTTTCCAATTGAGTGGCTAGACTGTTACTCGTTACCTCTTCTTTAGGTTCAATTTTAACCATGTAAGAGACTTATGAGGAGGTGAAACCTATTGATCACTTGTTTGAGTTTCCCTAGACTTCCCTTTCACTTTCCTCCCTTTGTCTATTACTTGTGATAAAGAGGCTTTGTAATTTTCTTCTTTCCTTTTAATATTATCAATTAGTTCAAGTGTTGTTTTTCAATAGTCAATACATATTCTTCCTCTTCTTTTTTAGACTCAAGCTCCTTTTCTTGGACTCCATGTTCCTCCAAGCCTTGTTCCTTATGAACATCCACAAACTCATCCTCAGGTGCCTTTTATTCTTCCTTAGGGATTTTCTTAGGTGAATAAAGTGTTATATCCACCAGATCACTCTTATAACCTCTTCCTTCATCTTGTGGTTTCTTTGATTTTGAAGGTGTGGGAGAAGGGAGGTTTGTTAGATTCAACACCTCTAAAACAGGTGGTTCTTTTTCAATTTTATTTTCTATCTTTGGCCTTGGAATGTATTATGTAGGGGAAACTTGAGAAATTGGAATCACCCCCAATCTTGATACTACCCCTACTTCTATAGCTTTATAGGTGATTACAACTAACTTAAAGGCTTTTTCCACCTTCTCCATTATTTTCTCTATTCCTAGGGTTTATTGGGTTTGCACCTTCTCTTTCCTCTTTTTCCTTCTGTATCCCATTGGGATTGATGAGGAAGAGTCCTATGTAGCTAACTACTTCTTCCTTTTAGGTTGGCTCTCTTTTCCCTAGAAGTTCTTAATTATTAAAAAAACCCATGTGTTGCTCCTATCCAAGACCTTTTCAGATATAGAATCAATGGAGGGTTCTTCTTTCTTGGAGCAGTCAATCAGACTCAATGTCTTATTATCAACTTTGTTTATGTCATACATAGGGTCCAATGTCTATCCATCATCTGATAACTCTTCAGTGATGTCATCTCTTATGCCAAACTCCTTAATTTGAAAGATAGTCAACCTATCATAATTCCTCTTCCTAACCTCAAAATCATCCTACAGATCTACCGAGAAGTCTTCAATGTTTGGTTGATGATATGGGAACATAGAAGAACTAAGAACTTTCATCTTTCCTTTTGGGTTAAAATTGTCACTTGGGATATAAGTCTTCAAATTCAATGCCTAAAGTTCCTCTGGGGTAGTTTTGGTAGCTACAATGGAAGGACATCCATAATATCCTATTTGGAAAGGGTATTTTAACCCTGCCTTGTGCTTTCCAAAGAATTTTAAATGTACTTCCATTACCTATCTAGAAAATTAAATTACCACTAGCTTATCGCTGCAACACCTTGGTGGAAGGTAGGGTGCTTTGTGAAAACCAAATATCCTAATGTAAGTTGACTTGGGGAATTGAATGAATGATTGACCCCATTCTTTGATTAAGGCCATGGCCTCCTTTGTCATTCTAAACCCTAAATCTCTAGTGAGTTGGTTGATTATAGAGTACAAAAAGGCATCATTGACTCTCTTGAAATGCTTCTCTACCTCTTGAGCTCCAATTGGGGATAGAAATCCCAAATCTTACTTTTCCCAAGAGCCTCTCCTCTGATGCCTTTAGTGGTTAACCTTGGGAAATTTCCAACTCTGGCTGCCAAGTATACTACGTATGAAGACAAGAAGGATTGCTTTGTATCTACCATTGTGGTCAACTAGGCATGGAGAGTGTCTAACACAATTTGACCCCAATCCAAGAACACTTCTCCTTTTAGAATGACATGGATAAAGTGGAACATCCATGTGTCATAGGTTTTGGACTCCTCTTTACCAAAAACCCTAGATATTTGAGTGATGATATCCCTAATTCTAGAGTAAACTTTCAATCTTGTTAGCTTCTTGGGAATCTTTATTATTGAGTTTCTCTCATTCCTAAGACATCTCTTATTGAGATATCTAAGGTTTCCATTGATATCCTTTTTATACTCTTCAATTTTCTTTGCTTTAGTTGCCATCTTTAGCTGGGCATAAGGAGGGAGGTTAAATACTGCTCTGATCATAAGAGGAGAGAGAACAATGATCTTAGTTCCATAGGGATCATATCACTTTCTATTTGTGGGGTTATAGTGTTGAGCCAAAACTAAGATAAGCTAAGGGTATTAGACTTCCATTGGGAAGGAAGCTACACGTGCTAATCCCGAGCTAGCTATTTTTTGGGCTCTAGGAGAAGCCTCTAGTGCAATTTTAAGTCATTCTTTGAATGCTTCCATGTTTTGTGTTCCAATTATGTGTCGGTTATCTTCATCACCTTTGAGGCGTATCTAGACACATTGGGAACTCCCTTCAAAACTTGTATTTCATTGCTATTGGGAGCTTGTCAGCCTTGGATTTCTTCTCCTTCCTTTATCCCTTCTCTTATTTGGAGTCTTCTTCTCCAATTGATTCTTCACTTAAATCAAACATTTAAGATATCTAAAATGAAGAGAAAAAAGTTCATATAAGTTTCTACTTAGTACTTGAAGCTTTAGCGAAGGGGGAAAAGGATCTCATGATGTTATCAGCATCTTGGCATCTTCAATAATTTAACTTAAGACTATGTTCATACTTGATTCTATCAGGCTTAGTAATTCTATAGCGAAGTTGCGTTTTTATCTATTTTAAGTTATTGATAGGAATTAGGTCTAGGAATGGACTTAGGACATTTGTTGAAAATATCCTATCAAGGTTTAAAACCTTGACGGGAAATCTAGCCTCATAAAGTGGGAAGCGAGATTGCGGGAGGACAAGGCTCTTTGGGACCTTTTTACTGAAGATCCGATCGGGGATGAAAACTCCATGGGGACTATTGACCAATTGGGGATCATAAGTTTAAAGGGATTTTAGACTTGATCCAAAATGGTTGATTGGGATTATAAATCTTGTGGGATCATCCATAAGTTGGGGGTCGAGAGTCGAAATGGATATTGTTCCCTTATCCAAAATGTATGACCGGGTTTTAAAAACTTGATCGGTTATTAACATTGGAATTTCAATAATGGTCTGATCGCCGAGGCTAAAAGTCCCAAATAGATACTTCCATGTGGGGATCAAGTCTGGGAATGGATATTGGTTTAGGGCTACTTTGTGGATGCATCCTTTCGAAATTTTGAAACCCAAAAATATGCCACATGAAATTTCAAGATTGGAACTGCAAAATTTAGAGGGGAACCTATTAGGAGCTGGGATTCGAAAAAGATCCCAAACTTTTAGACTATTTATCAATTTTAGGGCAAGTCGAGATCTAAAATTATGAGCAATGAAAAGGGCATACAAATCTAGGGTAAGGTCAAAATTTGTAAATACTTTTCCTTCATGGATTAGGGCTAACTTAGAAGGAGAAACTTGAGCCCCAAACGGGCCCATAGGACTGAAAGAAAGAAAACCCTAGGACCTAGGGCACATACCAGAATGAGGGAATGGACACAAAACCAAAAAGCAACAAGATAAAGGAAAAGAAACAAATGAATAACCAACAAACAAACAAGCAAAGAACCAATCAAACTAACCTAGAACCACCACGGAGGATGAAGTCGAACGATGACGGAGTTGTACGATAAAAAAACTCTTCTCACCCTTGACCTTGGTAAAATTTGGTTCACTTTGAAGATTAATTGGTCACAATAGATTCAATTGATGACTCAAATTGCATAAAAGCCTTCTATGCATGTATAAAATTATTTATTTCTAACATTGTAGATTTTATCTCATTAACAATTTGTTCTAACAAGCAAGAATTCCCCTTCATGACATAAGTATCTTTTCCTCTATATAGTGAGTGCTCCTTTTGAAGAAAGTACTCAACAATAAAACTTTCCAAATGAACAATGTTTCATGAAGCTACTCATAGATTAAAAATAAGAATAGTGACCGAGCCTTTCTAACATTTTATCTTAAATTTTTTTATATAAGATGCATCATAAAGTATAGGAACATCTAAAATTCTTACTTTAGAATCATTTCCAAAGACATTTCCTGCTCTAAGAAACTTCGAACAACATTTCTTATTATTACAGTTTTTCAAATCATAAAAATCAATTTCTAGATTATATTAAAAAAATTTCAAACAGATAAAATTGAATACCAATAAATAATAAAGTTCAAATAAGATCGGCAATCTTATCGTTTGATGCTCCTTACAAATTCTATAAATTAGTGTACTCAGAATTAGTAAAACTTGGCACAATCTATTTATGGTTGAAAGAATATCTATTGCTAAGCTAGAAACACCATGATGGAGAAACATATGCTTTCCAATTGCTTATAGACATTTGAACTCATGTCCAATTGGGCAAGGCATATGGCGGGCTTTCACCATTGGCAAGGTTGGTGTTATTTCTTTACCACTCAGGGACAATCACAGTAGAATCACTGCCAAAGGGCAAAACAGCTAATTTTAGAGACTAAGTCACAAAAGAGCACAGAATCGTTGAATGTAACTCTCATTGAGCCCACATTTTCAAATTGACAATGTAATAGTAATAAAATTAAAAGTAGTTAAAATATTAACCTTTTACAGAAACTGAGCATAATAAGATAATCGAAGAGATATTCCACAGCATTCTCTTATGGTACTCCTCAATATCCTCGATAATCCAGCACCATATCCATTTCTTCCACTGCAACCAATAGAAATCCCTTTCTGGGGTAGAATTTTCAATGCCCATCTCCACTTCCAATATCTATTGAAGGCAATTTGTACCAAGCAAAGAAAGAACTTCTTGCAAGGTAATTGCTTTCCCTTTATGCAGATGAGACATCAAATATCCATCAGTGTTGATGAGCTACCAAGAAACACTGCGATCACAAATTTTGAAATTGATTGAAGAATGTGAAGCTTGCGTCAGTTGGATGATTGGAACTGCTAAAGGATACATAACATATTAATACATTCTAAGTATATTTACAAATAATGATAGAACTTAGAGTAAACCAGAAACTTGTAGTTGATGGAGAAGATTTGGGATGAACTAAAAACATTGAAGCTATCAAGCATAGTTAAGTTAACTGGAGATAACATAGCATGAAATTAGTGTAAATGAGTAACCAAATGTAGAGAACTATATCGACCATTGATCATGTTGTCTATGACTTGGAAACGCCATAACCGCGAGCAGGAAGCGAAACCAGCAAGAATTTTTGCAATGAAATGGTTGGAAAACATAGTAAGCTTGATCAACTTGCCTCCGGCGCAGAGATGGAGTGGGATGGGGTCCCTAAAGTAGTTGGATATGCAGAATCAGTTTGTGAACCTGAAATTTCAATGTTTTTTAAAGGTACGAGTAGATTTGCAGTTTACTGTATAAATAAGTATAAGATACTCTATGTTTATTTGCAATCGTCTATTTCTCGAAATTGTTAAGCTGTGGACTAATCATTGGGTGCATCTTACACACCTCAACATTATAGTGTTCCTTTAGTGCAATTGGATTACCATACCATAAATGATAAAAGTACACTGCCAAGAAAAACTAAATTAAATTTTGTTGAATATTTAGTTCAAACCTTGGTGCTCATCGTCGATAGTTGAGGGCCCTGCAATCATAGGCAAGAGGTGTAAATTAAACCAGTTCCTTAAAGCCCTGGAATTCTATGCATTGCACACAACAAACAATCATTGTTGAATGATCAAAGTGCACAATTGTAGCCTTCATTTTCTGTTCAACAATAATTTTTTCTATTCAACAATAATTTTTTCAGATATAGGATAGTTGATTATGGATCTATTGTTATGGTTGATAATGTTGAAAAATAAGTTATATTTAAATTAAAGATGAATTGGTCATCAAGAGGGTCATAGTTTAGTAAATTTAATTTGTAGTTGGTCCACAAAAAGATTTGACATGATATTGGAATCTAGATTAACATGATATTGGAATCAAGTTCAATAGAGTTGGTCTAAGTTAGGATCCCTAAACACCTCTATTGTGACTTAAGGAAGGGTGTTGGAAAAATGAAAAAAAAACTTTAAATCAAATAGTAGTCTTCAAAGAAGGTTTACAATTTTATAATAAAGAAATCATATATAGATAGGTTTAAACATCTCAATGAGTGTTGAGTTGAAATTTATTTAATATTTAAATAATTAATAGTCATTTTTAATATTCATTCATATTAAAATATAAATATATGTTTTATTTTATTAATCAAAATGTATTTTTAATTACTAAATTGAACAATATTTAAAATTAATTATTAGATGTAACTTTTCTAATATTTAAATAATTTTATATCCCAGTCATATTAAAAATATAAATATATATTCTATTTTTATTAATCAAAATTTATTTTTAATTATTAAACTAAATAAAATATTTAAAAGTAACTATTAGACATGACCTTTCTATTAATGGAAACATCAGAGTTCAAACCTTCATTGAAAACCTCTCTACAATGTGTTTCAAGTTGCTTCCAATAGATTTTAGAAAAAAATCAACTAATGTCACTTCTTCTTGCTCATTCAATAGTCTCACCCCGAACAAAAATATGCACATAACATGTACCATACACTTCATATGCACATTTTTCAAAGGAAAAACAAACTCATACTACTATTGAATTGAAAAGCATCTTCTAGAGAAAAAGTACAAGAACAATTACATGATGCAAAGACAAGCAAAAGTTCAAAGAAAAGTGCGAGCCACCACCTGAGGGAGGAAGGATGCACAGATGCTAAAGTGAATAGAAGAATGGAACTACTTCTAGTTCAAAGGATTGATTTGGAACCCAAGATCTATTGTTTGAAAAAAAAAAAAAAATGTTAGCTTAAATACACATGCTAGTTGAATTTTGATTTCAATGTCATTGCAATGTTTGGTTGATAGAATCATTCATATATATGTTTATGGGTCATCTAATAACACCTTTAAGTGCTTTGACTAGTTTAACTTTATAAAAATCTTAAATGAATTTAATAAATATATTAAAAAAAACTTTAAATGTATTATAATTTATTAACACCAAAAATTACTTAATTTTTTATTAAGTAATATATATATATAATTATTAAAATGAAAAGAAGCTTGAGAAAATAACAAAAACAAGATCTAGTAGTCAATAGGCAAGCGATATAAGTTTTGTAACAAGAACCCTAACAGCGGCAAGGGAAAATTCCTTTTGCTCTTGCGATGGTGGTGGATCCTGTGATGAAGAAAGTGTTTTAGACGATGAAGATGGTGGAGATTTAGATGATGAGGAAGGAGTAGTCTTAGAGGAGGTAGTTGAGGGTTCGTGAGAGAATACACGGTGTGAGGATGAAGAAGAAACTCTCCTTGATATTCTCTTGGAGCCCTGTTTGAATGCCCAAAAATGTGTGGAGCCATATTTCTCTGTTGGCTGGCATGATCAAATGGATCATGAGGAGGATGCTTCACTTCTTGCTACGTGGTTGGATGCCCAACATTCTGCCCAGAAGCATTTGGTGCATGGGGTGGGTTTTACTAGGCTGATTATGGATGGGTTGAGGTCGAATAACTTAAGTAAGTCTCTCGAGACGAGATTTTTGCTAACCCCTCCTAAGATTTATTCCCCTCAACTTCTGGTAGGTTTGTAGTCATTGTCTCCCTTGCTATAATTGATTTGCTTGACTTCCCCTATTGTTGGTGAGTGTGATCAAGTTCTTGAGCCTTCCCTCTTTCGTGGGGTGGGTTCATGTATGGGGTTTCCTTCCTTGGTAGAGGCCCCCATTCCTACTGCTTAGGGACATCTCTATAATGTGTTGCAGGAGAATAGTGTTTTGGAGGTTCCCTATTCTATGGATCCTCAACCTCTTTCTTGTCAGAACTCTTTTCTTCTTGTTCTTTCTCAAGAGTTGTTTCTTTTGGAGTTGTTAGTGTTCTTCAGGAGTTTGTTCTTATTTTTTATTAGAATGTGGAGGGGTTTGAGTCTTTTATACATTCCATTATAGGATTAGTTGGGTTTTAGAAGATGATGTTCATGTATTACCCTTTGTTATGCCTAGATTTCCTTCTCCCAAGTCTTCTTTGTGAATAGGGATATTGGCGCTAACATTAAGATGCCTCTCGCTCCTACTATTTATCTCACTATTTTGGATGTGTGGATGGATAGAACTATGGTCAATTTATAATCTGCTCTTATTGAGATATTTTCTTGTTATAGACCAAATATTGACACTATTTGTAGTTAGGCTTCCAATTATTGGATGACTCCTAGTTTTTGTATTATGGCCTTGATAAACGGTTATCTACTATCTTTAGTTGCATATGCAAGTGTGGTATTATATTCACAAATGAGATTCTTAGGTTTTGAGTCTACAATATTACATATTGAAGCTCTAGTGATAAACCTTTGGAAGTTTAATGTGCTCAAGGTGGATTTGCTTTCAAGGTCAATTGTGTTTTTCTTATTTATCTTTAATAATCTTATAAGAACCTTAGGGATTATCCTTCTAGACCTAGTACAATGTAAAATTTAAAGGGCTACTCTATCCAAAAATTGATCTTTAACTACCCATGACCTAATCATGACTTTGTCTCATTAGCATAAATTTTCATTCATTCCCAATTCTTGACTTTAAATTGAATTGTAGATAATCATTTTGAAAAGCAACATTATACACAAAACTATCTTATACAAATACAAACCTTAAAATATACAAAATATCCATTATTAACAAAAAGACAATCATTTTTTTCTCATACATTTATTACTATTTACTTATCCGACTCCTAAAATAAATGGTGCCCTTATTCAATCTATCCTCCGTAACCTAGAATTCTTCCTGTTACGCCATCACAAATATACAGCCATAGACTAGTCAGAACTTAAAATATATTTTTTTGATGAAAAGATATGCAATTATTTCATACATATAAAACTAGTTCAGCACTCATTACCTTTGGGAAAGTTGATGGAAAGCCTCGAGAATGCTCCCCTCTTCGCCCATCACGAACCATGCCTCTTTCACTTTTACATCTTTGTCCTCAATGGATGCCCAAATTTCGTATCGGTTTGACTGAAGCCAATCTGAACCTCGTGGGAAGATGCCCGTCCAGAGCCATTTTCCATTAGCCAATTTGGTATAAAAACGATTGCCTCTGTCTGTATACATATGGAAGAGTATCTCGGGATAAACATAATCTATAGTAAAACATATCAGAATGGCATTGGCGTTGGCGGAACTCTCCGGCCTTCTCAATTTTAAGCCTCCGAATAAACCAAATTCGACCACATTTTTCAGAGGAAAAGAGGTAAAGAAGTTTTTCAGTGAGCCCACATCAATCACTGCCCTTGTGCATATTATTACTTCTCTTGGCCATTTCTGCACATTGTTTGCAAAAGGTACAGGCAGCACAAAATCAGATGTCTTATAATAATAAATAGACTTTTATATTTCTAATTCAACTATTTTCTATTACCTGTATGTTACTGATGAATGGTTCTATAACTGGTATGTCATTTGCTACGACAACCAGCGACTTCAATCTCTCACAGTGCTCCAAGCCGAGAATACACGGCGCATTCGAGCGGGCATGTACTTCCAACTTCTCCAATAATCCTAATCGTTCTAAACCTTCTACCTTCTCTAATTTGTGGCACATTCTCAAACCAATTTTTTTAAGAGAAGTTAATTCTTTAAGAAATGGAAGCCTATCTAATTCTGGGCAATCACTTATGCTCAGCGTCTTCAGTGATCTGAGACTATCTAAACCTTCTATCTTCTTCAATTTGTGGCACTTTTCAAATTCAACTTTTGTGAGAGAAGTTAATTTTCCAAGACTTGGAAGCCCATCTAATTCTGGACAGTCAATTATCTTCAGGTTCTTCAGTGATGGCAGACTTCCTATGTCTTCTATCTTCTCCAATTTGTGACACTTTCCCAGTTCAAAAGTTTTGAGAGAAATTAATTTTGCAAGACTTGGAAGCCCATCTAATTCTTGACAGTCACTTATCTTCAGCTCCTCCAGTGATCTGAGACTATCTAAACCTTTTATCTTCTTTAGTTTGTGGCACTTTTTCAATTCAAATTCTTTGAAAGAAGTTACTTCTGCAAGACTTGGAAGTCCATCTAATTCTGGGCAATCACTTATGTTCAGCGTCTTCAGTGATCTGAGACTATCTAAACCTTCTATCTTCTTCAATTTGTGGCACTTTTCAAATTCAACTTCTGTGAGAGAAGTTAATTCTGCAAGACTTGGAAGCCCATCTAATTCTGGACAGTCAATTATCTTCAGCTCCTCCAGTGATCTGAGACTATCTAAACCTTTTATCTTCTTTAGTTTGTGGCACTTTTTCAATTCAATATTTTCCAGAGAAGTTAATTCTGCAAGACTTGGAAACCCATCTAATTCTTGACAGTCACTTATCTTCAGCTCCTCCAGTGATCTGAGACTATCTAAACCTTTTATCTTCTTTAGTTTGTGGCACTTTTTCAATTCAAATTCTTTGAAAGAAGTTACTTCTGCAAGACTTGGAAGTCCATCTAATTCTGGGCAATCACTTATGTTCAGCGTCTTCAGTGATCTGAGACTATCTAAACCTTCTATCTTCTTCAATTTGTGGCACTTTTCAAATTCAACTTCTGTGAGAGAAGTTAATTCTGCAAGACTTGGAAGCCCATCTAATTCTGGACAGTCAATTATCTTCAGCTCCTCCAGTGATCTGAGACTATCTAAACCTTTTATCTTCTTTAGTTTGTGGCACTTTTTCAATTCAATATTTTCCAGAGAAGTTAATTCTGCAAGACTTGGAAGCCCATCTAATTCTTGACAGTCACTTATCTTCAGCACCTTCACTGATCTGAGACTACCTAAACTTTCTATCTTCTTCAATTTGTGGCACTTTTCCAATTCAAAATTTTCCAGAGAAGTTAATTTTGCAAGAATTTGAAGTCCATCTAATTCTTGACAGTCGCTTATCTTCAGCTTCTTCAGTGATCTGAGACTACCTAAACTTTCTATCTTCTTCAATTTGTAACAGTTTTCCAATTCAATTTTTTTAAGAAAAGTTAAATCTCCAAGACTTTGAAGCCCATCTAAGTTTGAACAGTCACTTATCTTCAACTTCTTTAGAGATTGCAGACTTCCTATATTTTCTATCTTCTCCAATTTGTGACACTTTTTCAATTCAAATTCTGTGAGAGAAGTTAATTCTGTAAGACTTGGAAGCCCATCTAATTCTGGACAGTCAATTATCTTCAGGTTCTTCAGTGATGGTAGACTTCCTAAACCTTCTATCTTCTCCAATTTGTGGCACTTTCTTAATTCAAAATTTTGAAGAGAATTTAATTTCACAAGACTTGGAAGCCCATCTAATTCTTCTTGACAATCACTTATCTTCAGCTTCTTTAGTGATTGCAAGCTTTCTAAACATTCTATCTTCAATTTGTGACACTTTTCCAATTCAAATTCTTCGAGAGAAGTTAATTCTGCAAGATTTGGAAGCCCATCTAACTCTGGACAGTCAATTATCTTCAAGTTCTTCAGTGATGGCAGACTTCCTAAACTTTCTATCTTCTCCAATTTGTGGCACTTTATTAATTCAAGATTTTCAAGAGAAATTAATTTTTCAAGACTTGGAAGCCCATCTAATTCTTGACAGTCACTTATCTTCAGCATCTTTAGTGATTGCAAGCTTTCTAAACCTTCTATCTTCTTCAATTTGTGGCATTTTTCCAATTCAATTTTTTTGAGAGAAGTTAATTCTGCAAGACTTGGAAGCCCATCTAATTCTGGACAGTCGCTTATCTTCAAAATACTCAGTGATATCAAACTTTCTAAACTTTCTATCTTCTCCAATTTGTAGCACTGTAGCAATTCAAAGTTGTTTAGAAAGGTTAATTTTGCAAGACTAGGAAGCCCATTAATTTCTGCACAGTCATCTATCCTGAGTTTTTTCAGTGATATCAGACTTTCTAAACCTTCCATCTTTTCTAATTTGTGACATTCTCTCAATTCAAATTCTTTTAGAGAAATTAATTCTGCAAGACTTGGAAGCCCATCTAATTCTGGACAATAATCTAACTTGAGCATCTCCAGTTGCCCGAGACGTTCTAAAACTTCTATCTTCTCCAATCAGTTGCACTTTTCCAATATAATTGTTTTTAGAAAAGTTAACTCTGCAGGAATTGAAAGGGCGTCTAATTCTGGACAATCATATATTCGCAGCATTTCTAGTGATGTTAGGCTTTCTAAACCTTCTATCTTCACCAATTTGTGGCACTCTATCAATTCAAATTTCTTTAGAGAAGTTAATTCTCCAAGACTTGGAAGCTCATCTAACTCTATGCTCAGCTCCCGCAATGATCTCAACTCTTGTAGACCTGCTATTTTCTTCACTTTGCTGCTACCTTGCAATTTGAGAGTTTCCAAAGATGCTAAGTCGGCAAAACACGAAAGCCCCTCCAACTCTGGACAGCCCTGTATGGACAGATTCTTAAGGTTTTTCAGGCCACGGACACCCCTGATGTCCTTCAGAACTTTACACTCGTGAACATATAGGCTCTTCAATGTTGTCGGCAGGATTTCCAACTCCCTTAAATCCTTATTGAAAGAAAGATGAAGAGTCTCAAGGAAGGGACAACAATCTCCACAAATTGAAATCTTGGACACTTTGGTGCCCTGTAGATATATCGTCTTGAGCATGCACCCTAACCCAAAACTCAACTCGCCGATTGGGGTGAGCAATATTTTTAGACTTTGAAGATGGATGAATGATTTTGGTAAACACTTCACTCCTGAGAACCATATGGATAAATTTCTTAAGAAATTAAGATGCTCCAGAGAATCCGGTAAAGATTCCAACTTCTTGCACCCACTGATTTTTAGTGTAGTTAACGAGGACAAATTTCCAAGACAGGTTGGCAAGGTGGTCAAGAACTCACTCCCTATCACCAACTCGGTCAACTTGGTTAGCTGAAAGATGTTAGCTGGCAGATCCTTCAACCTGGTTCCTCCTAATTTGAGCTTTGTTAAGGAAGCTACTTCTGGAAGACGCAACTCTTCCAATTTCCTGCATCCTTCAAGACTCAAATATCCTAGCTTTGTCATGTTTTCCAAAATGTGCGACTCCGACGTGATGGTGAGCTCTTCACAATCTTCTAAATTGAGATATTCCAGGAGTGTCAACTTCTTACAAGAATCTGGCAACATCTTCAACGTGGTGCAAGCAGTCAAATCTAGGTGTTGCAGATTGGTCAACTTGCCGAAATTACTCGGCAGGTACGACAGATTTTTACACGTTTTCATCTCCAGGTGCTCCGGCGAGTGCAGATTACAAAATTCTTGTGGGAGGCCACTCAATGTATCATCGGAACTCACTTGCGAACTTATTGATATCTTTTTCAAATTCTTGAGATGTGCTATTGACCCCGGAAATCCTCGGAAACTGCTGAGCCTGAAACCCTTTATAACCAACTCTCTTAACTGCAAAGGAGCCTGCAGCCAATTTTTTATACGATTAACATACATAGCATAAACTTTTTAAAAATATTTCCGTTGAACATTTTTAAAGTACCATAAAGCAAGATACTTACATCCACATAACGTTCCCACAAACATTCTAATCTCAGAGGGTTGGAAAGTTCTAAAATTCTTAATTTTTTCGATGAAAGCGACGACGGAAGATTTTTGTGCTGAAATTCATCACACTGAAGGCAGACTGATTCTCTTGATAGTTCGCTATGTTCCTCGTTAATAAATTCTCCATTACCAACAAAAATCTTCAATCCAAGCGAGCCGGTCGCGAGGATACGCTCTCCTTGGCTTGTGTTTATTATGATCTTTCCTTGCCGGAAGAAACAATTGTCACCAAATGCGCCTGCCATTCCTCTGATTCGTACCGCTTCCTGAAAAGTCAAAAGTAAAAATAAGAATTATTTTAAAGCAATAGTAGAACTGATTAGAAGGCCGGCTCAGGGAGGCCGGAGGAGCTTGTTCCCACATGCCATGATTAATAAAGTCATCAAAGAAAGCACGGACTTCACCTGTTGAGACTGAATCTCGATAATCTGCCTTTCAGACCAAAGACGATATGGTGATTGCTGATTTGCAATCTCCCTTCCCAAATCTCTCAAATGATCATGCATTCTTACGAGATTCTCCTCGTCTAATTCAACAAGACATTTATTCACAAGCTTTTCCCAACCGAGCAGACCATTCCACTCTGATCCGTCCCATACTGCAGTGACCGTACTGCTGCTCCATCCAATGAAGAAACATGCTATATCCAGAAACATCTCTTTCTCTTCTTTATCTAGAGCATCATAGCTTAGTTTGAGCCTGGATTTGATGTCCTCTGGCACTATTCTACACAATTTGTCTAATTGAGCCTGCCAATATTTCTTGCTGGACTGCCCACAGAGCAAACCCCCTACGACCTTGAGCGACAAAGGCAAACCATGGCAAGCATTTATGAACTTTTCAACAAGTTCCTTGAATTCCAACAATGGAGAGGGTTGTCCGAATGCATGCCAACAAAAAAGCTTCTCGGCATGAGCGTCATTCAGTGTTGTCATTTTATATGTAGTGGAGATACCCCCTGCTCTAAGGACACTCAACTCGCGTGTGGTAACAATAATCAGACTTCCGTGGCCAAGGTTCTCCCTTGCTGGCAACAGAGCATCTAATTGGTCTGTGTGATCCACATCGTCCAGAACAATGAGCGCAGAAACAGATTTCAAACGGCTTTTTAGAATCTCTTTACCTTTATCTACATTTTTAAAATCTTTGCTTCCAAGGTCCAGGTCCTGAACAAGCTCTTTTTGTTTCTTATGCAATCGTTTGTTCTTTGCAGCTTCACGAACATCGGAAAGAAAACTTGACTTACCAATGGTCGAGCATTTTTTGTTATAGAGTTGCTTTGCAAGGGAGATTTTGCCCGCACCACCCATTCCGTAGATCCCCACAATTTGTAGTGGCCCAGCAGATTGAAGTGCAATCTTGTCATTGAAGTCTTGTTCAGCTTCATCCAAACCCACGGGATGCTTGGCAACATCTAATAGCACCTTCCCCAATTCTTTTAATACATTTTCGATCACATTTTTCACCACCTTCTCCTCGTCACTGAAGAATGAACATGTGGAACACCATTAAATATTTAAACGTAACAAAAATTTAAGCGTCACCCGACGCTGTCAAGCAATTTTATAAAACACAATATACTAAGATTTTATTAGCTGTGCATAAAATTTAAATACAATGAACATATATTTATTAAAAAATTAAGTTATAAAATATTTTATTTATTTATTTTTAAATTATTTTATTTTATTTATATTATTTATTATTTTATTTTATTTGTAAAATTAGTTTATTTATCTTAAATATTAATCTATATAATATCTCTGAAATATATATTTTTTTTATAAATTTCAAAATATCATTATTAAAAAAAATATGGTAAAAACTGATATCTCTAATGTATTAGTAAAATATTATTACTATATTATTTTCAATATATTTAAATTACTAAATTTATATTGTGTGTATTATTATATTATTGATATAGATGCACAAAAATCAGTTATATTATTGAATTGACAACTCGGTTTATCAATCAATAAACAAGATTTACATTTAAATCAAGAAAACAAATCTAAAATTCAGTCCATTCAAATACTACAGAAAGATAATTTCAAATTAAACATTGTTTGTATTCAAATACATTCAAATTGAATTTATTGTGCATAAAATCCAGAGGCAAATATTTTATAACTACCAAATTAATACAATGGCTGTGCAACTTCTCTGTCTACTAAAGAGTGGAAGGGACATGGCAACACAATTGCATCCACTTTATCTCTTCTTCCCTTAGAACAAATTGTGGGACGAGGTAAAATTCACCTACTATAACTCTATTAACCATTTTTATGGGTGTATGTGTGCTTAAGAAATTTGGAAGAAAACATTAAGACAAAAAGGTGTATTGATGACTCTTAAGAAAGTAGATTATGTATTAGGCCATCTTCCTAATAATAAAACTGCATGTCTTTATTCATCTCATAATAAATGAGATCCACAATACTCTAGACATTTAAAAATAAAACACTTCATTATAATTATTTATTAATAAATAAATTTCAAGTACAAATTTAAAATTTGAAGTTTCATATTTAATTATAAAATTTAAAGAAACATTTTACTACTAAAAAATGTATTTTATCTCTATTTAAAATTGTTAATTATATATTAAACTTTCAAGTGAATGAATACAAAGCAAATGAAAAATAAAGTGTTTTACAATGCAGTAGACATTAAATTAAAGACAAAGAATTTTCACTTCACCAAGGAAGAAGAGTAGCAGTGAGTGAATGGTCTGTTTCTTGAACAATAAATAAAAATTCAGAAGAAACTTCCCATTGATCCTAAAAAATATCTGTATTTATGACTGGTATAATTGTTTCATTAAAAAATCAGCAACTTGCACAAAAAATAGTTATTACAGAGTGTACAGGGACGTTTCCACATATCCAGGTTGAATTTGCTACTAGAGATAATCCTGCACAAAGGTTGAATTTGCACCTATGCCATGGGAATGACCCTTGACTGAGCAAAATCAGAATACAAAACAAAAAGGCGACTTTTCAGCTTCCAGCTTCCAATTGGATTCTTCTAGGCCTTGAGAGAATGCTCCAACATGAACAACAATTATAAAATATAATGGGTAACCAAGGGAGGATTAATTAAATATTGTAAAAAACCGTGTAAAGGGGTGTCACTTAACTTCTAACGAGAGGAAGAGCATTAAGATACTATTTTTCATGCTTAGAGACGACATTTGCATATATTCATTTTCCTCCAACAATCCACCTTAAGTCAAAAGGCTCAACATAAACGTTAGTCTCTCTAAACATCAAATGTATTGTATATAATTCTTTAATATCAATTGAAGCAAGTAGCCATGGCTTCTAAATATTTAGGCAATAAATCTTTAAGTTTGAACTTATCTTTCAAAAACATTCATAGTTTTATGGCATCTAGAAAATTGTACATACTTCTAGTCAACACGTATTTGATATCTTGTCAATAATGATTTATGACTTGACATCATATAACATATATTTTGTTCTAGATGAGGAGGTAACAAAAGTATAACCAAAGGGTATATTATTGTATCCAAAGTTGAAATAGACATGACAATTCTTAGAACATCAAAATACACTTATTTAGATGTTGTAGGAGTAGGTAGGACAGTTCTTAGTCATCAAAATCAAGTCACAGGTTTCACTTGGGTTGTCCACAATGTTAGAAGAGAAAAGATCATCATTACGTACAAATTGAAACACTAAAGAATGTTGATAAAAGCAACTTGGTGTTTGAAATTATGCTTCATAGGCTAAGGCTAAGGCTATGTTATAAATTGAGGAAGGAAGACAAAAGGCTAATGGTAATGGTAATGGTAATGGTGTGATGAGTAAAAGATGGAGTTGAATTGCATATTAATAAAGAAGAAAGAAGCAAGCAAATCATGTAATAGTGAATGAGTTGATAATACCTATTTCTTGGAAAATATTTTAGGTAAGGAGTGCATAAGTATTTTTATATAAAAAATCGAACATATTTAATTAAAAATATTAGGTTTTGTTTTAATTTTCTTTTATTTTTCTATAATTCATGTTTATCTTTTTCATTATTCATGTAATATGTAAAATTGCTTTGGATGTGCCTATAAGTATTGCATATTTAACTATGAAATAAGATGTTCTCCTTGTATTGGTTAATAGTTAATTTTTTTACAATATAAAAGAATTTTACTATTTATCCATAAAGGTTTTCTCGAGTAATATATTATATATTCTATTTTGTTGTATATTAATTATGAATGTATATGTATTGCTTCTTTTGAACAAATTTATTATGATTCTTTTCTTTACAAAAATAAAATTTAGTAGTTCATAAAAGTGAATTTCCTAAAAGTGGTACAAATTCAAAACATGTAAAGCACATATTCATTCGAGAGAGTTGGGAATGTGTGACTAGTGTGAGGGAGGTACAACAACAAAATAACAAGTAGGAGTAATGGTGTTAGTGTTTTATAGAGGGTCGAGAAGGACAATGTGAGTAGTGTGAGGTCAACTAGACTAAAGCCATTGGTGTGCCTTATCTATCTAGGGAGGGTAGTTGGGTTGAGAGAGAGGTAGAAGTCATCAATCAAGTCAGATCACCATCCATTCATAGATAGAGATAGTAAGATTTCTAGATCTTTCTTGATGATGTAATAGGTGTTATAGTCACACGATCACACTCCATAATTTATCACTAACATAATTATCTTAGAAAAAATGTAAAAGATATTAAAAGATATCCTCTTATTTTTAAAAAAGACTTTAAAAAAGAAAGATAAAAATATGATCGAAGAGATTATTTTGTACTTACCCCGGATTATTGATGATCTCGCCATTGTAGAAGGAAGCTTTATGGAGTGCCAACTTCCAGCTTTGAAGCTGTTCTGAGGTGTATCTGCTCAGGTGGAACAGCATGCAAGCACAATAGAACAAACTTAAAACTCTGATATATGACGAATAAAAAGGAGAAAATAATAATAATTGAGAATATTTGATAATAACACATTTTTTAATTTTAACTAATTAAGATTTACGTTCAAACGGGCATCCAACAGACAAAACAAAGAAACAGTATTTGATGTGTACCTGCTCTTCATTTCATGCTTGCTGAAGGCCTCTGCATAAATTCCTTTTCCTTCAATCGCCCATCTTAAATTATAGGGCTCAACATGATAGAAAACAGGGATAAATTTGAAGCCGGTTTGCAGCATGAATGCGAGTTCAGCCAAACACCAAGGGGATTGTGCATAATTCTGAGAAAAAATGGCTATGTGAAGTGAAGCACCAGCCATTGCTTCTTCTAAAGCTCTAGGGAAAAAATCCCCAAGCTTCAGCTCCTTTTTGTCCAGAAAAACCCTCAGTCCAGTAGCATCTAACTTCTGGTAGAGACTGTTGGCTACCGTGTGTTTAGTATCTCCTCCATGATGATTTATAAAGACATCGTAGGGCAGATGTTTCATTCCGGAGGAGGATTCAGCTGAAGGGGAAGGAATTATTAGGCCATCAAAAGCATATCCAGCGGGGTTAGGAGGAGCTGCCATCAGATACAAATAGAAACAAAGAAGAACGCTGATAAAAGCGGCTTGGTAGTTGAAATTCTTGACAGGCTAAGCTGAAGCTTTGCTATAAACTGAGGCGAAAAAAACCAGGAAAATAGATATATCTGGCTTAACGCAGAAATTCTTGAAAAGCAATAGGCTAATCTAATGGTAGTGGTATGATGCAGTGGTAGGAGGAAAGAAGAAAGTGGCGAGCAAATTGCGGAGAGAGAATGAGTGGATACTTGTTGAGAGAAGTGCAGGGAAAAAGGTTGAGAAGCATCTTCTTTTTGTCTATTTCACCGACTTTGCCCACTAAACCACGTGAAAGGGCGGCTATGTGTACCTTATTAAAATGAAGATAAAGATAAGTGGGGTCTAAATAAAAGGTGAAAGGACTAGGTAAAGAATGGAAAGATGCGCTTTTGTCTAGAGCGCGTTCACAAGCATCTTCACCATGTGAAAGCCTCCTCAAAAGTCAATTCTTGTACTGTCATTCTATTATAGAAAATAGAATCGATAATTAGGTCGTATATTTTTTAGCTGGAGTAATATTCGGATGGGTGACTTTCGAGGAAGGTCCCGTGCTTCATCTTTGTGAGTATTATCTAGACGTAATGAGTGCTAATTGGATCATTCATTATCATGAGAGATGGGTTCTTGTGAACCACTATTCATGAAATATGAATTGATGAGTTTGACTTATAAAACTACACGGTTACAAGGAGCAGGGAATGGACCTCTACATCACACACATTTTCCAAGTCACACGAAAAAAGATTGGAACCTACACTTTTTATGGTATGAAAATAGAATTGCTCAACAAAAGAAATCCTATAACTATCCTTAGAGTCCATTTTTACATTTACTTTTGTTCATTTCATTATTAGTGTTTTAATATTTAAAATTTTTTGTTTTGTGTAAAGTTATTTTATTTGTACGATTTTTTAAATTGTATTTGTTATTTTATTTTATTATTAGATTAGATTTAGATAATTACAGGGTGTTTTATTTTTTTGTATGGTGAATTTATAAGATTTAACATTACACAAGCTTTTATTCTTCATGTTTTTTAACATTTATAATTCTTTGAATTTTATTATTTTTATTTTTATAGAATTGTTACAAATCATATTTATATATCAAGAATTTCAATGTGTTTTCATAGTCATGTAAATTTCATTTGTTTATCTTTAACAATATCATATATATTTTTACTATAAAGATGATGGTGTATGTTTCATGAATACATTATATGGTTATGTATTTTATTTATTATCCTTCATGGATCTTGTCATTACTTTTCCTTCTCCTTTAGATGCTTTAAATTCACAATTCATGAGATTCATGAAAATTATGCTTATTATATGACAAGTGATGGTGATTTATCATTTAATACTTTTCTTTTTTTCGTGATATTTGTAATCAGGAAGTCCTAAATTATGTATTTACCCTCACATGACGCTGTAACATCTATTAATGATGATGTATTTCTCAAGCTACTCATGATAGCCTCAAAGATGTTATTGATGGTTAGTTTTTATGATAAATTTGTTCATGTTATTTCTAATGCACACATTATTAAAAAACTTATGCTAGATGCATTTAGTGAAAATGACTATGCTTGTATACATGTTAGATCTTTTTATCTTTATACTTTGATATATATATATATATATATAGAGAGAGAGAGAGAGAGAGAGAGAGAGAGAGAGAGAGAGAGAGATAATTTAATTGAAGAGCACTAGAATGATTTGTCTCTTTTTTATTAAACTTCATTACATCCTTTGTTATATATGCATAGATTACTTTATCTATTTCATTAGAGCTTGTTTTCATACCAATTCTAGTATCTCAACCTCTAGTATCTATTCTTTAAGATGTGTTATAAATCCAAATATGTTCTTTAAATAAGTATTATTTTTAGATGTCAATAATAATTTTACTATGGAAAATTATATAGCTATAGAAAAATTATATAGCTTCTCATCATATGTATTATATTTTTATTTAACCATAACATGTGTGATTATCACGGTGTTTCATATGCTTGACACATTTTACAATATGAATTAATGCATAACATCAAAATAAATAAATAAATTTATTTCACATCATTTAAGGGTGGTGTCCAAGCCATAAATAAATCATTTAAGGGTGGTGTCCAAGCCATTGATGATTAAACTATTATATCTTCTTCACAACTCATTGCTTTTACTCGCAATAAAATTTCCAATAATATTTTTCATGGAATTTTTCACATTAAGGATTTTGTTCAATACATGCACACTTATGATCCTAGATGAATTCGCTTTTTTTTGCTCAATGAGATATTATTTAATGGATGTTTTTTTACCTAATGGATTCACTTTATTCAATGAGATCCTTTATTACCTATCCATTATTGCAATCATATTTGAATGGATCCAAAGCATTATAATGTGTGAGGAACCTACAAGATATATAATACATGTGTATATTATGAGAAAGAAACAATAACATATCTAAATTATATATCTTGTAGTGTCAATTCCAAGGGGCAACCTCCCAACATAGAATATAATCTAATTACAATTCTCAAAGGTACCTTCCACTTAGGAAGTTATTACAATATGAAAAATATTTCTAAAGAAACCCACCACCATCCCATGCATGTGGGATAAGTATGTTTATTTTAATTTACCATATGAGTGACTTACAAATCACATCCACCTAATCTAATCCTAACTGTTAACTAATTCATATAACCAAACGGGGTTTCATAATATTTCAATACTCCCTTCAAAAATATTTTCTCTCAAAGATTGAAATGAAGAAACTTAGAGATAATGTTGCCTAGCTTGGACCATGCGATATCTTCAATTTTGCAAATAATTCCTTGGACTAAAGCATCCTAAATAGAATAAGTGTGAAGGTCCATGGTGTTTGTTTGTTCAATATAGCCTCTAGTTCTAAATATGAACCCCTCCTCATTGGGTAAACCCATACTAGTGTGTCCCACTTATGTAGGACATTAGAGTTTTGTATGGTTGGGGAGAAAAGAATAGCAAACACCTTTGTTTGAAGGTTCTTCTTCAAACAAGAATATCTTCATTCAAAGGTGACTCCACAATCACCCTCAATCGAAGGTAAGCCTTCATTCTAAGGTAACTTAGATTTTTAATATTTAATGTTTGTAAGTCATGGAATGTTCCTTCATTTCAAAATACCTTTGAATGAAGGTCCTTAAACAAACCTTTCCATCTTATTCCTCAAATTTTCTATTTCTTTTGTTTCAAACCTTCGGTTGGACTAGAAAATGAAATCAACATGAATGAATAATTTGTAGGACTATAACCACAGGAATAAGTTTTCTAAAAAATATAATCTTCAATATATTTAATTTGATTATTATATTTTCTTCTATTTTCTAGCGAACATAGGTTTTCACCAAGAATTAAGGTATCTATTCTACACATGTGGAAAATTAGAAAAGTAGAGAAAAAATCTTGAGAATATCTATGCACTATGTATTGATGTCATTGTTTCCATGAAAAAAAGTTAATTGAAGTATATACAAAAATAAATTATGTGTTTCAGAATAAATATATGTAAATTATACATTAATCTCACATCAAAAATTAATAATAAATAAAATATACAATAAAAAATTATGAAAAATACCTATGCATTAGATATTGGCATTACAAACTATGTTTAAGAATTTATGATTTTATCCTTTGTGTCAAAAAGTTACACATTACAGAATAAATGCTAGTTTTTTTAAAAATAGTATTAACTACAAAAAATAAGTTATGGGTTTGTGCAAGATCATGGGGGTCCAAAAAGTGGCAATGTGAAAAAAAGGCATTTTTAACACATCCAAAAATACGAAATTTCCACCTTTGACTTTTTGTAGGCTTGGGTACAATATCCGTTTCAAAATGGATATTTGTTTTGTTTTCAAAACGGATATCCATTTTGGAAAGCGAGAACCCATTTTTTTGAAAAACAAAACGGATCATATTCGTTTTGAAAATCAAAACAAATATCCGTTTTGAAGACCTAAACAATCCTCTTTAGTAAAATGGGCATAACTTTTGTGTTTCTTATCAAAATTTCAAGTTTTTACAAGCGTTGGAAAGGCAATTGAGAGCTCTATGCAATGGAATAGGTGGTGTTTCTATATTGTATAAAAAAATTTATAATCATTTGAACTTCATATTTCATTTTTGAAACATCAAATGCTCACTACTTTCACAGTCAAAGTGTTTTTTTCATGATTTTTTATGTAAACCTCATCTCAAAATACTTGAAACAATGGAAAAAATAATGGATAGTGAAATATTGATTATTTTTGTAGCAAGGAGATGAACAGATCTTCATAAATCATCATATCTCTCTATCCCTTTCTCTACCTCTCTCTATATCACTATGTCTCCCCTTAAGCTCTAGACCTATCCCTCCCTCCTTTCTTCTCTCTTTGTCCCTCTTTATACCTATCTTTCTCACTCTCTCTCCTTGAGCTCTAGACATATCTCTCTACCCCTCTCTCCATCCTTCCTTCCTTCTCTCTCCCTCCCTCTCTCTCTCAGGTCCCTCCCACTCCATCTCCCTCTCTCTCTCTCCCTCCATTTTAAGTCTTCCTCTCAAGTCTCTCTCCCTCTTAGGTCTCTCTCTCAAGTCTCTCTCCCTCTTAGGTCTCTCTCTCAAGTCTCTCCCACTCCCTCTCTCCCTCTTAGTTCTCTCTCTCTCAAGTCTCTCCCACTCCCACTCCCTATCTCTCTTGGTTCTCTCCCACTCCCTCTCTCTCTCAATGGCTCACTCACACTCACACTCTCTCCCTCTCAAGTATCCCTCTCTCTCTCTCTCTCTCTCTCTCTCTCCTCTCTCTCTCTCTCTCTCTCCTCTCTCTCTCTCTCTCTCTCTCTCTCTCTCTCTCTCTCTCTCTCTCTCCATATC
>CM021108.1:29902200-29979410 GCA_007115665.2 Sequoiadendron giganteum | reverse complement strand
CCCATTTCCCCTCCTTCCCTCTCACTCCTTGCTCTCTAAATCACCATTCTCTCTCTATCCCACTTTCCCTCCTTCCCCCTATTTATCTCACCTATCCATTTCTACCTCTCCCTTCCTCCAATCTCCATCTCTCTATTTATCTCTCTTTCTCATTCTCTCCTTACCTCTCTACTCTCTGTCATATCCCTCCCTCTTTCCTTCCCTCTCTTCCTACCTCTCCCTCCACTACCTACCACTTTCTCTACCTCTCTCTCCCTCCCCCCACTTTCTCTCTTACTCTTTCCTTCCCTCTCTAATTTCTATATCTCTCCCCTTCCCTCTCTACTCTCTTTCTCTCTCTCTCTACCCCTTCCTCTCTCCCCTCATTTTCTCTCCTCTCACTCTCTCTCCCTCACACACACTCACCTCTATCTCCTCCTTACCTCTCCCTCCATCCCTACCCTCTCTACTTCTCTCTATCTATAATCTCTCTCTATATCTCCTTCCCTCTTATCTTTATATCCTCTCCCCCTCTCTTTACCCACCTCTCCCTCCATCACTCTATATATCAACTATGTCTCCTCCCTACCTCTTTCCCTCTTTACTCTCTATCTCTCCTCTTTCTCCCTCTACCTCTCTCTCTCTACCCCTTCCTTCTCTACTCTCATTCTCTCTCCCCTCTTTTCTCTCTCTTTCTTTCTCTCTCTCTCTCTTTCTCACTCTCTTGCTTCCCCCTCTCTCTCTCTCACACACACGCACACACACTTTCACCTCTATCTCCTCCCTACTTGTGCCTCCATCCCCTCTCTACTTCTCTCTATCTCTCCTCTCTCTATGTCTCCTTCCATCTCCACCTTTATTTATCTCCCCTCTCCCTCTCTTTACCTACCTCTCCCTTCATCACTGTCTATGGATTCCACAATACTGGTTTATAATTTTTTTTTGGCCAAACTAGACATTGAACTGATTTTTTTTAACTAAATCTTCACTTTCAGGTACCTATAATGGATAAACCGTGAGGAATTTGAAGATGATGCAAACTAGTGATTTATGAAATTTTTTCTATAGATTCTAAATATATTTTTTTCATTTTTTTTGGAATCAGATTTCTCTTCTTTTTCCATCTCCTTCGAAAACTAGTTTTTATCAGTAAACACCATTTTTAAGGAGTGATGCTCACCATATACAACATAACATTTTTTTCAATGAAGGATAAAATTCTATTTGTTTTGAATTTAGATTTGTAACTATGATATCTAACCAGTTCATTTGGTTTCATAGTTTTTTATTAAATATTTTTTCCTTAATCAAGTTTTGAAGTCAAACCAATTACAATTCAGACATAGGCGAACCGTATACAAAATAATTTTTTTTGTATGTATCGAAATTAATTTTTTTTATTGGATCAAGGAAATCAATACCTAGCCTGAATATATTTTCAGAATTTTATTTTGATAATTCGCTATTTTTTCACATGTGCAAAACAAAGAGCTTGATTTTTAGTGAAAAACCTATGTTTAATTAAAATTAAAAAAATACATTATAAAACTAAAATATATTAAAATTATATTCGATGGATAGCTCATTTTGAGGAATATCATCATCCAGTTGTGTCTGTGAAGTATCCTCCATTTTCATCCTCAACTCAAGCTTCGAAGGGAATTTTTTTGGAGAATTTTGGTGCTAGAGGGGGAGAAGGGGGTAAAAGGGAGGTTTGAATGAACCCAGGTTTGAGCGAACCCCCTCTTGTAAATTTTCTTCAACATAAAAAATGCAAAAAAATGAGTCCCATAATTTTATATGGTTCACTCGAACTAGGGTCCATTTGAACACCCCAATTCGTGCGAACCTCTAATTTTTTTTTTTTTTTCATAGGAGTGTTTTTGCAATTTTCCTTCCTCATTGGAATTGTAAACCAGTTTTGTGGGTTTACCCCTCACCTATTTATCCCTCCCTTCCTATTTTTTTTTGTACTCTCTATCTCTCCCCCCTCCCTCTACATGTCTCTCTCTTCCTCCCTCCCACCCACCTTCCCTCTCTACTTATCTCTATCTAATCTATCCATCTATACCTCTTTCTCTCTCCCTCCATCCCCTCTTATCCCTCTCAATTTTTCCACCTTCCTCCTTCCCTCTCTACTTATCTCTCTATCAAATCTCTCTATCACCTCTCTCCCTCTCCCTCCTTCCCTCCCTCCCTCTCTTTCTACCCTTCCTTCACTACTCTCTATCTCACCTCTCTCTCCCTCTCTCTCCCCCTCTCCCCCTATTTATTTAATTCTCTCCTCCCTTCTCTCTCTCCCTCCCTCCCCCTCTTTGTCTCTCACTCTCCTTCCCTCTCTACTTCTTTCCATCTCTCTACTTCTCTCTATCTCACCTCTCTCCTCCTCCATCCATTCTTCCATGTCTAATTTTCTCTATCTCCCTCTATATATGTATTTTCTCTCTCTTCCTTCCTCCCACCCACCTTCCCTCTTTACTTCTCTTTATCTAATCTATCCCTCTATACCTCTTTCTCTCTCCCTATTTACCTCTCTACTTATTTGTATCACATATCTCTATCACCTCTATCTCTCTTACTTCTCCCTCCTCTTTTTCACATTCCCTCTCTACTCTCTCTCTATCAACTCTCTACATATCTATCCATACCTCTTCCTCCCTCCCTTTTCTCTCTGTTTCCCTCCCTCCCCCCTCTCTCTCTCACTCTCTCCCCCCTCTTTCTCTTTCACTCTCTCCTTCCCTCTCTACTTATCTTTATCTCACCATTCTCTCTCTAGCTATCCCTCTCCCCTCCACTTCTCTTTATCATATCTCTTTATCACCTTTATCTCTATCTCACTTCTCTATCCTTCCCTCTCTCTCTCTAATCTCTCTATCTCTCTCCTATCTCTCCATACCTTCCTCTCCCTCCATCTCTCCTTTCCTCTCTACTTATCTCTACCTACCTATCCCTTTATACCTATTTCTCTCTCCCTCCATCCCTCCTCTCTACTTCTCTCTATATCACCTCTCTCTCTCTCTCTCTCTCTCTCTCTCTCTCTGTGTCTCTCTCTACTCTCTCTATCCCTACCCCTCTCCCCCCCTCTTTCTATTTCAATCTCTTTCCATCTCTCTCCTCTTCCTCTCTCACTTTCTCCTTCTTTGTACCTCTCCCTCCCTCCTTCCCTCTTTATGTAAATATCCCCACCTTCCTATGCTTTTTGTAGATCACATCCTATGCACATTGAATAGAGAGTCAAATAAAGAGACAAAGAGAGAGAGGAGGGAGGGTGGGAGAGAGAGAAAGGTGAGGGAGGGAGAGGTAAATAAGTATATGTGAGATACAGAGGTAGGTAGAGAGAGGGAGAGAGGAGATATAAGTTGAGAGGTAAGTAGAGAGAGAGTGGTATGGAGTTATAGAGGGAGAGGTAGGTAGAGAGATGGAGAGGGGAGATAGAGAGAATTAGAGAGGGAAGAAGAGAGGGAGGGAGAGGTAGGGAGGGAGAGAGAGGTGAGATAGAGAGAGAAACAAAGAGTGATAGAGAGGTCGGTAGAGAGAGTTCTCTTTATGTTTCCTTCCCTCTCTACCTATCTTTATCTCCACTCTTCCTCTCTTTACCTACCTCTCCCTCCATCACTCTATATCCCACCTATGTCTCCCTCCCTACCTCTTTCCCTCTCTACTCTCTATCTCTCCTCTTCCTCCCTCTACCTATCTGTCTCTATCTGTCTCTTCCTCCCTCCCACCCACCTTCCCTCTCTACGTATCTATATCTAATCTATCCCTCTATACCTCTTTCTCTCTCCCTCCATCCCTTATTACCTCTCTCAATCTCCCCACCTTCCTTCTTCCCTCTCTACTTATCTCTCTGCCACATTTCTATATGACATCTTTCTCCCTCTCCCTCTCTCCCTCTCTCTCCCCTTCCCTCTCTATTCTTTATATCACCTCTTTCTCCCTCTCTCTACTTCTCTATCTCTCTCCATCTCTCTTCACCTCTCCCTCCCCCTATTTCTCTCTCACTATCTCCTCCCCTCACTCCCCCTCCCTCCCCCTCTTTCTCTCTGACTCTCCTTACCTCTCTACTTCTCTATATCTGTCTCTACTCTCTATCTCATCTCTCTCTCCCCCTCCATCCCTTATTCCATCTCTAATTTTCTCTATCTTTGTCTTTATCTCTATCTTTCTTCCTCCCACCCACATTCCCTCTCTACTTCTCTCTATCTAGCCTATCCCTCTATACCTCTTTCTCCCTCCCTCCCTCCCCCACTCTCTACTTCTCTCTATCACCTCTCTCTCTCACTTTTCCCTTCCTCCCTCTCTCTCTCCTCCCTTATCTACTCTCTTTATCTCACCCTACCTCTCCCTCCCTCTCTCTCTCCTCCCCTATCTACTCTCTTTATCTCACCCTACCTCTCCCTCCCTCCCTTCTGTCTCTCCCTCCCCTTCTTTCTCTCTCACTCTCTGTTAAACAGGTGCAAGACAACTGAGAGGGGGGGTGAATGAGTTGTCACAAAATTTAAACTTCAACCTTCAAACAATTATCAACTTCAAAACCACTTTATTCTATTATTAAGTATAAACATGAAATTCAAACAACAGAAAGCAATATCAACACAATGAACAACAGATTTACGTGGAAAACCCAATGAGCGAAAAGCCACGATGAGGATTAGCTCACAATATAAAGTAATTCCAAAGCCGATTACAAAGAGGCTCACTGCCCAGAAAGGACCCACTGTCGGGATACAAAGGCTCACTACCTATAGGGAGGACTCACTGTCCAAAAGGGAAGCTCACTGCATATAGAGGAAAAGGTAAAAAAAAAGATCCACCACAATAGGTTACACACATCCGTAGCCTTGGTCAGAAGAATTGTAGACACTGTCAACTTATTGCTTTCAGAAGTGTAACACATTAAAGTTTTACTACCTCAACTCTCTTTCACACACTCTTTCTTCACACACTTGTGGTATAATCGATTGTTACATCAAATCATAACATCTCAACTTGTATTTATACCATCTTCAACCTTAGAAACTTTCTCCAAGGTCGGCTACACACACTCCATTTCATAAATTCAAATTAGGTCGACAGCTTAACATTCCTGTGGTGGAAGAGAATGAGAGCGGACCAAACTAACACTTAACCAAGACCCAAAACAATATATCAGATCAATCATAGGCTTCCGCAATTGATACTTAACCTCCACATGATGTGTAGACACCAGGTCGGCCAAACCTAATGAAAACACAAATGAACTTTGAATTACACGCTTCTGCAATGAGAAGATAACATGCAGACCACATAGAATTCTTCACCACACACTAGAACATCTCTTAGATGCCTTTAGATTCATCTGCAACAATCGTAACATCCTTCAAACATAGAACACATTCCATCAGTCCATCAGGACTATACAGTTACACACAAAGACTTTGAAACTCATCTTCTGGAGCACTAAACTAGAAGCACCTTCACCAAAACGTAGATACCATCACTACAAGCCTTGCACCAAATTTGCAAGACCAAAAACAAGCATGTGAAGAATTGCAGAGCAAAAACATCTCTCCCAGTCCACAGACAAATAACTTTTCCAAACCAGTTCACACATCGATGAACACAAATTTCATACTTCAACAAACTAGAGATTGTAAACTAGGAAATATCATCCAATTACGTACTCAAATAACACTTCAGATCTGCACAAGCATAGGATCAACATAGAAGAAATGTGAAGCAAAAACCAAAGAACACACTCAATTCTATTTCACAATTTTCTCAAAAGAACTTGGAAAATCATCATATCAGCACATCTGCAACACTATAAAGATAGCTCCATGTAAGTTCACAACATCTCTACAACATCTCGACTATACATGCATAATCTGCAACATCCTGTACAATGTTGGAATCAATGACAACATCAATGAAAACACCACCAGACTTACTCATACTTGCAACAATCTCCCCCTTTGTCATTGATGACAACACATGATGTGAAAAACCATCAAAGACAACATCCATTCTACTCTCTTCTTTACTCACAATACTTTTGTTTTTCACATGACTTTCTCTCCCCCTTTGACATCAATGGCAAATAACATATCTTTTGATTACTCCCCCTTAGGAATGCAATAGCCTCTCCCTCTCTCATAAGAAAATACCTACTCCCCCTGAGGAGTAGATCCAATCATCAGTCCATAAACATGAAGAATTTGTAAGCCCACTAGATTGATGCACCTCCATGTGTACCTAATTCAAAGGAGGGGCAATAATCCCCAATTTCTCCCTAAGATACTCATCAATATCCTTCAGAAGAGCCTTGGTAAATATATTTGCAATCTAATCATTTGTAGACACATACTTCATCTTGACTACATTATCCAATACCTTCTCCCTCAAGAAATGATACTTGATAGATATATTTTTTGTCCTTGAATGCATCATCGGATTCTTTGAAATGATTATAACACTTGTATTATCACAAAAGATAGGGATAGGCTCATCACATACCACTCCTATATCCTTCAATATTTGCTTCATCCAGAAAACCTATGTGTAGCAAGATGTTGTTGCAATGTACTCAACTTCTGCAGTGGATAAATAAACTGAATCCTATCTCTTTCTCAACCATGAAACCAATCTTCCTCCAAGAAAGAAAGCACCACCACTTTTACTCTTCAGGTCATCAACAAAACCAACCCAATCAGAATTAGTGTAAGAATTCAAGGTGAAATTAGTATCTTTAGGATACCATAGACCATAATCTAGAGTACCCTTAAGGTATCTAAATATGCTCTTTACAGCTGTAACACATGTTTCTTTTGGTTTTGCTTGAAATATAACAACTAAACATATGCATGATCTTCGGTGTAGTAGCAATAAGGTACAAAAGTCCATCAACCATGAACCTGTACATGCTTTGATCAACTTTAGGAAATTCATCATTTTTACTCAGCTTACATCTAGTCACCATAGGGGTATAGACTAGTTTGGAGTTATCCATTCCAAACTTCTTCGATAACTCTTCGACATACTTTGACTGTGAAATGAATATACCTTTATTATATTGATTCACTTGTAGTCCAAGGAAGAAATTTAGCTCACCAATCATGGACATTTCAAATTCTTTTGCATCTCTTCTACAAACCTCTTGCACATACGTTCATTTCCTCCGAATATGATATCATCCACCTACACAACTACTATCAACATTTTATTTCCTCTAACCTTGAAATACATATTACTTCCAGCAAAGCCTTTACTAAATCCTTGTTGTGTCAAATATTTGCTCAACCTTGCATACCATGCTTTGGGAGCCTGTTTAAGTCCATACAATGCCTTTCTCAACTTGTAGACCATTTCTAGTTTGTTTGATAACTAAAATCCCTCTGGTTGTTCCATATACACTTCTTCTAATTCTCCATTCAGGAAAGCAGACTTGACATCCATCTGATATACCTTGAAGTCTTTATGAACAAAAAATGCCAAGAACATCTGAATAGCCTCCATTCTAGCTATTAGGGCAAATGTCTCTTCAAAATCTATGCCTTCAACTTGTGAATTTACCCTTTACATACAAGTCTTGCTTTGTTTCTCACAACTTCACCATTCTCATTTAGTTTGTTCTTGAATACCCACTTTGAACCAATTACATTCTTGTTTATAGGTCTAGGGACTATTTCCCATGTTTGATTCTTCTCAATATGCTACAATTCCTCTTCCATTGCTCTCATCCAACTCTCATCTTTGCATGCTTCAATCATAGACTTAGGTTCTATCTTTGAAAGTAAACATAGATTTGCTTCACTTTCCATCACTTTACTTCTTGTATTAGCACCTTCACCCTTGTCTCCAATTATCTGTTCCTTAGGATGATTCTTCTGTGCATACTTGGGAGTCTTAGGAGTAGGTTCTAGAGCTTCTTCTTCTTCAATCTATTCTTCTACTTCATCTTTATCTTCTTCTAGTATTTGTCGGAAGATAGGCTCATCTGGTTCAACTTCACTTATCTCAATTGGTCTGTATACATCTTCATCAACCTTCACATTTGTACTCTCAACCATCTTCCTCAATCTTTTATTGAAGCATCTATATGCTTTGCTAATAGTTGAATACTCAAGGAAAATGCCTTCATCACATCTAGCATCAAAATTTCCAAAATTCTCATCATCTCTCTTAATGTAGCATTTGGTTCTAAACACCTTAAAGTACTTCACAGTAGGAATCTTGCCAGTCCATAACTCAAAAGGATTCTTTGTGTTGTTACCTATGATCTGAACTCTATTTAGAATGTAAATAGCAGTATGGATTGCCTCTCTCTAATATACATTTGGTACATTTGCTTATTTCATCATAGTTCTTGTAGCTTCCTAAATAGTTCGGTTCTTCCTTTCAACAACTCCATTCTGTTGAGGAGTTCTAGGAGTAGAAAACTGTCTCTTTGTGCCATGCTCTTCACAAAAAGTATTAAGCTCACCAGAAGTGAATTCTCCACCTCTATCATGCCTTAAACATTTTATCCTTAGGTTCACTTCATTTTATACTATTTCTTTAAGCACTTTAAATCTATCCAAAGCTTGAGATTTCTCTCTAAGAAATGTAACCCATGCCATTCTAGAGTAATCATCAATCAAAAGCATGAAATACTTGTCACCATTAAGGCTTTCGGTTCTTGTCGGTCCACAGAGTTCAGTATGAATCAATTCCAACATACTAGTGGTTGACTGTTCCTTTCCTTTAAAATTGCATCTTGTTTGCTTTCCCAATTGATAGCTTCTACAAATAGTAGTAGGCTTTGTGAATTTAGGAAAATCTCAGACAACCTCTCTTGAACTAATCTTGACCAGATTATCAAAGTTTACATGTCCCATCCTCCGGTGCCATAGCCAACTTTCATTAACTTGAGATACAAGGCATTGACCGTCAACACCCTTAAGCTAATAGATGTTTCCATATATTCTTCTACCTGCAGCAACCACAGTTCTGAACCCTTTTCTAATCTCATAGGTGTTATCATGAACACAAGCTTGAATCCCTTACTACACATTTGTCCAACACTCAAAAGGTTATGCCTCAAGTCCTTCACATAGTAGACATCATCAGTACTGTGTATTCCATCAAAACTAATTGATTCTTTCCCAACAATCTTTACTCCAGAATCATCACCAAACATGACTAATCCACCATCATATTTCTCAAGTTTAGTGAACTTGATTTTATCTCTGATCATCTGATTTGAACAACCACTGTCTATCACCCAATAGTCTTCATCCTATCTGGTATGAAATGTAGTCACCAGAGTACCTTCCATCTCTTCCTTCTTATTCTCCATACCACTTTCACTTGCACATCTTCCAGAGTTAGTAGGTACAAATTTACTCTCTAAATCCATAAACATGCATTCATTTGCATCATCCTCATGATTAGATTCATCATAAAAAATTCCTATATCTTCTCTAACATAATACAATTTCTTGAACTTCTTATCTTTTTTGTCTTTATAATCTATGTTCTTCTTGTGTGCAACTCTATTTAGACATCTTGAAGCAAAGTGACCAATATTACCACAACTAAAACACTTAAAAGGAAACATACCTTTGTACTTATCGGTACCTTTCTTCAACTTCCTTGTAATTTTTCTTCTAACTCTTCTCAATCATCACTATTTGGATCATCCTCTATCTTTGCAACTTTAAAGGCTGACTCTGTCTTCTCCTTTCCTATTCCAAATTTCCTGATTTCAAATGCTATCAAGATGCCATATAATTGCTCTTTAGTGAATGTCTTAGGATCATAGGTTTCCTCAATAGCAGAGACCTTGTCATTGTAACTCTTCGGTAGAGTCATGAGAATCTTCTCTATCACATCTTCATCAGTCAGAGTACCACCTTGAATTTTGACTTCATTTACCACAATGTTAATCCTTTGAAAATAGCTTGTAATATCTTTACCTTCTTCCATTTTTAGGTTCTCATACCTTCTCTTAGCTGTTAGTTTCTTTGTCAATTTAATTCTATCATTTCCTTCATAGATATCTTCCAAATTTTTCCACACTTCATAAGCAGTAGCTAAAGAAATAACTTTCATTTGCTCAGTCTTAGATAAGGCACTAAAGATTGCATACCTTGCTTTCTCATTTTCCTCATAGGCAGAGATCTCATCTGTAGAGGAAGGACCACTTTTTGGTGCAACATACTTTGTCTCAACTAATTTCCAAGTCTTGTAACCAAGAGAGATAATGTAACCTCTCATGTGCTCTTTCCAAACACTGTTGTTAGATCCATCAAAGATAGGGATCACCAATTTGTGTGCCATTTCAAATCTACCTCAAGTTGTTAAGGTCTCCTCCTAGGAACCAAAGCTCTGATACCAATTGTTAAATAGACGCAAGACAAATAAGAGGGGGAGTGAATTAGTTGTCACAAATTTAAACTTCAACCTTCAAACAATTATCAACTTCAAAACCACTTTATTCTATTGATAAATATGAACATGAAATGCAAATAATAGAAAGCAATATCAACACAATGAAAACCAAATTTACATGGAAAACCCAATGAGGGAAAAAACATGGTGAGGATTAGCTCACAATATAAAGTAATTCCAAAATCGATTACAAAGAGGCTCATTGCCAAAGGGATCACTACCCAGAAAGGAATCACTGTCCAGATACAAAGGCTCACTGCCTACAGTTAGGACTCACTATCCAGAAGGGAGGCTCACTACCTACAAAAGAAAATAGAACAAAAAGATCCACCACAATAGGTTATGCACATCCATAGCCTTGATCAGAAGAATTGTAGACATTGTAAGCTCATTGCTTTCAGAAGTCTAACACATTAAAGTTTGGTTGTGTCAACTCTCTTTCGCACACTCTTGCTTCACGCACTTGTGGTATAGTCAATTGTTACATCAAACCATAACATCTCAACTTGTATTTATACCATCTTCAACCTTATAAACTTTCTCCAAGGTTGGATACACACACTCCATTTCATAAATTCAAATTAGGTTGGAAATTCAACATTCCCGCAATGTAAGAGAATGAGAGTGGACCAAACTAGCACTTAACCAAGACCCAAAACAACGTCTCAGATCAATCACATGCTTCCTCAATTGATACTTAACCTTTGCATGACGTGTAGACACCAGGTCAACCAAACCTAATGAAAACACAAATGAAATTTGAAGTACACGCTTTCACAATGAGAAGATAACATGCAGACCACATAATAGGCTTCACCACACACTGGAACGTCTCTCAGATGCCTTTAGATTCATCCGCAACAATTGCAAAATCCTTTAAACATAGAACACACCCCATCAGTCCATCAAGACTGTACAATCGCATACATAGACTCTGAAACTCGTCTTCTGGAGCACCAAACTAGAAGCACCAAACTAGAACGTAGATACCATCACTACAAGTCTTCACTAGATCCGCAAGACTAAAAAAAAGCCTACAGAGAACTATGGAGGTAGTTCACACATCACTGAACACAACTTTCATACTTCAACAAAACAGAGATTGTAAATCAAGAAATATCATCCAATTACGTCCTCAAACAACATTTTAGATCTGCACAAGCATAGGATCAACACAAAAGAAATGTGAAGCACAAACCGAAGCACACACTCAACTCTGTTTCATAATTTTCTCAAAAGCACTTGGTAACTCATCATATCAGCACATCTACAACACTATAATGATAGCTCCATGTACTCACAACATCTCTACAACATCTCAACTATACATGCACAATATAGAACATCTTGTACAATGTTGACATCAATGACAACACCACCTGACTTACTCATACTTGCAACACTCTCTCCCTCTCACTTTCCCATCTTTCTCTCCCTCCTTTCCTCTCTACTTCGCTTGATATTGTTAGTATCTCTCTCCCTCCCCACTCTCTCTCCTCCCTCCACCCTCTCTCTCTCTCTCCCCACCTTTACCTCTCTACTTATATCTATCACATCTATCTCTGCCACTTCTTCATCCTTTTCTCTCTCCTTCCCTCTCTACTCTCTCTTCTACCCTCTTTACTCTATCTATCTCAACTCTCTACATATATATATCCCTACCTCTCCCTCCCTCCTCTCTCTTTCCCTCTCTCTCTTTCTCTCACACTCTCTCCCTCTTTCTCCCCTATTTCTCTCGCATTCTCTCCTTCCCTCTCTAATTCTCTTTATCTCACCATTCTCTCTCTGTATCTCTCCTTTTTTCCCCTCCACTTCTCTTTATCACATCTCTCTATCGGGTATGGAGGAGAGGGACATGTAGGGAGAGAGAGGTGAGATAGAGAGAGTATAAAGGGAAGGAATGAGAGAGAGGGAGAAGTGATAGAGAGAAGTACAGAGGTAAGGTGGAAGGTAGAGATATTAAGAGGGGAGCGAGGGAGGGAGAGAGGAAGAGGTATATAGGGATAGGTTAGATAGAGAGAAGTAGAGAGAAAAGGTTGCTAGAAGGGAGAGAGATAGAGAGAGAGAGGGCGAGGAGAGATAGAAAGATGGGGAAGGGAGAGAGAAAGAGAAAGAGGGGAGAGGGAGAGAGAGAAATATGGGGAGGTAGAGAGAGAAAGAGGGGGAGGGAGGTAGAGGTAGGGAGAGAGAGTTGAGATAGAGAGGGAGAGATGTAGAGGCCACTGCCATAACGTTCCAACAATATCCTACTTGAATAAGTTTCTTTACTAAGATATGAGCACTTGAATGCAACCTTGAAGAACTCTAATCTGCATTGTGGGTACCAGAATTAACCTTGTCTATGTGCACACATCATGATAAAGTGCCTTCAAAATCCTTATGATGAAGGGTAGCTACCAACACATGGTCAAATCAAGAATTGGATATCATGAATGGAGTGGACGGTGTCATGCATGAACGAATATGAGATGGATTGGTCGATAGTTTGGAACCTTTGAATCTCCAAGGATGGGAAGATGAGCAATGATGGATGGGGATGGAGGTTTTCATGGAATTAGGACTAACCATTGGATATACTTTGTTCCTTGCTTGAGAAGCTTGCTTTTGATTTTGATGGATACCTTTCCCCTTTTGATTTTGCCCCATAGTTTCTTTGACTAATGGAGTTTTGGAGGGACGATTTTCTTTGGTATCCATTTGTACTTGACATGTCCTTTAAATTTCTTTACTGCTTCATTTTCTTTGATTATCTTCGCCTTGATTTAATATGAATTCTTCTTTTTACGTTGGTCCTAATTTGCATATGAGATGATGGGTGAATGACAACTCATGATATGGCTAGTTGTAGCACTGACTACTTTTTCATCATAAGGATCCTTCATGCCCCATATGTTGATGTTTTCTATAGACAAGATTGCCCTCGGTGTTGTGAGAGTATTATCAATACCCAATCCTTTGCCTTGATAATGCATCCTCTGATCCATAGCCATTGAATATGACTTGTCGTGAACACATGATATTGCTATGGGTTCATCCTATTCAAGAATATGAATTGTTTGCTCTGATTCTATGACATCGTTAGCTATTGATACTTCTTCAAAAGACATTGATGCTTACTCAAAAGATGTCGATGATGCACAATAACTATAAGAATGTAGAATCTTGATCGTTGCTTGCTCTTGTGTAGGCATACCAAGAGTGGGAGACTCTTGTTTTGGATGAAGAATTTCTATATGTCTGTCAAAAAGAAACATCTTAGGGGTGATATTGGGGACATCTTTGGAGTTTAAAATGGTTTGGAAGATGTCCCTTAGCTCTTGCTGAAAATATGGGGATAGGAGTTCTTGATCTTGACTCGATTCAAAGTATCTTTCATTATCCTCAAGAGACTCCTCTTGACATGATCATTAGGTGGATGATATATCATCAGTAAAAGACTCTTCACAACATTTTGTGGGTATGGGTGAAATAAGTGATATTTCTTGCTTGTTTCAAACTTTTTCAACATGCACAATATTTGAGTCATGTGTTGGAGATATATCACAATATGATATCCACTTGATGTCATTATGGTATAAAATATTGCTAAACGTTGTTGATGGTTTTGAAGTTTGTTTTAAAACAATATCTTGATGCATGTCTATTCCTCATGTTGTGATAAATAAATATGTCCCAACGTGGTATCATGGGTTAAGGTTTAGACATTTCCTGAATCTTTTGCTTTTGTATGATCTGGCATAGGGTTTGAGTAAATTTTCATATTTTCATTCTAATTTTTTTGATCAACACAAATGTCTCCTTGTTCAATGAGATCTTCTATTAGATTTTTGAGTCTAAAATTTTATTGTTTGTTATGACCTTTGTATTGGTGAAATTTGCAAAAATGATCGTCTCTATAGCTACATTAAGGTTTGACTTGTGGATCTTGATAGTTTGAAAAATATGGGAGTGTGATAAGGTTAGACTATATCAACTGCTTCAACACATCCTCCATAGGTTCCCCTAAGGGAGTGAATTGTTGCTTGGGAGCACTGTTTGTTCTTTGTTGTCCCCATTGAGTGTTTGTAGCATTGATTGTTGTTTGATTGTTTGATAGTGACGTGTATGGTTGGTGTGTGTTCATGGTTTGGGTGTTTTCTTATCTAGGATTAGTTAAGACCACCTTTGCATCAATAACACCATCACTAGTAACATTCTTGTTCTTGGCCCAATAGCAGGGATTGTCATTAAAACTAGTTGATGGGTGGTTGTATTTATACACTTGTGTGTTTCCTTGTGAGATTAGGGCTCTCTCAATGTTAAGGGCTCTAGGGACAAGCTCATCATAAGATGTGATGCACTGTATTTTCAACTAGAAGGATAGATTTGGATCTAGATTTGCTATGATAATGCCCACCTGTTGTTCATTGGGAAGTGGCCTCTTGCTTTTACTAGCTCTTTTCCTCCATCGTTGCAAGAAATTGGTGAAAGATTCTCCTTTGTTTTGTTTGAGAGTATACAAATATTCTAAGCTTACGTCCATGTCAAGATTGAAGGATAAATGATCTATGAATTTTTCAATGATTTCTTGGAAAGTTTTTATGCCTGGAGGAAATTGAGAAAACCAATCCATGGCAGGACCTATTAAACTTCACGAGAAAAGGCACATCAAATAGGACTCATTATAGGTGACCTCCATACACATGATGTTAAACTCTTTGAGATGGTCCATGGGACTTCCCCTCCCTTTGTATTTATCAAATTTGGGGATTGCAAAACTGGAAGGGAATGGTACCATTGAAATGTTTTGATCAAATGGATATGGACATAACTTCTCTGTATAAAGCTTCTTCATCTTTCCCATTCAAAGATCCTTCATTTCTTGTGATAGCGCCTTAAGTTGTGATGCTAGATCATCTTGCAGGTTTGGTGGAGGAATATATGTTGTGTATTGTGGGATGGTGGATGAAGTGTACAATGGATTCTGATATGACGAGGGGTTGTATGGTGTATATGGTGGTGTAGGATATTGTCAAGGTGATGATGGTGAAAGCATATATATTCCTAACATTTTTGTATTGATGATGTTCTGTTGAGGGTTATAGTAGGAACCTTGTTGTTGTTGTTGTTGGGAATAATGTTGAGCTAGTAAGGCTTGCTATTGTTGTTGGGACACAAGGGCTTGTTGTTAGGCTTGATGTGTTGCTAAGGTTGCTTTGATATTGTTGTTGTGCTGCTAAGGCTACTCGATGGGCTTGATGTTGTTGTTGTACTACTAAGGCTGCTTGATTGACTTGATATTGTTGTTGTGTTGCTAAGGATGCTTAATGGGCTTGATGTTGTTGGGCTACTAAGGTTTGTTGTTGTTGTGCTGCTAGTGCAGATTGATATTGTTGTCATTGTTGGATGGCTTGTTTATAAGCCTATTGTGCTTGTTGTAAAGCTAAGGAATGTGCTTACAAAGTAGGATCATTTGGTTGTTGGGATATCTACGATGGGTTTTGGGTGTTGATGTTTTGTGTAGGTAGTGGGTTTTTGATGAGTGGTTGGGGGTTCCCTTGGTTTAACATTCCTTGTAAGATGGTGGGTTGGGATGGAGGAATGTAAGTTTGAGGCCCAATTTGATTTCCATGACGTGAGGGACGTTGGGGAAAGATGATGATGGTGCAATTAGATATTACAATGGTAATGGAACATTAGGACCTTGAGTTCATTGATTGAAAGGAGTCTCTTGATTGATGTTTTGGGGATTTCCTTGTGTTTGGGATGTGGTCAAGGTACTACCTTGGTTGATGGGATTCATGACCAAGGGGTTGTTTTGAGATGGGTTGGTGAAGGATGGGACATATATGTTTTGTGAAACCAATGGTATGGATGAACCAATTGGGAGTTTGGATAAAGATGTCCCTATTTGCTTTAAGGGTTGATTTTGTGCAAGGGTGTTAACTTGCACTTGTTATCAGGTGATCCCACAATAGTGGTTTATAATTTTTGGCCAAACTGGACATTGACATATTCTTTTCTAACTAAATTTTTACTTTCAGGCACCTATAGCGGCTAAACTGTGAGGAATTTGAAGATGATGCAAACTAGTGATTTGTGGCCTTTTGTCTGTAGATTCTAAATATATTTTTTCAAAATATTTGGAATCAGATTGCACTTATTTTTCCATCTCCTTCAAAAACTAGTTTTTTTAGTAAACACCATTTTTAAGGAGTGACGCTCACCGTATACAACATAATTTATTTTACATGAAGGATAAAATTCTATTTTTTTCGAATTTAGATTTTTAACTATGATATCTAGTGCTTCTAGTTGGTTTCATAGTGTTTTATTGATTTTTTTTCCTTAATCAAGTTTTGAAGTTAAACCAATTATAAGTCAGACATAGGCGGACCGTATACAACATAGTTTTTTTTGTATGTATCAAAATTCATTTTTTTTTGTTGGATCAAGGACTTCAATATCTAGTGCACTCATCATTTTGATTTTTTTTAATAATCTACTATTTTTCCACATGTGTAGAACAAAGAGATTGATTTTTGGTGAAAAACCTATGTTTTTTAATAAAACTAAAAAAAAAATACATGATAAAACCAAAACATATTAAAATTATATTCGTTGGATAGCTCATTCTGAGGACTACCATCATCTAGTTGGGTCTGTGAAGTCTCCTCCATTTTCATCCTCAACCCAACCTTCGAAGGGAAAAATTTTGGAGATTTTTGGTGCCAAAGGGGGGGAATAGGGGGTTTGAGCAAACCCCTAGGGGTTCGCTCGAAACAGGGTTCAAGTGAACCCCCTTTCCACAACCATTTTCTTTGCTTATTTTGCCAGGAAATGTGGGACCCAACATTTAATGGGTTTTATCGAAGGGGGGTTCGATTTCACTTGAACCTGAAGTTTGTTCGAACCACCAAAAACTAAATGTTTTTGCATGGGGTCATTTTTTGCAACTTTTCCTTCCTTATTGGAATTGTAAACCACTTTTGTGCGTTTACCTTGTCCTATTTGATGCACTTGGTCCACATTACCTTGCGTAACATTAGGCAAAGTTGGGATATTTGTGGCGATGGATGAAGATGGTTGCACTCGAAATGTTGAGGACCTTGTTGTGGCATCATGGAATGTAAGTGGTTTTCCAAATGTTGGTGTCCAACTTGTGTTTTGGGGAAGGTTGGCAGTTAATGGAATGGTTGTGTTACCCATAGTTGTGTTTGTTCCTAGACATGAAGTGAGACCAAGGTTGGTTCCTAGCCTAGTTGCAAGACTAGATGTTAAAGGTTGACTTGGCACAAGGGATGGAGTTGGTTGAATCGTAGATGAAGTCAAGCCTTGTGTCAATGATTAAGCAACAAAAGATGGGGAAATTGGAGTCACATTTTCTAAGGCTTGATGTTATTGTTTGTACTCCATGATTTCTTCCCTACTAAGTCCAAATGGATTGTTTGTAACATCTTCTATCTCATATGACCCTAATGGAGACGAGGGTTGTTGTGATGGGGTAACTTGAATTCTTGGATCAAATTCTTGAGGATTGGGATCACTGATGGTAGATGAGACTTTTGTTTTCTCCACGATTCTCCTTTGTTGTGATCTTGTTGTTAGCATAAATTTTAGGTCACCTATGGAGAGTTGTGTTGAGATTTGTAATGTTTGAACTCTCTAGTTGACTCAAATTTAGGTAGAAGGGGGGTGATCCCACAATAGTGGTTTACAATTTTTGGCCAAATTGAACACTTAAATTATTATTTTTAATTAAATCTTCACTTTCAGGCACATATAGTAGCTAAACCGTGAGGAATTTGAAGATGATGCAAACTAGAGTTTCGTGACATTTTGTTTGTAGATTCTAAATATATATATTTTTAAAAATTTTTTGGAATTAGATTGCACTTCTTTTTCCATGTCCCTCGGAAACTAATTTTTTTTAGGAAACAACATTTTTAAAAAGTGACACTCACCGTATAAAGCATAAATTTTATTCCATGAAGGATAGAATTCTAGTTCTTTCAAATTTAGATTTGTAACTCTGATATCTAGTGCTTCCACTTGGTTATATAGTTTTTTATTCAATATTTTTTCTTTAATCAAGTTTCGAAGTCAAACCAATTACAATTCAGACATAGCATGACCTTATAACGCATAACATTTTTTTATGTATCAATTTTTTATTTTTTCTGCTGGATCAAGGACTTCAATATCTGGTGCAATCATATTTTTCATTTTTTTTTTGATAATCTGCTATTTTTCCACATGTGCAGAACAAAGAGCTTGATTTTTGGTGAAAAACTTATGTTTAATAAAACTAAAAAAAAAATACATAATAAAACCAAAACATATTAAAATTATATTCCTTGGATAGCTCGCTTCGAGGACTACCTAATTCCAATTGGGTTTGTGAATTCTTCACCATTTTCATGTTCAAACTGAGCTCCAAAGTGCAAAATTTTTGATTTTTTTTGTGAACAAGGTCAAAAGTCGAGGAAAAGGGGGGTTCGCTCGAACCAGGGGGGTTCAAGTGAACCCCCTCCCAAAAGGGGTTTTCATTTTCTTTTTCTCCGTGCATGCATTAAATGGGTTCGCTCGAACCTTGGTTCGAGTGAACCTTTTTTTGGTTCGTTCGAACCCCCAGAATGATTTTTTTTTCCATGGGGCCATTTTTTACAAGTTTTCCTTCCTCATTTGAATTGTAAACCACTTTTGTGGGTTTACCCACGAAAATAGTCATTTTGGAGCAATGGTGATAATAGGAGATGAAAAGGTGAATGATATGGGGGAAGTGATCTTTGCAAACATTTTAGGACAATACTTTTGACTTAAGAGTTTGATGTTTGATGTTTGGATAAAGGATGTTTATGAATTTGAGAATGTTTAGGGTAGACTTCTGACCTTCAAGATAAACTAGTCCAAAGATGATAACTAACTCAACCAAATGCATGGAAAGGGATTCATTTCACATACAAAAGTAGCTAAGTTAAAGGGGTTGGTTTGATTGATAGATGTCCAGGTCCAAAGTGTTGGTGTGTTCAAATTTTTTGCAAAGTTTGGTGAAGTGAAGGATGACTTTTGATGAAGGGGTGGAAGAAATGTTTGACCCAATGTTGACCTAGAGTGAACCTTTGTTTTGCAAGACCAAGGTAGTGAGAAACATGTGATATACCTCTAAAGTGATCAAACCCTAAGGACTCAATGATTTTGCAAATAGGACCCAATGATTTTGGTAAAGTGAAACTCAATGATTTTGGATAATGAGACTCAATGATTTTGGACTCAATGTTTTGCAATGTTTTCCTTGTATGGTAGCGGGTGTAAGGTTAGGTTATTCAATCAAAGCAATCAGATGCCAAATGGTCATGTGAGGTTCAATTTTGTCAATTTATCTTGTTTAAGTGAGTTTCTTTTTACCAAAAACACTTGTCTTGATTAAGTTTCCAAACTAAATGTTTATTTCAAAAACATCATAAATTTCACAAGGTCCATTTTGTGAAAATCATGAGGTTGAAACCGTAATTGCCTATGTTAAATTTGGGAAATATTGATTGAAATATAAGTCAAGATATTTAGAAATCTCTAAGGATAGAAATCCTTAGGACACACATGAATATCAAGGCTATTTCAAAAAGGTATCCATATTTAGACCAAAGGGTTTGAAATTTTGAGGAAGATTGTGAATGTTTGTTTGTAACGTTTTGAAATCAAGCAAAGTATAAAACTAACTCACAAGAATTTACCATCATAGGTTCAAAAGATACTACTTGTTGAATCCCCACTTGGATTTCTCCAAACACTAAGACAATGCGAACAACTAGATATTTGGCGACACTGGCTCCCTTCCATGACACACTTCTTGGGACCACCAAATCTCAAATCCTGAAGATCCTAAGATCCTAAGGATTTTTTTGTTTCAACAAAGAATAATACAAATGTGGGGTAGCTTTGAAACAATAGTTCCTACACCAACAAGCATGAATGTTTTTGGATTCTAAACAATGGTTCTTAATAAGGGCTTTCATTCAAGGTGGCCATACATGTGACAAGATTAGCTCAAGGTTATTTCAACCAAGAGGCCTCCCAGTCTCTTCCTAAGAAGAGATTTTGACATATCACATGGATACTAAGGGTGACACTTGTCGGTATGACACATCCACAATTGTTGTTTATGAATTTCATCACAAACACATTTTTATATAGTGACTTGAAAGAGCTTGGCTTTAGCTCGTTACTACTTGGGTCGTTCCCTCCTTTGGAAGTGGGGAGGCAGGCCCTCTAAAGATAAAAAAATAGCAAGGAAGTACATTTGTAGTTCAATCATCCCAGTTCACATGAAACAAGGAGAGATCACACACCACGCCTTTTCCCTATAGTAGCAAGGGGTTCATTTTTAATCCAAATTAAAAAGATGTGGGTGATTATATACAAAATGTCAAGGAATGTTTTTGATTCTCAAGATCATCGAATGGTGTGAGAGAAGTGCATACACATTCATTAAAAAAAGTGTAAATCACAAAACATAGCAACCACTTGTTAATTTTAACCCCTAAAGCTAATATGACTTCATTTATGCACCAAATGAAATGCTAAGTTGCCTTGTTCAATTTTAAGCCCAAAATAAAATGATGAAATGAGGGTTCAATTTTAGTCTTGTTTGAGCGTTCTTTTTAAACCCAAATGAAAATTAGTGTGGTCCTAAAGCATAAAATGAAAATCATGATAGATGGGTTATAATTGCCCCAAAAGTGTCAAAATCTTGTTACAATTATAAGATTTAAAGATGAGAATGCTTCTCCACTTCAACTTTTATCGCCCAACCTACAAAACCTAGTTAGCCTAAAAAAGCGTCATTGTATCTGCAAACACAAGGAAAACAAAAATCTAAGAGAAATTTGTCAGATTGATTAGTTCAAGCCTCCTAGTGCCAAAACTGTAACCAATGTTATAGTGAAGGTTAACTACACCCGATCTATACGAAGTCAAGGCATATTTAACCCACTAAGCATCAATCACAATAAGATCATTCATTGTAAACAAAGACAAAGAAGACATTAAAACTAACATTCTAAATCATGAAAGCTTGAAAAACCTCTAATCTAAGAAATTGAAACTTATCTTATTGGGGGAGTGGTGTCGCATTGATGTCGAATGGTAACCCTTTCCAAATTTCCCTTGGATAATGAGCTTGTTTCAATCAATCTCATTAAAGAAAATTGATGAAATCATTGATAGATGTGTATGATTTAACACATGATTTAAAGCTAAATGAACATGATGCAAGATATTTTAACACGATTTATGCTAAGACGATCGATATGGGTGTATGGAAATCTACTCTAAATATATGCAAACTTCAAAAAATTAAAATCCTAATCAACAAATAAGCTAAATGTACGCATCTATGTTATCATGGAAGCCATTAATGGAAACTAAGATAACATGCAAGTAAATAAAGCAAAAATGATTTTAAATGTGAGTGCAAGTGCAAATGATTTATTGTTAAAAGATGGATCCATTTGTCTCTAGAAATAGTGACCTAATTATAGGAAAGCAAATGAAAAATAAAAGGTTAAGATCAAAAAGGCTAATCAATAGTCAAGGATGGAAGAAGTTGGAGGTATGGATTATGGAAGGGATGAGAATCAATGATGAGATTTAATCTAGGGTTCTCATTCCTTCAAGAAAACACACTTTAACCTGTACAAGAGGTCACAAGTTAACTTGCACAAGAAGTTTTGAGTTAACTTACACATGAAGTTTTGAGTTAATTTGCACATGAAGTTTTGTAAGAATATTCCCTTTTTCAAATGAGTGAGAGAAAGAATATTCTTTGGAATATTCTCATGGGTGAGGAAATAGATAGTTTGAATATTAAAACAAAGATTAATTATACAAAAGGAGAAGGAATATCCCCCTTTTGGAGGAATGTGCAAAGGAGGAATATTCCCTTGCAAGTCGGAGAATTAATAATTATGCAAATTAAGGAAGTTATATGATATTCATTAAGTAATTGATTTAATGGAGATCAAATGAAGAAGCAATGAATGAGATTGATTTGATCTATCAATGGTCGCAAATGAAATGAGGATGAAACATGGACAAGGATTCTCATCAATGGATGAGAATCAAAGATCACATGGATAAAGAAAAGATCAAGGGCTCACAATCATGCAAACAAACACACTTTGCAACAACTTTAAAAAGTTATTTCAAAGTTTGTTTGGAGTAATCATTACCTTTTTTTGAGAAAAATAGGAGAATATTCCTTTGAAATATTCCCTATGCAAGTGGATGAGAGAGAAATTAGCAATTTAGTTAATTAAAATTAAATTTGAATGTGCAAGATGAGGAATGTGAGGATATTCATTAAATTATTGATTTATTCAATGAAAAGGGGATGCAAATATGATATTTAATTAAATAGTTTAGGTTATTTAATTAAATAAGAGGACTAAGAGTGAAAATTAAATAATTTGCATTATTTAATTAAATCGGATGAAATGTCAGTGTGAGAGGGGGTGAATTAACCCAATTAGGTCAACTAGATTAATAGGTGAAAATGAGGTATTTAATTAAATAATTAGACTTATTTAATTAAACAAACGAAAAGATGATGGGTTTGAGGATGAAATAATGTTAGTTAGCCAATGTGATCCATTGAGACATTTTTAGGTGTACAAAATTGATTAGCAGTTCATGTTGAAACTTTTACTCCCTATGATACTTCCGCTAAAAGTGTAACAATTATCTTACTTCTATCCATCTAGAATCTAGAACACTTCTACCATCCTAGGACATTAAAATGAACAATAAAAATTGGAACATTTAAATTTGGTGCACTAAAAGGATTAATAAATCTACATACATCATTATAGGCCCCTTCCTACCACATTCAATCTTTACACACATTTTTTTGGCTTGTTACAGTTAATAGCTCAAGAATGGTAAGTGCAAAAAAATGGGAAGTTCAGGAAATATGATTGCTTCAGGAACAAAGACAAAAGGTAATATATTTCATTTGAGTGTTGCTAGTGAAAGTTGTTTGATTGCTCAAATTGATGTAAGCTGGTTATGGCATAGGAGGTTGTGTCATGTGAACTTCGATAACATTTTCAAGATAAGATCTACTCAAGCAGTTAGAGATCTACCTAAGTTAGTGAAGCCTACTAACACTATGTGCAAGGAATGTTAGATGGGAAAGAAAACAAGAAATTATTTCCGGAGAAAATAATATAGCTCTAATGGAGTACTGGATTTGATACAAACTGATCTATGTGGTCCTTCTAGAATCAGAAGCCTACAAGGTGGAAGGTATTTTATGTTGCTCATTGATGATTATTCTAGAATGATATGGGTCACTTTCTTAAGAGAAAAACATGAAGCATTAGAAAAGTTCAAAAGCTTCAAAGCTATGGCAGAGAATGAGATAGGTCAAAGGATCAAATGCCTAAGGTCAGACAGAGGTGGTGAATTCACTTCATGAGAATTCAATTATTTTTGTGAAGAGCATGGAGTCCAAAGATAACTATCTGCTCTCCAAACCCCTCAACAAAATGGAGTTATTGAAAGAAAGAACATAACCATTCTAGACATTTCTAGAACCATGATGCTAGAAGAAAATGTTCCTCATTTCTACTTGAGAGATGTTTTAAGTACTATTGCGTACACCATTAACAGGGTGAATGTCAACAATAATTCTCATAAGAAACCTTTTGAGCTATGGTTTGGTTATAAGCCTACTGTCAAATATTTCAATTTGTTTGGAAGAAAATGCTACATCAAGAGGGATGATGATATAGGTAAGTTTGATGCTAGAAGTGATGAAGGAATCTTCCAAGGATACTCTACTAAAAGAAAAGCTTATCGGTGCTTTAATAAAAGGTTGAAGAAAATGGTTGAAAGTGCAAATGTCAAAGTTGATGAAGATATTGGTAAATCACCTAGATCTAGTGGTTATGATTCAGATGATCAACATGATGGGGCTAACAATGAAAGTGATGTTTAGGCACAAAATCATCTTCAAATTATTTTGGTGAACCAAGGGAATCAAGAAGCAGAAGCTAGCAAAAGTGCAGAAGAAAGAGAACAAGAAAAAGAGGTAAGAGAAAACTTCAAAACTTCTAAACATGTAAGATGAAATCATTCTGATAGTCAGATCATAGGAGACAAGAGAAAAGGTGTGCAAACTAGAAGAAGAATTCTGGAAGAGTATTGTCTAATTTCTAAAGCTGAAACTAGACATATAAGTGAAGCATGCAAAGATGAACATTGGATGGAAGCCATGAAAGAAGAACTATTGTAGATACAAAAAAATGATACATGGGATCTTGTTCTTAGACCTCAGAACAAAAATGTGATAGGAACCAAGTGGGTGTTCCAGAATAAGATGAATGAACAAGGTGATGTGGTAAAAAACAAAGCAAGACTAGTTTGCAAAGGATACTCACAAATGAAAGATATAGACTTTGAAGAAACTTTTTCTCTTGTTGCTGGAATTGAAGTTAGATTTTTTCTTGCTTATGGTAATTTCAAGAATTACAAAGTTTATCAGATGGATGTGAAGTCAAAATTTCTGAATGGTGAACTAGAAGAAGAAGTTTATGTTGTACAAATAGATGGATTTAAGTTGACTGATGAAAAGGACATGGTATGCTGATTGAAGAAAAATCTTTATGGACTAAAGCAAGATACTAGAGCTTGGTATGCTAGATTGGATAAATACTTGTTGAAACTTGGATTCAATAAAGGTACTAATGACAAAAATATGTATTTCAATTTGGATCAGAGCAAAGAACTAATCATTGACGTCTTTGTTGATCATATTATTTTTGAAGGTGATGATGATTTGTGTATGAAGTTTGCCGATGAAATGAAAAGTGAATTTGAAATGTCAATGATAAGAGAGCTGAAATTATTTTTAGGATTGCAAATCACTTAGTTAGATGATGGAATCTTTGTATCTCAATCTAAGTATGTGAAAGAGTTACTGAACAAGTTTGGCATGCAAAATTCAAAACTAGTTGGTACACCTATGGTGACTGGATGCAAACTTACACAGAAAGATGATTATCCTAAAGAAAATTAGACAAGATACAAGTCAATGATTGGTAGATTACTCTATTTGACTCAAACCAGGCTAGACATAATGAATGTTGTGTGCATGGTTGCTAGATTTCAAGATGATGCTAAAGAGTCCCATGTGACTGCTGTGAAAAGAGTATTCATATATTTGAAAGGGACAATTGATCTTGGTCTTTGGTATCCTAAGGATGATGATCTTACTCTAAGTTATTTTACTGATGCTAATTGGGAAGGAGATGTAGATGAAATGAAGAGTACTAGTGGTGGATAATTCTTCTTAGGTAAGAAGCTGGTATCCTAGTTAAGCAAAAAGAAAAAAATGGTTTCATTATCTACTCCTGAGGTAGAGTACATTGTTGTTGCAAATAGTTGTACCCAAGTATTATGGATGAAGCAAATGTTGAGAGATGTCAGAATTGAGTATGAAGAACCCATTGCCATATTATGTGACAATTCAAGTGCCATTAAAATTTCTAAGAATCCAGTGTTGCATTCAAAGACAAAGCATATATCCATCAAGTATCACTTGTTGAGAGAAAAAGTAAGTGACAAAGAAGTTAGATTGGAGTACATACCTACCAAAGAGCAAATTGCAGATATATTTACCAAGTCATTGTCTAAGGATACTTTTGAGTACCTCAGAGGCAAGTTAGGGGTGATTTCCCGTCCTGATCAGAACTAAGATGAAGGTATTTGCATCAGTCTGTGAATTCATAACCATATCTTATTCTAGATTGATGTTGTGGTGGTTGCTACTTAGGGCGAGTAGTCAGATGGTTCAAATTTGTGATTAGAGCATATGTATCTTTTCCATTGATGTCAAAGGGGGAGAGAAACAATGTGAAAAATGTGGGAAAGAAGAGAAATGAAGTAAACAGGAAAGAGTGCACAATCTCAGGGGGAGATTGTTGAAGAAGAGCTAGTGGGGTTGATGGTATTATTTTTCACATCATGTGTTGCCATCAATGCTAAAGGGGGAGATTTTTGGAAGTTGTGGTTGTAATTGATTTCAACACTATTAGAATTAAAATATGCTTAAGGCTGTATATGTCGAGGATATTGAGAAAATTGTAAAAAATATAGTATACGAAGCTAATGGAGCTCAGAAGGTTAGAATGTTGGAAAGTTCTATGTGATGAAGATCTGGAGGTGTGCTTCAAAGGGTTTTTTATTGAACCTTTCTAGTATGTTGTCCGAAAGTTTCAGAGGTTCGCTCATGATTTGTGGAAGTTATGAAGATCTATGTGACTACAGTTATTCAATTTCTATAGATGGTGTTCTTGGTTGAGGTATATGAAATTCTCATAATTTCATGTGTTGCGCATGTACCAGTGACATTCATGGATGATTCTAGATCATGCAATATCCTTGTTGTACGTCCGCATTGATTGAAGAGTTCGTGATCAAAGATTTTTTTGATGTGTGCCTAAGTTTTCATGTTCTTGGCTGACATGATGATGTAAGTGTGTTGCGGATCCATGAGGATTAATATTTTATTGTTTGGCGTGTTTGGAGGTGTTTGTTTGGGTTCTCACTATATTGTGTCTAACTTGTGTTGGTGTGCCTTGTAATTCATTCATGTATCAAGGCAGACAATTGTAATTTATTCTTTATTTGCGGCCGACTGAATAGTGAATGTAAATCCATGTAGTGGATATATATATGAGATTTTTTTCCTCATTTAAAGAAGGTGCTCAAGTGTACAAGTGATGTACATGTGTGAATAAAGGTCAAATCATTTAGAGAAGAGTGTCGAAGAGATTGATCAGAGTGTGAAAGAGTTTGTAGAAGTTTTTGTGCGCCTAATTGGAACTATAATGAGGCTTTTGTAGAAGCTAATTTCTTAGTTCAACTTAATTATATTACTGTATGTAAGGCAGGGAAGCTTCCCTTCGAGTAGTGTGCTCTAGGAAGTGTGCCTGAATGCAAGTGCATTCTCTCTAACAGGGTATAATCTTGTGGACTAACATCCACCGTGGTTTTTCCGCTAATAAGGTTTCCACGTATAAAATATTGGTGTTCATGTGTCTCTAATGTGTTGTTTATTTAATGCTTGGACTATTAATTATCAGATTTGTGATATAAGGTTGATTAATGTTGTATAAGTTTGGTTTTGGTAACAACTAACTCACCCCCCCTCTCAATTGTATATCCTTGTTTTTCCAACATTTCCCAATGAAGAAAACCTTCAAGATTCAAATCATCAAATGATGGGTTTTTGCTCACTAACCTCAACCCTCTAGTAGGACAACAAAATGATTTTTTTTGACATAAATTTATTGAAAGACCTCATACCCAAAATCTACTTGGAGTTATAGATACCTATTAAGCCCTTTGAAAATATACCAAATTTGCAGGTGGGAGTGTTTTGGAACACAAAGTTCAAATTCCTACTGCTACACTTGAACTAGGCCTAATTAGGCTCTTCCTACTAGCTCTCAACAAGGTTTTCACACTTTAGGCCTCCAATCTTAAAAAAAAGACTCCAAACATGTCAAATAAGGTTTGGCTAATCATTTTCAACCACTACAAACCAATTCCCAAAATCTTTTCTACAAACCCTAACCCTTATGCAACTTATCTGCCTAATAACATGAGTTTTCAGCCTAGGGCATCGACTAATCTTCATTGATCTTCCTCCCCTACTCCTGTAAACACCAAGAACAAAAATCCCTACTCTTCTACTCCCATTACATTGATGATCAGATCTTTTCACTAGTGGAATGGGTCAAAAACTCATTTTTCTTCAATCAAACCCTCACTAACTAGGTTTTTTGACTGTTTTCAGTAAAATTTCTCTAAACCCCTTCAAAATTAATGAAAATTGATGAAATCAATTTCAATAGGAAGAATATTCAACACACCATCAATCCCAATGAGTTTCACACCATTCTTAGGTTGTACCAGGCCATACTAATCTTTGTAGCAACAAAATTCAATGTAAAAACATAGAAAACAAAGCTTTATTGATATTCAATCTTCAAAGTAAAAACTAACAAACTTCCTCGAGCTTCACAAATCATATTTAAACCTTTACAAGCCAAAACCAACCGAATACAACCGACCTTTAAATCTCCAATGGTCCATCTTCCCACAAATGCAAAAAATGCAAAGTTCTCTTGACAACGTTTGCCAACTTTTGCAACATTTACAAAATTTACTCACCAACCCACCTATCAACCTAAAATTGACTCAAACACACACAAAGATATAAAAAATGGTCTTTAAGACCTTATTACAAAAAAAATGACTCAATCACACCAAAAGACTAATATTTTGCAATTTTTCCATGAAGACCCTATGGTGCCTTGCACCATACTCCCTGGGAAAAATAAACTCAAGTCCCCTTGAGGATAGTGCTAGAAAAATGGATTGATGCTTGTTGATGCCATTCTCTAACCTCCAAGTGACATCTCCATCTAGTAGACCTTTCCAATGGACTAAAAAATTGGGAAGATGCATCATCCCTTTCCTTTTTGAATTCTTTGGCACCTTGGATATGTTCCAACTTCATAGGCTTACTTGATGGATGATCCTTAACCTATTCTTCATCTGAGAATGTTATGGAACCAAAATCATTACCTGCTACCATATTTCCTTCATCCTTCTTCTTCACTTTATGTTTGTGCTCAAACTTGTCACTGTCCTTTGCAATTCATCCTTGACCTTCTCACCGTTGCTTCCCATCTCTTCCACTTGTTGTTGTGCCCTTGCAACTATAGCTTGATCAGCTGTACTAACATCTGGCATGATATGAATTGAATGACCAAAAACCCTTCGTGCAAGCAATGAATGAAACACCTCTTCTATCCTCATGGCTACATACTCCTTAAGCCGACCTTGGATTTCCAAAATCAAATCATTCTTCATGTCTACTGTGATGATGTCTTCAGATTTAGGAGTGGCTGTAATGTTCATGTGCTTCTCTTCTTCTACTTTGATGAATTCCTTCCTATCTACCATCATCACATTAAGTTTCATGGTTTTTCCTTTATCCTCCTCTTTCAATGGTGTCAAAGTATAAGAAACTCCATCTTTTTCTATCTCATAGGTATTCCTCCTTCCATCATACATAGCATGCCTATCAAACTGTCAAGGCCTCCCTAGTAGAAAATGGCACACATCCATGCGTAATATGTCACATAAAAATATGTCCTTATACCCTCCTATATTGAACTCCACCCAAATTTTTTCATTTACCAGAACATATTGACCCTCATTCAACCAAGAGACTTTGTAAGGAGTATCATGTGGTATTCTAGGAAACTTAAGTTTATCAATCATCTCAACTGAAACCATATTATCTGTACTTCTTGAATCAATTACAACTTTGCATACCTTACCCAAGCAATTACAAGTTGTCTTGAAAAGAGTCTTCCTTTGTGGTGGCTCCTTCTATGCTGATGCCTTGATGAGATTTCTTACAATGAGTGATTCACCAACGGGTATGTGTAGGATAATTATGGGCCAAAAAGTGGCGATTTGTAAGTGATATGATGGCCCATGTCGATGACGAATTTGTTTTTACCCAAAATTGATGAAACGAAAAGGGTTTTTCAAGGAGATTCTCAAATTTCCACCAATATAAATTATGCTTTAGTTTTAATTTAATAAGTAATTATTATTCATTTTCTATTTGAATTACAACTAAAGTCCTTATTGATAGGCTGATTGAAAAACATTTATAACTTTCAAACGGTATCAAATTTTTTGAATTTGAAACATGCCTCACATTATATGATTTGCATATTATAGGATTAAAAAAAAAAAATTGAATTTCATGAAGTTTTGACCAAGTTAAGGTGGTTAGACATATGAGTTTTTATAATTCTAAAAAGTTGTAATAAAAATTTCATAATTAATTATTTACTTAGAAAAAAATTACAAAAAAATATGCATCACATCAGGAGATGAGTCCTCTATTTATATCTAAAATACTATAGCAAAATATTATCATTTTATTGTGGTTAGGGTGATCAGACAGACACCTACTTCTTATTTTTTCCCTGAAATTTAAATACTGCTACATTGAAATTTTAAATTTTCACCAAATAGATTTTTTATTTTTTAAAATAAACCTAGTATTTTAGAAACTACATTCAATTTGCTACAGATTATATTCTTACATATTTTTGAAATAATATAGATAACTTATTCAAATTTTTACGTCAAGTTGCCTAACTCTGATTTTCTAAATTTTCATCGCCACTTAAGGGCCTGTTTTTTCCATGATGATCCTCCACATACCCCAACCTTTGGAGAAAAATGTTGTGATGGAGAGTTTGAGAAGCAAGGTGAAAGAAGACCTGCTTGAGAAAGGAGAATGGAAATGTTGAATAGATTTTTCTTTGGAGACTTGCAGAGTAAGGAGGTACGAAGCAATAAACAAGAAAATAGAAAAGTGAAAAGTGAGATGAAGAAGAAGGATGAGAAGGTGAAAACAATTAATATTGAGCAAGAGATAATAGACTTGAGGCAAGCCTTGAAACAAATGGAAAAATAACGAGAAAAATGCAAGAAATAATGGAACTTGAGATGCAACAGTTGCTTGAGAGAGTAAACTGAGAACAAGGTTGGCATTTACCAATAAAGAAGAAGGTTACATGGCCTATCAAGAAGATCATTCAAAGGAGAAGGAAAGAGGGGACAATAGAACCAAAAATTAAAGAATCTTTGTTGATGAAGGAAGAGAAAAAGCCATTTGGGATAGAGGAAAAGGTAAGTAATGCAATGGTAAGCAAACCTAACTATTTTGACAGTAACAAGCATTGAAGATTTTCCTTGGGAATTTTAAGATGTAGTTGAGAGGTTTGACTACAAACAAAAGGATCTATTTTTTATTTTACAAACTGAAATAAACATAGCAAAGGAAAGGTCTATTGATTGTACAAACTTCATGGAGAAAGCAACATAGGATATGGTAGGTTTGGGTGATAGGAGCTGTAGTGTTGATTTTCAATCCATACTTTCTTTGCAAGGGACTATTGAAAGATAGATATGATTTTTTTCTTGTAATAAAGGGTAGTGAAACTGATTTTCTTTTTGAGATTGTAGACTCAATGGGTGAGAAACCTAAAATTAAATTGAAACACACCATGGAAGGAGAGTAGGGTTCTATTGAAACACATGAAATCTATCATTAAGAAAGGAAGAAATTTCAGGTTGGAGATGAAAAATGCAAGCAAAGGACAAATGTTACTATGCTGAGAAGGTCACAAAAAGAGTGTGAGAAGTAGGGTAATCAAGGTTGTTATCTGTTTTGTTCCAAGTTCTCAACAGTTGTTTATTTTGCCAAGTTCACCTACCTATGCCACATGTTCATGAAACCTCAAGTGAATATGAAGCCACTATGGAACTATTTAAAAGAAGGTCATATGAAGATCAAGAAAGGGATTTCAGACCCGATTCTCAAGTTGCTACCTTCTGTTCAAGTGGAGCTTGAATCTTTTCTTTGCCTGGGAGTATGGTGCAAGAGCATCCATGTGATTTTAGTTTGTCATTGTTTTGTTTTGTGTCTCTCTTATTTAATAAGGCCCTTTTGGATCATATTAATGTTTTTAAGGGTCTAGATGAGGTCTTAGGAGGATAGGTGTGGTCAAGTTTTCAAAAACATGTAAGAGTTTCTATATGTGGTAAAAGTTGTCAATATTGTCAAAAAGTTGCAAATTGTGGAATATGAAGAGTCAAAAGTTTTAAAAGATGAATTTGAAAGGTTGTAACTTAAAAAATCTAGTTGATAACAGTTGGTAAGTGGTGGAGAATTCTTTTTGTGGTCAAGACAAGGGTTGGAAGTCACAATTTTGAAATTTAAGCAATAAAATTCCTTTGTTTTTTGCAAATCTGGATGTTACATCATTGTTCTTTGATGTAGTACGGTATTGTACAAAATTTTAATGATCTGAACATTATATGGTGTGATAGATAATTGAGTTAGCTTTCATTTTAAATTGTTTTAGTTGATTTTTTTAAGTTTTATGTAAGTTATGATCAAATTGGTGACTACCACTTCTAGATTCTTTCTGTAACTGGTTTGTTGTAGCACGTGGTACGGATTTGATATTCCATATCATGATCTCAGACCAATTGGGATTTAAATACATGTGAATCTAATTTCTAATGCACTTTGTCTCATCAATTTTTGTTGATTTTGGAGAGAGATATTACAATTTTGGCAAAAATAGTTCAAAGCTATCATAAACTCTAGGTAGGGTAACTAGTGACTTTCAAAATATGATTTCTCATGTTTTCCATAGTGGAGAATTCTATTTTTTTGTGTGGGAGTCTTAAAGTTTGTATATTACCATTCTCCAAAGTTAAATGGTTTCATATTGAGGTTTTCAAGTGTTTTGATGATGGCCTAGGTCCGATTTTTCATGTTTTAAGCTTAATTGGCAGATGGACAATCCATTTTTGAAGGGTTTTGTACAAAGTAACCTACCATGATTTTGAGTTATGTTGTCTAAAGACCAAATGGGTATCTATAATTGTGTTTAAATTTTGAATATCATGTCTTCACTGAAATGTATGGCCAAAAAACCTAATTTTTTGCCCCCATGTTTTAGGTTTTAAAGATTGAAGGCTTGTGATGAAAAACCCACCAAGTTAGGGTTCTAGAGTTGCATAGTTTGTTTGATTGAGTTAGTGTTGAATTCATCCACCCTGATCTTCATCATACAACATGTTTCTTAACTCTATCTTTGAAACCCCTGTAGATGATTTTCCAATAATTGACGTCCTATCACCTCTTGGCCTTTTAGTGAAGGTCCTAGAATAATTCCTACAAACCCTAAAAATTTCTTGAAATGGTATTTGAGAAATATCTCCTTGTGCAATGAGTTTCAAGGAATCCATATAGTCATCATTGACTCCCCTAAAAAAAACTAACTTGAGGAACTCTTCTAACAACTTGTTCTATAGGTTTTTCTTCAAAGCAAACTGAAATCTCTCCACATAATATTCTAATGGTTCACCATCCTTTTGTGAAATTCTAAAAATGTCATCGTTCCTCCTATCAGGTCCCCTACAATTTTCTTGGCATTTCTCCAAGAACAATGTCTTCATTGTATCCCAATCAACAATAGTATCCTTTCCTAATCCCATGAACCATCTTAGGGCTGCATATTTTAAAGTTGTAGGGAGGAGTTTGAGCCTATGAGCATTAGAAGTATAGTCATAACTTCTACATAGTATATCAAATTAAAAAAAAAAAGTATCTGGGTCCTTAGTCATTAACGCATAAAAGATTGGTAAGGTTGAAGGAGGAATGTTCTTTAGCACTGTAGCCCTTTCTTGGTTAGTGATGGGGAACTCAAATGTTTCTAGTTTAGGATCATCATCCACCGCATCCCCCATGGTGTGATATGTTCCCTCTGTTTATGTGATATATGTTGGTGATAAGGAAATTTCTTATTCATAGTTACCCTTACTATGAGTACTAGATTCACCAATCTCTGCTCTAGATTCTTGGTGTGTAGTTGGAAGGAATCTACCCAAGGGATCTCTTTGCCTCTGCATACATGAACTATTGCTTTATAATGTAGTGGTCCTGCACAATGTTAGTGTAACTTCTGGTGTTGAAAAAGAATTAAGTCTAACAATCTTACTACTGAAAATAAAAGTTAACTATGAAAGTTGTAAAACAAGTCTATGAAGATAGCACCGTCCTCGGTAATAGTGCCAAAAATGTAGAGTCTAAGATAATATATTGTAAACTTGGTTGAACCTACAAAATTTAGAGGTTTATTTGACTGAACTTTCCACTCAACATTGTTGAGACTACATTAAAATGTCAACCCACATTTTGTAAACTTATGATGGTGTAGCATTGTATATGCCTTTAGATACTCAAAACTTCCTAAACTATCCTATTCAAGTTATTCTACTTGCCGAAAATTCACAAAACTACAAAATAGTAAAAGATATAAACTGAAACTAGTTTCTATGGGTACCTATAGCTTAGGTTGTAACTAAATTACTGCTAATAAAAAATTACTACATCAAATCAAAACTGATAAAAAACTAATGACTCAACTAAATTAACCTTCAGAGTATTACTAGTTAACCATTACATGCATGTTCATGAAAATTTATTACCAATAAGAAAAAATTGAGATTCTAGTTTAACTTGCATATAGTTCATGAAGTAATGATAAAGTAATAACAAATATTAAACAAAAATGAACAATTGGAAAATGAAGTGAAGAACACTACCTTGAGTGGCCTGCTCAAGTGGTTGTTCTCACTTTATAAATTGAACCCAAATCTAACTAAAAAATTCTATCCATCCAATGAGATTGACTCCATTCATTGCATATCATGAAATATTACACAAGATCTTCCCACAAATTGTATTCAATCATTTTGAATATTCATCATGTCTTGAAACTAGAAATAACTGGTAACATAAAACTGAAAAATCAACTAGTTCTTATCTACGGATTCAACCAGCAACTATATACAAGCTTGAGAGAATCTTATTCAAAGCAACAACTAACTGCAATCTGTAACTTTCACTCCTAATCATTAGACCGTATAGTTAATACTGGCTTATTCAAACCATAACTAAAAAGGAAAAAGAATCCTAATAGGACTAAAACTCTGTTAAAATAGAATTGCATATAAACATATAAACATTTATCAAAATCCTATTAGTAAAGGAGTCCTTCAATGCTTATTAACTAGTTATAATGATGCACGTCCAACTTCCATTAGGTGCATTTAATTAGTAATCATCACGTTCAGCTTAATTTGGAACTCCCCTGTTTTGTTGCACCAACATTCCTTTTTGTTGTGGGTTCATCCTACAACTACTATGTGCTATGTACAGTTCCTCCTTGGTTGTAAAGAGGTTAATTTACAAATAATGTACACAAGACTATCATAATTAAAATATAGAATTCCATTCACATTCATGCATATCTACATATAAATCATGCAATAATTATTATATCATAACCATATTCCCATCATTATATTTTCGGTTCAAGTCTACATAATAAGTATGAATGGATAGTATAATATAGGAGCATTGTCTAGAAAGTATATCTAAAAGTGTCGAAAAACATGTATGAAAACTACAGAAAATGAGCTAATATCTGGACCTATCAAAAAATGACATCAATGAATAATCCTTTGCCTATGTCAATAGTTCCTTTCTTACACTCATATTAGTATTGTTGGTCATCAAGATTTTAGATGTATATGTAGGTTGCAATGATGAGAATACATTTGATGGAGAAGCTATGTGTTGGGAAGCTCTCAAATTATTTAAGCCCTTGGAGAAAGGTCATCAAATCGTTCTCTTAGATTTGTTCACTTAGATCGATAGGAGGAATTCACAAGGATTTTTTAAACTACCTTCAAGAACATGGGATTGAAAGATAGTTGACCATTTCTTACCCACTTCAATAAAATGTTATTGCAGAGAGGCATAATCATATCATTATGAAAATGGTTTGATGTGTGTTGAAGGATACAGATCTTGCTCTTGCATTATGGGTTGAAGTAGTTCAAATAGTATTATATTTTTTGAATTGAGAACCCACCAAGTGTTTTAGAATATCACACAAAAATAACCTTGGACTAGGAAAAATCCCTCTATATTACATTTGAGAGTCTTTTGTATGTACAATTTACGTGTATGTTCCCAAGGTGCAAAGGACAAAAATAGATGGTGAGTATTTGGAATGCATTTTCCTTGGGTATAATTCAAACTTGGGTACATTATAACGGATATGCTGTTGGGAATTCTACCTTAACTTTCTGTTTGACCCCCTTTGAAGACTTAGGCGAATTATCTTGTTTTCCTTGGCAAAGTCTTTTGTTCTGGCGAAGGCAGAATCGGGATGGAACTTGGCATTGTTCCGTTTGCCTTGTTCCGAGTTTGTTCCCATTCCGTCTCCAGCTCCACTCCATGCTTTCTTGGATCTTCGAGTTTTGTTCTGGCGGAGGCGGAACCAGATTGGAACTTGGCATTGTTCCTTTTGTCATGTTCCAGGTTTGGCTCTAGATCCGGCTCCGGCTTTGGCAATTTGTTTCTCTCCGCTTGGGTCTGGCAGAGGCGGAACCAGTTTTGGAATTTGGCAATGTCTATTTGCCATGTTCCTGTTTTGATTTCTGTTCCGACTCTGGGTCTGACTCCTGCTTTTGTGATCTAGTTCTTCTGGATGTTTGGATTCTCCTCGGGGTGTTTTCCTCTGCCTTTTCCTAGTTCTGGATTGTTGTTTCTTGTAGTTGGCGGAGGTGGAACTGAAACCGGATTGGTTCCTAATCTTGGACTTTTGGTAAAGTTCTATTTTTGTTCTTGTTCTGTCCCCGACTCCGACTCCGGTCTTTTGTATTCCCATCTTGGTTTGACCCCGAGTTGACCTTACTTCGGTCAGAACTGTTTCCGATGAGTTCCCCTTTGCCATGGGCAGACGCGGAACCAAAATGGTTCCTGAACCTGAAATTTCGGTAGGGTCATGTTTTGACTCCAGTTCTGACTCCGACTCCGACTCCGACTTTGATAGTGTGTATTTTCGGTGGAGTCTTGTTTCGACTCCTGTTTTGACTCTGACTCCGACAATGTTAGAAATGACTTGAAGTCTTGGTCGCACCCGATGTCTGTTTGACTATTTTGGTTGCTCTGTCAGCTGCGATTGCTGATGGGTCTTGGACGCGTGGCACCTGGTTGAATAGTGATTGGACGGATACCAATATAGTTATTGTGGCAGTTGCATTTGTCGATGAAGGGTGGCGAGCTCAACCGTTTTGGTGTTGGCTTTGAATGCAATGATGGCTTGTTGCAGGAGATCTGTCAGATCTGACCAGATGCATGATTTGAGGATGGACTTCAATGTTGTGTAGGACTCTTTTGAGTTAGTTACATATGGATGAGAGATGTGTTATTTCTTAGAAGTTAGTCAAGTCTGAAAGAGTCGTGGATTGCAGAGCAAGTGCGAGATGTGCGAGCTGAATGCGCGACCATGAGGTTGCGAGCAGAATGCACGGGCATGTGAATGCATGAGCATGGGGCTACAAGCATAATGCATGATGCATGATGCGAGATTGCAGATTTTGGACTTGCAGGTTGGAGAGCCAAAGGTGTGAAGAGATTTGTAGAGAGATGGAGAGGGTGTTCGAGCAGTTTGCTTAGGCATTGTAATTGTGAACACTCTATCTCTCAGATCTGGGCATGGGAATCATTGGAGGCCAAATGACTGGGCTGCCCATGAGGCTGGGTGTGACAGTCATTTGAGGAGCTGAAAAGAATCTTGCGGTTACCTGTTATTTCTCCAGTAGAACAAGATGTAACTCTTGTATTGGCTTTGAGCCTGATATTGTATTGTAATTGGTTTTGTTGCTGAATAATACAATGGCTTGAACTTTTGGAGTGTGGGGTTTTTACCTAAAAGGGTTTTCCCCACGTATATCTTTGTGTCTTCTTTTAGTCTTTTATGGTATCTGTTTATGTTGAATCTGTCTCTTGTTGCATTCACTTCTCTTAGAGGATCAATGGGGGATCAACTGTGCTTGTTTCCGCTTTATAGCATAGTTGGTTGTGTTTTTGTTGTGATTTTGAATTGAAATCACTAAGGCACTACTGTCTTAAATGCCTATCTTGACGACAAGTGGTATCAGAGCTAGTTTGGAGGAGGTCGAGGCTTGATGATACCAACAAGTGGTATCAGTGCCTTCTCCTAGTTGTAGAAGTTCTGGGTTTTCTCCTGTGGTGATTTCTTAGCCTGGCAAGCTTGAGGAAGTCTGGAGAAATTAGTTAGTGATTGGTTCTTCGGTGAGTGGAAGTGTGTGTTTCATTGATTCAACATACAATTTGAAAGACGTTGGAAAAGTATGGAGTGGGTCATGTTGTGGCAACATGATCTGGAGCTCCTGATTAGTAACATTGTTCCTGATGCAAAGGGCATGAGATGTGTTCATGGTTGTGTTGTAGCAAAGCGTGGTGTTCATACTGGGCGTCTGTATGAGAGGCTCCTTGATGGTATGGACTAGCTTGTGTCGTTGTTCAGCTATAGAATGTTGTGCTTGTACTGGGTGTTTCTGACTTAGCACTAAAGGCATTTTCTCTGGTGCTCTGATTGCATGGAGGCTATGAGGTGACCTTGGTGGTCTGCAACTTCTGGATAGCCTGGCTCTTCCTTGTGCTTGTGCATGAATGTGGCATTGGAACTGGTCTGAAACGGACCCGTTGTTCCTGTGTGCCTCTTTCTTGCACTTGCATGGTTCAAATTCATGTCTTTGGCTCTAAGGGTTTTGTGTAGATTTTCCTAAAAAGTCTACGGTGCATTCTCTTGTTCTTTCATTGTTCTGGTTTATTGTGATGGTTGTGTGTAGACTCCTGAGTTGTCTAGATGAGCAGTGAATATGGAGGTGCGTGGGTATTTTGGAAACATTGTGGTTTTTTGCAGGTTTAGCACGGTCAAGGAAAACTTGTGTTTTGTGGAACTGTTGTTTGTTATTTTTCTAAATCCTGGTTTCTGGGGTGTGACTAGATGAGATAGCTGCAGTTCGATTGGTTTTGAGGAGTGTTGGTATGTTTCTCCTTCAACATTCTTGTGGTATGCTTTGATGGTTTTCTAGACTTTGGTGCTTGGGTTGTGGACGTGACTAGCAAATCAGATCTATTGCTGATCTGGTGTTTGAGTCATGATTGTCTGCTTTGGCAATTCTCTTTGATTATCTCAGTTTTGTAGTTTCCAATGCAATGATAGATTTGCAGGTTAACTTTTGGTTGCATCCACGGGTTGTGCAATATTGTAGGTTGTCCTTACCTACATGCTTGTTGTGAGACAACTCGGAAGTGGACTGTCTATATCCACGAGTGTGTAACCATGTTGTGCAGATCTATTAGTTGACCTTGTCTGTGGTCACTTGTGCATTGGTGTGGCTATTTTGAGATGAGAGGAGGAATGGCATTTGAGTACCTGAATAGTCAGTGATGGGGACCTGAAGCATGTGGATCACGATGTCATGGAGAGCTAGGTACACTGGCATAGTGTAAGCTTTTGATAGTGATGGTGTGGTCAGTCATGGTGCTTGGAAAGCTCAGTGTCACGTTTTAGTGGGAGCTTTAGCAATGACTGGTGTCTTCTTTGGTGTTGCAGAATTTGCATCTGCATGTTCACTATTTGAAGATGTGTAGCACTTTGGAGCCATGAAGGACCTTGGTAGTCTTTGGCTGAGTTGCTGGTGGTGCTTGATAGGTGATGTTGGTTTAGAGTTGTTTGCTTTATGTCATGGTATACTCTTGCTTGTGCAATTAGAGTTGTGGCATGTTGTTTTGCTCTTGAAAACCATGGATAGTTCACTTGAAGCATGGTATCTCCCTTGGAGATGTGTAGATCATGGTGTCATGATAAGTTCCTGTTCTAGGTTATGGAACTTTGACAGTGGTCTGGGGGTTCTTTTTACTTTGAGTTCATTGGTCATATGCTGGAGGACTTCATGGTTATTGCAGTACTGCAGTTTGGAGTTAGCATGAGATGACAGGTGTTAATACTCATGGATGCATGAAGAATAAAGGTGAGGCTTGAATTCTTAAGTGAATGTTGTTGTTACAGTTGAAAGTCCGAGAAGCCTGCACTTTGGTTGAATGTAAATTCAACAGAGACCTTGAAGGAGAATGCTCTTAGGTTAGCCATGATGGCCTATATATCTTGGATGAGCATGTTTCTTTTTTCTTCTTGGTCTACTCAGCAGTGGTGTCATTGTGAAAGGTATTTACCCATTATACTTTTCAGGTGTTTTATGCTTTATCTTTCATGATATGAATCTTGAGTTGGTTTAGATTCTGGAGGATTCATAATGAAAGGTTGGACATCATAGTTTATCTCCTTGTGCTTTTGAGGACTGACAAGAGATGGTTATATGGGTAGTTTTGATCTTCTTTGAGGAGCTTACATCCATGTTTTTTTGGATGTTTTCAAGGCTTTTCCCTTTGGGATGTAAAGAAGATCATTCTTGACACAGCTGGCATTTAGAAGTGTTTATAGAAGGGAATTTTTCTTGTTGATTTGTAGTTTCTCTCTTATCTGGTCTTGTTCTTCCTGATTGCTCTTGTGACTTTAGATGTGAGTTGCCTTTGTGGTGCTGGGTTGGTCACTGTTTGTGGTCATGTGTTGTCACCTGGGTGATGACACGAAGGTGCCTGAGCTTCTTTCTTCAGTCAGCTTTGGAGGTGTTTGGAAGAACTGTGGAAGACAGTTGAGAGAAATTTTTTCTTGCAGCAGGTGGTTGCAGATGTTGCAGATTAGTATGGATGTTCCTTGGAACTACATGGTTACATTTCTTTATGCTGGGTTGGGTGGACTTGGTATGCTTGGATCATTTGTGATGGTGCTCTATTTGCACTCATCTAGACAGTGCCCTTGCAGTGGGAGTACTTGGACGTGTTTGGTCTATGACTGGTTGACACAGGGTGCTTGTTTGCTGCCGAGATGGGTGGGTTTCTTTTGATGGCATGAGTTCACTTTTAGGTCATACCTTTAAGGTATGGGTGGTTGGATGTTTCAGCATGAGCTGTGGGTGTTGGTTTTCTATCATGTGGGTTTGATTAGTTGGATGAGGGCAGTCAGTTCTTGGTTGCCTTTCTAGCTAGTCGGTTTTTTTTTGTTCAAGAGGTGGTTGGAGTGGTGCTTTGCTATTTTTTGCGTTTGCCGGCTGGAGGATCATTTGCTTTCGTTCCTGAGATTGTTGTTGTTTCACCTTGGTGTGTTCCTGTGTTTGGAGCTGTTGCCTAAGGTGGTGGACATTTTTCTGATGTTGTTGCAGTGGTCTTGATTGGTGTGTGAGAGCATGTGTTGGTCCTTGTTTGGGCTTGTTTGGAGGATGCTTGAAAGTCTTCGACAAGTGGGAGATTGTTGGGAATTCTGCCTCAACTTTCTGTTTGACCCCCTTTGAAGACTCAGGCGAATTCTGTTATTTTCCTTGGCAAAGTCTTTTGTTCTGGCGGAGGCGGAACCGGGATGGAACTTGGCATTGTTCCATTTGCCTTGTTCCGAGTTTGTTCCCATTCCGTCTCCAGCTCTGCTCCTCGCTTTCTTGGATCTTCGAGTTGTGTTCTGGCGGAGGCGGAACCGGATTGGAACTTGGCATTGTTCCTTTTGTCATGTTCCGGGTTTGGCTTTGGATCCGGCTCTGGCTCCAGTAGTCTGTTTCTCTCTGCTTGGGTCTGGCCGAGGCGGAACTAGTTTTGGAATTTGGCAATGTCCATTTGCCATGTTCCTGTTTCGGTTTTTGTTCTGACTCCGGGTCCGACTCCTACTTTTGTGATTTGGTTCTTCTGGATGTTTGGATTCTCCTCGGGGTGTTTTCCTCCGCCTTGTCCTGGTTCTAGATTGTTCTTTCTTGTAGTTGGTGGAGGCGGAATCAGAACCGGATTGGTTCCTAATCTTGGACTTTTGGTAAAGTCCTATTTTTGTTCTTGTTCCATCCCCGACTCCAACTCCGGTCTTTTGTGTTCCCATCTTGGTTTGACCCCGGGTTGACCCTACCTCGGTTAGAACTATTTCCGATGAGGTCCCCTTTTTCGTGGGCGGACGCAGAACCGAAATGGTTCCTAAACCTGAAATTTCAGTAGGGTCATGTTTTGACTCCAGTTCCGACTCCGACTCCGACAGTGTGTATTTTTGGTGGAGTCCTGTTTTGACTCCGACTCCGACAGTGTTAGAAATGACTTGAAGTCTTGGTCGCACCCGATGTCTGTTTGACTGTTTTGGTTGCTCTGTCAGCTGCGATTGCTGATGGGTCTTGGACGCATGGCACCTGGTTGAATAGTGATTGGACGGATACCAATATAGTTATTGTGGCAGTTGCATTTTTTAACGAAGGGTGGCGAGCTCAACCGTTTTGGTGTTGGCTTTGAATGCAATGATGGCTTGTTGCAGGAGATCTGTCAGATCCAACTAGATGCGTGATTTGAAGATGGACTTCAATGTTGTGTAGGACTCTTCTGAGTCAGTTACATATGGATGAGAGATGTGTTATTTCTTAGAAGTTAGTCAAGTCTGAAAGAGTCGTGGATTGCAGAGCAAGTGCGAGATGTGCAAGATGAATGCGCGACCATGAGGCTGCGAGCAGAATGCACGGGCATGTGAATGCATGAGCATGGGGCTGCAAGCATAATGCATGATGCATGATGCGAGATTGCAGATTTTGGACTTGCAGGTTGGAGAGTTGAAGGTGTGAAGAGATTTGTAGAGAGATGGAGAGGGTGTTCGAGCAGTTTGCTTAGGCATTGTAATTGTGAACACTCTATCTCTCAGATCTAGGCATGGGAATCACTGGAGGCTGAATGACTGGGCTGGCCATGAGGCTGGCTGTGATAGTCATCTGAGGAGCTGAAAGGAATCTTGTGGTTACCTATTATTTCTCCAATAGAACAATATGTAACTCTTGTATTGGCTTTGAGCCTGATATTGTATTGTAACTAGTTTTGTTGCTGAATAATACAATGGCTCAAACTTTTGGAGTGTGGGGTTTTTACTTGAAAGGGTTTTCCCCACGTATATCTTTGTGTCTTCTTTTAGTCTTTTATGGTATCTGTTTATGTTGAATCTGTTTATTGTTGCATTCACTTCTCTTAGAGGATCAATGGGGGATCAACTGTGCTTGTTTCTGCTTTATAGCATAGTTGGTTGTGTCTTTTTTTTGATTTTGAATTGAAATCACTAAGGCACTACTGTCTTAGATGCCTATCTTGACGACAGTCTGAATCCGTATCCCCGACATATGCAACACCTATTTCTCACCACCACCTACTAGTTTTCAAACACCAAAGATTCTTGAACTTGAAGATGAGGATCTTGGCAAAGAAGAACAAGAAGAGGCTTTGTTTCCACTAGATTATTTTCTCCCTCTCTCATATCCTCTGCACAAAAATCTTCCTAAGTGGTACGGAGACACAATATATTATTCTAAAGATGGTGCAGTTATAGATACATCTCTCACTAGGCCAAAACTCACAAGTCTTGTGAAGAGATAAAAATGGCTCTCATGTGTATAGTTAGTTAGAGTTCAAAACAAAAAATAGTTCAATAGGGTCTTGAGTCACAAAATTGGATAGATTTCATGGATGTAGAATATCATAAATTATTGAGGAATAAAACATGGGAACTTATTGATATTCTACCAAGGAAGAAGACTACTAAATGCAAATGGGTTTTCAAAACCAAATATATAGTAGATGGTAGCATTGATAAGTACAAGGCCCAAATTATGGCTAAGGATTATGCATAGAGGGAATGTATTAACTATGATAAAAAAATTTCCTCTACAAAATAAATAAATACTAAATGAATGGTCTTGAAAATGGAAGCAAAATTTTGTCAGAAAGTTCATCAAATGAATGTCTTGAGTACCTTTCATTATGGCTCAAATCTCAAGGAAAGAGTCTACATGACTCAAGTAGAGGGATATGTTACACCTGGCTAGTAGCACAAAGTATACACAAATTTTCAAATCCCTCTACAATCTTAAACAAGCTCCTCAATCCTTGTACATCGAGATTGATGAGCATCACCATAGTCATGGATTTATTGTGAATCCTAATGTTCCCAATATTTACCTTAAAGAACAAGGGGAAGATCTATTCATCACAAGAAGTTATCCATATATGACTAATGGAACAAAGAATCATTTTAAATGGTCATTTATTTTGATAGACCTCAAAATCCCATATTATTGTCTTGGGCTTGAGGTGTGGCAAAAAAGAATCACATTTATGTCTCTCAAATGAAATATTCCAAGGAATTTTTTGAGAGATTCAAAATGGAATATTGCAAACCTACATCAACACCCATGGAGACAATTTTTCTACTTTCCCACCATGATCCATCCCCTTAAGTGTATGCTACTCTTTATTATAAATTGATCAGGAGTCTCATCTACTTGACTTATATTAGGCTAGATATCAACTATGTTATCAACTTCTAGGTTTATGCAAGAATCTAAGGTTTTTCATTGGAAAAAAATAAAGAGTTTTTTGATATGCATATATGGTACAATGGAATATGACTTGGACTAAAATTATAGTGCATATTTTTCTTTGTATCGATACATGAATGTGGAATATGTTGGTTTAGTGGATGATAGGAAGTCTACTTCAAACTTCATTTTATTTTTGGGAATTTCTCTTATATCTTTGGGGAGAAAAAATAAAACCATTATTGCTCACTATTCCATAGATGAAGAATATCATACCATAGATGGAGTTGTCTATGAGGAAAAATGGTTACATCACACCTTGATAAGTATGAGTTTTCCTTACATAGTACCAATTTATTTTGAAGTTTGTTGACAATCCTTTTTTCCATGATCATACCAAGAATATTGAGGTTAAGTGTCACTAGATTCATGAGCATGTTTAGAAACAATATATCTAGCTCCAACTTTATTCAACTCAAGAGAAATGTGATATGACATTTGTGAAGTTCAAAGCTTTCCAAAATTTCTTGATTTTTTCTCTTGGGCATATGTTGTAATAAGGGGGGATTGTTAGAATTTAATTAATTCATCATATACCATAACCATCAATTATTTGATGGTTACTTATATAACTAAGATCAATTGGTTGACGGTTGTTCCTCTAATTGACTTCTCACATAATGTATATTGTTTCTCATAATACATTTTATTCATTGCCTATTTTTTCTCATTCAATTTCTCCCTTAATAATTTGGATCTCCCTAAATTTTCTCAAATCTAGAAGAGGGCCTAGGTTGTGTACACCTAGTAGAAGAGTATCTTAGTAAGGGGCCCCTCTATTCAGATTAAGGGATAGTTCCATAAGCTATAAGCCACCTTTTAATGTTGGAAAACCACCAAGTAGTGTGAACCTAAATAATGACCTTCATTTTCCTTTTGTTTAAGTGCATCAATTTTGATTACACTTCAAGTATTCAAGAGTAATAGTAGATTGAATATATAGGTCAAAAATCTAAAAAAAAATCAAAATAACAAATAATTCAACAAAATCTAGATTTGTAGTGATCCAAAAATATGTTCAAACCTTTTTAGACCATTGGGGTCATGTCATTTCACTTTTGTTTTTGGAATTAAGATGGAGTTAGGAGGATTTCTTCACTTCTTGCTTGGGTATGTTGGTAAAAATTGGCTATGATGATATTTGAGGATGATTAAAAATGGTATGGGACATCTCTAAGAGTATTAAAAAAAGGTTACATACCTCATAATGACCTTAAATTTTTTATAAGTTCATTGATTTATGTAGGCACCAAATTCACCATCTATTGTGGTGAACTCTTCTTACCATTATGATTGTGTCAAATACCATAGTAAACTTATTTAATATCATTGGGAATGTGTGTTCACCCTAGTAGAACAAAAAAAATCATTAAATCTTAGATAGAATACACAATACAAATAGTTTTCATCATTTAGTTTTCTAATTTTTCTTTTTTATGTTCTATTATTTTCACATATGTGAGAAAGGTTGAATGCTATAATCACTTTTTCAGGACTTGAGTTTTCTTGGATCTTAATAGTTTGATGGTTTTGGTCCATCGCACAATTTTTGCAATTATTTTAGTAAATTTGTTCATAATAAGATTATAGTTGTAGGTATTCATATAACCAATTGTACTTCTATATCATTGAGCCCATTGTGGAATTATAAAAAAAATTACTCAACCTTTGCATACTATAATAGGGACTATTTTTCTCTTGAGTTAGATGTTTTCATGACATAAATTTTTCTACATAGAAACTTACGTGTTAAATGTTGATGATATTTATTATCTATTATTTTTGTTTTGTGGAGATGATCTATGTGTTTTAATTGATATTCACATCTATATATTGATTAAATAAAAACCACTAGAGGTCATTTCTCTTTGCATATTGGGAGTTTTTTATAGATAGTTCATCATATATATCCATTTCTAATAATAATATGTGGAATACCATCCATGTTTTTAAATCATCTATAGTAGTTGTATCCTTTCCAAAAAATATTGCAAGGTTTGCAAGTATATGACATCCACAAGATTGGGTGGAGAAAATATTGTTTTACCTTTTGATACATAATTTATAATGAGAAAGGTTAAGGGGAGAAAGAATGATAAGGGAAGATGATGGAAAAGTGAGGCATTGGAAACTTGAAGAGGATTTTCTATATATTATTAGTGTAGAGCATAACGTGTATTGGAAAACATGATATTGGTACTAATCTTCAATTTAATAATTTTAAAAGAGGGTGTGCATAGAAAGATGGGGAACTAAAAAGTGGCCACAAACACTTTTTGGCCCATCTAAGAAATAACATGAGAATGCTATAACATGCTTGTGTTATGGCTTGGTAGTGGCTAAGCCTAGGCTAGTCACTACTAAGCCATTATATGATCATACTTTTTGACATAAAATCAAAATTCCAAAAAGGAAAAGGTCATTTGAACTTGGCCTCTTACCTCTACAACAACAAACTTGTAGTGTAGGAAAATATACCCCTTTACATTTTTCTCACTTGTTTGGGCCCTCTTAGTTAAAATGGACTTAATAATTCCTTAATTTGGTGTTTTAAAGTGTACCTCTTTACACTTTCACACTTATTTAGGGATCCCTTAATAAATTGAGCTTAATTATGCCTTAATTGGACCTATAATTCATTTACAAGCCCATTAAATTATGTTTTTTGAAAGGGAAATCCAACAAACATTAATGCCTAAACATAACACTTTACATTGAGCAATGTGTGTTCCAAGTATATGGACCTAAGATCCATTCTCCCATGGGAAAATGGGTCTTCCATAGACCCTTGGACCTAAATTCAAATTATATTTTTGGTGGTATTTTAATTATTTCAAATCCATTAATCAATGTTGTCTTGTGATATTTGAATTTCGGGAAATTAAGGGTACATACCTATAAATACAAGGTTATTTCACTAAGTTTCACCTAGAATTTTGATGAGAGAATTCCTAGAGAAAATTTTATGATCAAGAGCACTTTCAAGAGCATTCAAAGGAAGAATCATCAAGGATTTATTGCAACAATCAAGATCAAGTCATCAAGTCAAATTATTTTTGCATCATGCATGTTTTTGGAGCTAACATTGTGATGCAGGTTTCATGATCAAATCAAGCATTCAAGGCATTATTTCAAAAAATATTCAAAGTTAAAGGTCCACATCTATTGAAGCCATTTCATGAAAGTTGAAGACTTTCATTCAAGGACTTATCCAAGGGTTTGATGAGTGGTAACATAGATTTGTTCATTCTTCATTCCCTCTTTCATGCTTTTATTCATTTCAAGGTTTGATTACCAAAACGGTGGTTGACCAAGGCAAACCCCCATTCACCAAAAACAAACATTTTTTTCCTTTCATCTTGTGTTTGTAGGTTTAGGTGGAAGAAATCTTGAAGACCTTTTGAAGAGAAATATTTACAAAGTTGTCAAAATTGTTGTCATCTCACAAAAACTCACCCATGGAAATTATTTTTGAAATTCTGACACTACCACTTGGATAAATTGGAAGCTTCAGATATGTGTTATAGTCTCCCAAAAGTTGCAAAAAAACCTTGATCAAGGGCCTATTTTCCCAGGGAAAAATGAGTCCTAGTCTAGCCTTCAGAAACTCATTTTTGGTGATTGGTGTGATCCTAATAAAATGCTACTTCCTAAATGTGAGATGTTAGATTAAACTAATAGTGCAATATGAAGAAAAGCAAGATAATAGGGCACCTCAATAAGATTAGCCTAAGAAAATGAACAACATAGAAGTAAGATAAACAAATTAATTGTTGTTATACCTTCATGTTGTTGCTTCCTTGGTTGGCCCTTGATTTTGAAGTCTTGTATGCTCCTTGGATGGCAATGAAGTTGAATGGATGCAAGATGAATTGATGCAACATGGATTTGATAATGAGTGCTAAAATGGATGAGAGCTTGAATAGCAATTTTGCAAGAGTTTATTTTCAAAAGACTTGATTCCTAAAATGATGGAATTGAGGGGATATTTATAGGCTAATTGGAATTCTCTAGAGAATTCAATGGTTGGGATTGATCCAACAAAGATCAAGATGAAGGGCTATGGTGAGTTGAGGACTCACAAGCCCTCACATCTTGACATGTGGAAGGTGATATGTCTTAGGGTGGAATGATGTGGAAATGAGGTGGAAGAGAAGGACAAGAGGTGGAAGAGAAGTACATGAGGTGGATGAAGGACAAGTACTTTGGAGGATGGGAAGATTTCCTCAAAAAGGAACTTCTTGTCCCCAAATGAGGATGAAAGAGACTTTTGAGGAATTTTAGAATTCCTCAAAAATCTCCATGGGAAAAAAGAAAGTGTGTGGGAGGGGAGAAATAAATGTAAATTAAAAATTTACATTCAATGGAGAGTTTATTGGATAAAAGGAGGTCTCCAAAAAGCTGAGATTTGTCACATGTGGGTGATGTGACAAGTCCAAGGTTCTAGAAGCCTTGGACACATGTAAAATGACATGTCATATTTGCATGGGGGATGAAGAAGACCTTGGGAAGACCAAAGTGAATTAAAAATTCACATGGGGAAGAGAGGAACCTTGGTTAAATAAATGTGAATTAAAAATTCACATGGGGAAGGGAGTCCAAGCTAAAAATGGTAAGTGGGAAGGTTGACTAGAAAAGGTAAGCCAAATGTGGCTAATGATTTTGATTAAGGTTGTGCAAACACATGATTAAGATAATTAATGAGGGATTAGAGGCAAGTGGGAGATTATGGAGGATGTGACACTTAATCTTGATTAAGTGGTGCACATCCTAATCACAAATTAATTAATTTAATCTGGATTAGAAGAGGGTTATGGAGAATGTGACAAGGAGAGAGAAAAAGAGGAATTAAAAATTAGTTTTTAATCCAAATAGGTTAAATGACTAGATTAAATAAGTTTTCATGTTTATTTAATTTAGAGAAGGAAAGGGGGTAAGGTAAAGTATTTAATTTATTTAATTACATACTTTAGGAACCAATAATGATTAAATAAATTATTTAATCACTATTTAATGAACTAGATAAATAGAGTAGACGATTTTGATCATATGAAAGTGATCGAATTTGGATGTCTACAACTAGTAAACACATCTTTTCCTTTCTTAGAACTACAATTTAATTTTTGGTTCTGCAAATATTGAGTTTAATATCTTTGTTTCAGGTGTTAGATTGTATTTTGGTGTTGATAAATACTATTTTTAGTTTTTCTTTCCAAAGTGTTTTTTGACCTTGACCCTCATCCTTTAGTCATAAGGAGATATGAAGATTCACGCTTTGAGTTGATTCACCTAAGGTTTGTTAGTCAATTCATTGTGTGGATCTCATTTCCTAATGAATTAAGGAAGATAGGTTCATTAAACCCTATTTTTATTTGTTTCATATTGGCGAACTTTATTTTTCTTTATTTCAAAACTATGAGTGTGAAAAAGTGTGCACATGTTATTGAATTTTAGATCAAGTTGTCATTAAAATATTTCCCCAACATCCACGAGGTTGAGGAGTAGGTTTTTCTAGTTTTTTAGCGTAAAAATTGAATTAAATACTAATTTAGGAATTGTTTTGATTCAACTTTGTTTAATTTTTAAGAATTTAATATCCCTCACTAGTTCACGAAAACCTTAGTTTACCAATTCAGAAAACACTAATGAAGAACATGGAAAGTCAAACCCTCAGCAAACTTCTCCTTCAATTCTTTGACATCCTTCAAAGACACAAGAAAATATAATATTTCAAATTGAAAGCAATAAAGGAGAACTCCAAAAATTCATCAATAGTTTGATAAATGAAAGTAGAACTAGTTCCCATCAGTCAACCCTCACTATTTCATTGGAATCTATCATCTCTCATAGATTCATTGAGTGGAAAAATTAACATGTGGTAAAATAAGAGGGATGAAGCACATTAATGGTATGAAACTAGATCATCCTACCAAGAAGTAAATACAAATAAAATATTGAAATATGATGTGTGTGCATTATTCATTGATCCATGAACTAATGTACCCTTTCACGATAGTTGTAAGAGGTTTCCTATCTATTGGTTCCAACACCAATGATAGGGGAACATTATTAGGAGAGGTGGTACAAAGTATTTGATCATTCTCATTGCAACAACAATGAGGTTCCACAATATTTTTTGAGAAAACTTTATTGTGAGTTGTTCCTCAATAAGATCCTTAACTACTTTGACATGTGTGAGTTCTAAGGTAGAGGTGGGTATTCTACATAGGATAAAAGGAGGTATGCCATTCCCAAGACCAGACAATGAGACCCCTTGCTAGTAAAAAAATTGAGCATTTCATGATCCCTTCTATTTTGTAGGAGAGTTTTGAGGTGGAGACTCTAGAGTCTATTAGTTGTTTTATATATACCTTGTTAGAGAAAACCAAGCATTGAGGGTGAGGCTCCCATATCTTGATGATCAACTCATCTTTACCAAATCTAAGGATTTATTTATAATTATGGGTTTGAGGATGTTTAGGATGTGCACGACCAACAAAAAGACACATCCATATTGGATGATATGGTGTTCACAAATGACCTAGATTCCAGATATGACATTTGGTATTGATGGATATGTAAATTTAGATAAGGTTAAATGAAAGTTATTATATTTCCTTTTGAAATGTAAGATTAAATATATTCATCCATGATAATTGAAAATTTGATTATAATTAAATTTTAGGGCCAGAGTGTTCATCTTGTGTTTGTTGGCCCAAGTTCAACTCCCGATTATTTGACCATGTCAAGTCTGTAGGTATGTTAATATAATTAATAAAGAAATAGTAAATATAGTGCATGCAAATGTTTTTTTCTCATATGAATGGTACTCTTAAAATTCATATTAGATAGTGAAAAGGTGGATGTTAGTCCTTGGACATTAAGACTTTTCAATAGAAATGGTCATACAACTTTCAATGAGGTAAGCTTGACTATTTTTTATCATTATTTTTGTAAATAATGTTAGGTAAATTGGGATTATAGTGAATGTCTACCATTGTATTAGTGAATAAATGATTGTAAATAGGTACCTACCAAGGCTTTAGGCCAAAACCCATATTTTCTAGATTATGGGGGGATATTTAAAGTAATTAGTACAATTAATTTATGGGGGATGTTAGAATAGATAACTCAGCGGTCAAATTCACTGATGTCTTATCTCTTCTCTGTATTTGTATGTTGTGCAACTAATGATCTTCCTATCCATATTGACAAAAATATAGCTAGTGCATTTCCTCATCTATATGATTATGCAAACCAATTTTCAAAGACCGTATTATTTTTGAATACTAAAAGGGTAAGCTGAAGATTGTAAATAATGTTTGGAATAAAACATATTATATAATTTTTTTCCTCTCTCTATTTCCATAATTTTTGTGACCCTACCTATGGCATCAAGAGGTGAAATTGCTGGTTATATTTGTGTAGAATTTTTTTACATCTGATGCTTTGTTGAAGGTCACATTCATCTAAAAAATATCTTAGAATCTATAGTTACTTTTTAGACATGATCCTAAAGAAGAACTTATTTTTCATAGAGGAATCAAAGGTTTCATTCTTTTTCATTTGTGCAGGAAGAACTCACGTACAATGGCCTAAACTTGCAATGTCTAGGGGCACTGGAATTGTGGACTATTTAGAGGTCTAGTTTTGACTATTATTAACTGAAGGCTATACAAATATTTATTTTTATTTAAAAAGTAGAGTTTAGGGTTCTGATCTTATATAATAAGAAAAAATAGATCTTATCGTCAACAGATCAAAGCCAAACAAAATAGCAAATATAAAACAGGCCTTCCAACTAATGTAATGTAGTGAGAGTATTTATCTTTGTGGTATTATGATAATAATATTTGTTGGTAGTTGATAAACAAACTATTTATACTAATTAAAGAGTAGATATGAGAATAGCAAATGTAGCACAATTTTATTGGGTCAATGAAGATTATAGTTATTAGGGTTGACATTGGATTTGAGTTCAATAAATATAGATAGAAAAAATATTAATATTTATTTAAATTAAATATTTTACATTATTTTTTTATACATAAAAATTACCAACCGCAAAATGATAATAATAATATTAAAATTAGTCAAGAAAAATACTTAATTGATGTGATTATTTATTAAATTTCAACTTTGGATCTACACATATTTTCTATTTATTTGATAATTAAAGGGTGATCCCACAATAGTGGTTTAAATTTTTGGGCCAAACTCGACACTGAAATAATTTTTTAAAAATAAATCTTCAGTTTCGGGCACCTATAGCGGCTAAACTGTGAGGAATTTAAAGATGATATAAACTAGAGTTTCATGACATTTTGTTTGTAGATTCTAAATATATTTTTTCCAAATTTTTTGGAATTAGATTGCACTTCTTTTTCCATCTCCCTCGAAAACTAGTTTTTTTTAGAAAACAACATTTTTAAAAAGTGATGCTCACCGTATAAGACAACTTTTTTTCCATGAAGGATAAAATTATAATTCTTTCGGATTTAGATTTGTAACTTTGATATCTAGTGCTTCCACTTGGTTAGATAGTTTTTATTGAATATATTTTTTTTAATAAAGTTTTAAAGTCAAACCAATTACAATTCAGACATAGTGCAACCGTATAATGCGTAACTTTTATTGTATGTATCAATTTTTTTTTTTTTGTTGGATCAAGGACTCCAATATCTGGTGCACTCATATTTTTTAATTTTTTTTTTTAGATAATCTTCTATTTTTCCACATGTGCAGAACAAAGAGCTTCATTTTCAGTGAAAAACCTATATTTAATAAAACTTAAAAACCAAATAGATAATAAAACCAAAGCATATTAAAATTATATTCGTTGGATAGCTCGTTCTAAGGGCTATCTGATACCATTTGGGTTTGTGAAGTCTCCTCCATTTTCATTCTCAAATTGAGCTTTGAAGTGCAAAATTTTGGAGATTTTTGGTGCTTGGGAGGGGGAAGGGGAAAAAAGGGTGGTTCAGTCGAACCCCTTTTCGGCCGAACCAGAAAAATTTGTTTGGTTGAACCCAAGTTCGATCGAACCTCTTCAAAATACAATAAAAAAATGTTCATCGGGATGGTTCAGTCGAACCTACAAAACGTATTTGGTCGAACCCCCTGCCATGAATCAATTGTATTTTATTTTATTTGTCGGTTTGTAATAGTTTTATTTTATAATATATAATATTAATATAAATCTTAGAAATTATATACTTTCATATTATAATATATAATAATAATAATATATAATTATTATTAATTATATACTTTTTATTTTATAATATATAATATTAATTATATAGTTGTATTTTTTTTAATATTTGTTTTTCTATTTTTCTAATAGTTTACTTCCTTACTTCCCTTATGACTCCTTATTCATAATGTTACCTCTCTCATGTTTACGTGAATTGGTTATAAATCTAAAAAATGAATGGAATTATGAAAAAGAGAGGCAAATGAGAATAATGCGTTTTCTTAGGCTCCCTTCAACATTAAATCATAAAATCATGTTTTGCCTCTCAATATATACTTATAATATTAATTATATAATATATAATAATTATATACTCTTTAATCTCTATAATATAAATTATATCTATATAATAGTTATTATTTAAATTATAAATCATATATATTATTAATAATTATAAATAATATACTATATACTTATATATTAATAATAATTATAAATAATATATTATATACATATATATTATAAATAAGCACAAAAATGTAAGAATACAAATAAGGCACAACGATGATACAAAACATTGAAATTTACAACATATCAAACATGAAACAAAGGGGTCGATCTACATACCTGAGGAATTTTGATTCAACCTTCATGCCTCTAATCACTTCCAAACAAATTCTCTACTAATAATCTCATTCCTCGTGTTCTAGAATTTCTCACTCTCTCCTTATCTAACTTGGAGGAGGTGTTAATGAATGCAATTGTGAAAAAGAGAGGCAAATGAGAACAATGCATGTTCTTAACCCTTCGTGATTGTAAGATAATGAATGCTGCATGTATGAAATTAAATCATGAAAAGGACATGGCTTGTAACTCTCATAAAATCATGTTTTGCCTCTAATAAAAAGAAAACAATTAGAGGTTGCTCACTCATTTTAGCCTAACCACTTTCAATCCTTGCACCCCATTTAGTCACCTTTAGTCTGAGCTACAATATTGTGTTAAATTTGAGGAAGGATAACCTCAAAGATTTCCTATTAGGATTCATCATCTTGATTGTTGAATTTATGCTTAGCCTTAGCTTTTGATTGTGAGAACCATGAGAATGTGGCTTTGGAAAAGATATTATAAATGGTTTTGATGTATTTTTTGAAAACATGATAGAATGACTACACTAGAGTTTGTTAGCTACCCAAATGAACATGAGTTTCTAGAGATAAATGATGAGCTAGTAATATCAAGAGTTTTTTAGCTACCCAAATGGACATGAGTTTCTAGGAACTATTTTAGCTCTCTAGGAATGGAAAACTCTTAATAAAACTTATTAGGAATCCTCAACCAATGAAGTTTAGTTTTATATAAGCTCTTTAATGAGTATAGGCACTAGTTGTATGCTTCTAGTAGGGAATCTTATCAACTTCTAACAAGTAGAGAGGTGGAAAGAAGGGTTAAGTCTCCAAATCTATGGCAACATGAATGAGTTTGAAGTTCATCATAACATATGAGCTATGATGATTATAGATGCATACAAATTATTTCATGCATTTGGTGGATTTAGTCCACCATAAAATACAACCATTTTGAGAAGTTGGTGGAGGTTTCACATGGATGTTTTGGTGTAAGATTATATATTAAAGTGGAGAAGAAATAATTTTTTTTTGTATTTTCTTCACCTCATTCTTCTTGAAATTTTAGAGTATTTGAAAAGCACAGTATTCTTTAAGTCTCCATTGGAATTGAATAGCAACTCACAACAAAGAAGAAATATTGAGAAAATTATATCTCTATCAGTTATCTTAATTACATGTTAAAATGAATTATAGGGGTATAGGGAGGAAGTGGGAGAGAGATAAAGGGTATAGGGTTAAGAGTAGAGGGTAGAGGGTTTAAGGGTTAAGGGTTAAGGGTAGAGGGGAGCTCGAGATAGGAGTGAGTGAGTGAGTGAGAGAGAGGGTTTAAGGGTTTAAGGCTTAAGGGTAGAGGGTAGGAGGGATCTAGAGATAGAAGGAGCGAGTGAGAGAGAGAGACAAAGGGTAGGTCTAGGAGGGAGATACTTGAGAGAGAGAGAGGGGAGTGGGAGAGAGATAAAGGGTAGAGGGTACAAGGGTTTAGGTTTTAAGGGTTAAGGGCAGAGGGAAGAGAGGGAGAGGGGGTAGGAGGGAGATACTTGAGAGAGAGAGGGGGAGGGAGTGGGAGAGAGATAGAGGGTAGAGGGTTTAAGACCCATTTAGGGTTTAAGGGTTAAGGGTAGACGGTAGAGGGGAGCTCAAGATAGAAGGAACTTGAGTGAGTGAGAGAGAGAGACTTGAGAGAGGGAGACATTATGAGGGAGAGACTTGTGAGAGAGGGAGAGAGAGGGAGGGAGTGGGAGAGAGATAAAGGGTACAAAGGTTTAAGGGTGGAGGGTTTAAGGGTAGAGTTGAGAGAGATAGAGGGAGTAAGTGAGAGAGAGAGAGGGAGCTCGGGGGTATGAGGGAGATACTTGAGAGAGAGATATGGAGGGATTGGGAGAGATATATAGGGTATAGGGTTAAGAGTAGAGGGTAGAGGATTTAAGGGTTCAGGGTTTAAGGGTAGAGGGGAGCTCGAGATAGGAGTGAGTGAGTGAGAGAGAAGGTTTAAGGGTTTAAGGCTATAGAGGATCTCGAGATAGAATGAGTGAGTGAGTGAGAGAGAGAGGGTTTAAGGGTTTAAGGCTAGAGGAGAGCTCGAGATAGGAGAAAGAGAGAAAGAGAGAAAGGGTTTAAGGGTTTAACCTGCTCAATGGTAGAGGGTAGAGGGGATCTAGAGATAGAAGGAGTGAGTGTGTGAGAGAGAGAGGGTTTATGGGTTTAAGGATTAAGGGTACAGGGTAGAGGGGATCTAGAGATGGAAGGAGTGAGTGAGTGAGATAGAGAGGCTTTAAGGCTTTAAGGCTTAAGCGTGGAGGGTAGAGGGGATTGTTGATGGTGTTTTATGCACAACAACAACTCAGAAAAAATATGATATCCTATCTCTCTTGAAAGGTAAATCTCTATCAACAAGCCTCAAGAGATAACCCTAAGGTCTCTAATGTCAGGTCTTGACAATGCAAATAAAAAAACTCAGAGATAATGTGAAAATGCTGGTAATCACGAAGGGACTTTACTACAAGAAAATATTGGATTTGAACCTATCAGATCTGACCATATGGTGATACTTCAGATATCAAATGTAACCCAAGTTAACAAATAAATAGAAAAAGATATAAGGGTTTCAGAGATAACTTCTAAGACTAATTCTAACCCTAAGATTAACAATGCAAAAGATGAAATGCTCGAAATGGACCAACCCCTCATAAACCAATTCTTTTTCGATCCAGATAAACTTGCAATCTTACATAAACAATGCAATCTTCTAGGGTTTTAAAGATTTTCAAACCATGAACATATATTCAACACAACCTTGTTGTAACTGAAATGAACAAACATTCATAATCAAACTAAGCATAGTTTTAAGTCTAGGCAAACTTTGCAAAGTAGCTAACAATCAACTAACTACAAAAATTATGGACTAGAGGTCGCTGCAAACACTTCAAGCATAAAACCCTAAACACCATTAAACTATCTAACACATAATAAACCTAAGAAATTTCAAAGATAGAACACCAAGAACCATGCCAGATAAAATTCAACACAAGAAAGGCACCAAATCATAATGTCTTTACTTGCATTAAACTATCCAAAGTCACAACAATTCCAGTATTCTGTTACAACACTTGCTTGCTTGGAAATAGACCAACTTCTAACTCTAACTCCTACAACCCTATTCAATTCGATCTAGTGTCAAAAATATCTAGCTGGCTAAATTTCTAACACTTACAAATGAGGCAGAATGCCATACTTATAGAAAACTTGCCCGCGGGAATAGAGCTAGGGTTATAAAGAAGCCCAAACACCAACCAAATCCGTCCCAATAGCTAGCAATAATTCATCGTCTAGCATTGAATGCACAAGCACCCCATCAGATCGATCTAGGATCACACCCAATCAATGTACAACACCTTGAGCCATGCCCACCATCAATGTGCCTCCCACGAACAACAAAACATGTGAAACACCATCATGAACATGAGCCACCAATTGGACGAGCCGGGAAAACAAACGGCTCAGATCGAGCCAAACTTGGTTGAGTCCATGAACCAAATTTGCCTGCCATCAATGAACACCAAACATGTCGACCATGTGTCTAGGGATGAGTCACGTTTGACAGTAGCCACAAAATGCACTAGACTACATATGCAAATCATGCCAAATCTTCAAAGTACCCAAAAACTCCCAGCTTGATCCAACCTGCATTGAAAACGGGCCACCATTAATGTCAAAAACATCATCAAAATACAAACATATCAATTAGAGTTCCTAAGGCAAGAGAATCATGCCCAAACCTAGGTGGAAGCAGAGCCAAAAGAAAAATAGGAACAAAGACAACATAGGCAGAGGTGGAGGAAAAACCAACCCCGGCAAAAGCGAAGGCGGAATGAGAACCAAAATGGGATAGGAAGGAAAAGCAGGTGGGGGTGGAGACAAAACCAACCCTGGCGGAAGCAGAGGAAAAACGATAACTAAAATAGGACAAGAAGGAAAACCAGGCAGGGCCGGAGACAAAACCAACCCCGGCGAAAGCAGAGGCAGAATGGGAACCAAAATAGGATAGGAAGGAAAAGTAGGTAGGGGTGGAGAAAAAACCAACCTCGGTAGAAGCGGAGGTGGAATGAGAAAAAAAATGGGATAGGAAGGAAAAGAAGGCGAGGGCGGAGACAAAACCAACCTCGGCGGAAGTGGAGTTGGAATGAGAACCAAAACATGATAGGAAGGAAAAGAAGGTGGGGGTGGAGACAAAACCAACCTTGACGGAAGTGGAAGCGAAATGGGAATGGGAACGGAACCGTGAAATTTGTGAAAGTTCAAAGTTAAGTTCCATCCCGGTTCTGGCTCCGGTGAAAGAAAGGAAGACCGAAGCAGACCCATAGGAAAGAAACTAACCCAAAGGCCAAACACAGTGAACAACAAAGACACAGGAAGCAGAGCTGGAATGGGAACGGGAACGGGAACTGAACCGAGAACTTTGTGAAAGTTCAAAGTTAAGTTCCATGCCAGTTTTGGTTCCAACGAAGAAAAGAAAAAGTGAACCAAGAAAAACCTAAGGGAGGAAACCAACCCTTAGGATGAAGATAAATGAAGCGGCGAAGAAAACGAGAAGGCAGGAAGCAAAGCTAAAGTTGGAATGGGAACGAGAACTAAAAGTGAACTTTCAAAAAGTTCAGAGTTCAATCCCATCCCGATTTCGCCTCTGGTAGAACAAAAGCAAACAACGAACAAAGTAAATGGGCGGGAGCGGAGCCAAAACGGGAATGAAAACCAAACTGTGAACTTTGAAAAAGTTCAGAGTTAGGTTCCATCCCGGTTCCACCTCTAACAGAACAAAAAGGAACAAGGCAAACAAAGGAAAACCTAAGGAAGGAAAACAACCCTTAGGACCCAAACAATAACACCAAGGGAAAACAAAAGGCAAAAGTAAAACCACCCCAGAGAGGACATCCACGAGACTCCAAAACCATTAGGAACTCAACACAAAAGCACCCATAACCAAGGAAAGCACCCAAGATAAAAACCCGAAGATTTTCAAAGATAGGCACAAAAGAGGGGGGAAGGCCACAAAAAGGGGGCCAAAAGGGCAGGCCAAGAGAGGGTCCCTACTTTCAGTGGGGCGTGTGTGTAAAACTGCACAACAAATGGCGACTCTGCTGGGGAAACGCTCCAGAGCATTTCGATGAAAAATTGACATCAAGAATTCAAAATCTTCGGTTTCAATCCAAACATTAGGTTACCAATGGAAAAGGTTTCAAAAATCACTACCAAGGTCAAATTGTGTGCATATGCATTCATTTTCCTTTCCTAAGTTGCAACAAGGACCAAACTCAGTCTGTTAGGGCTACATAAGGATCCTAACTCCAAAAGCAACCTAGATAGAGCCTCATTGCCAGTCAGGCATCCATAGCCTCGATGAGGTTATCACTATGATTCTCCCTAGCATAGCTCTATTGCCAGCTAGGCATCCATAGCCCCAGTAGAGATACTAGGATACCCTTGAAAAGGTGAACATTTCTTTTGATTTTCAATATTTTCTTTTTCTCTTTTTATATTCTCTTTGAGATTTTCTTTTAAAGCTTTACTTTTCACCTTGTAGGCAATGAAGCCCACACTCAAGGATGAGAACCACAATGGCACTGGAGTAGAATTTAATATTTTTCACCTAGTCAGACCTCCTAAAGACCATATGCCACGTTGGAACTCTTAAGATTTGTGTGAAGATATAAGACCCAAATATATTCTAGAATTTAACTTAGTTAAGTGACACTAACTCCCAGCCCATGCAACATCAGATGAAGGAAATTTTCCAGTTTGAATGGCTCCAAAAAGATGATAAGAGTTTATAAAAGAAATCCTAGAGCAGTCCCAAAAAGACAACCAGTTGTACAGGTGCAACAAGCCCAGAGGAAAGCAAGAAAACCCCAAAAAGCGATAGCAAAGTAATAGGGAAAACCAACCCAAGCAGACCAAAGCAAAGCAAAACCAAAGCAATAGACAAGCAGAGCAAAACCAAAGAAAGATACCTAATCTACTTAAGAATAAAGAGCTATTTACAAAGATATTTACAAAGAACTATGTTTAGGAAAGGCCAACTGACACTCACACCCATTGAATCTCGTAATGCATGTACAAGCAAATGGGAAATTGTTAGAGTTCTCAACCATGTAGATTTATCCTTATATTCAGAGAGAATAAATTCAATATTGCAGCATTCAAATTTAACCCTATTGATATGAATAATGAACAATTGAGGCAACTCATTAGGACAATGATCAATCCATATGCAAGTTGTCTTTCCTAAACTTCCATAATCAAATTGATAAGCTTCAAAATTCATAGCAGAGAAAGAGACAACCTGATTTTGAATTCCTATGGACTGAGCATCATACTCATGCTTTCCCAATTGTGAAGAGTCGATGCCCATGAAGTCAGGAGGTCTCCATTGATGGTGCAACATTCCTATTTTTGTTCCTTCATCCATGTTTTCTTGTATATCAATACGAGCCTCATTAGCTATCTCATCATCAATCACAGTTCTAGTGCTTAATTCATCAACAGACAGAGAAGAAATAGAATTTGATAAATGAGAGAACTCCCTGAATTCATCTTTTGTTGGAATTGATTCAGAATCTTGATCACTGTGATCAAGAATGTTGACCACTCCATTATGTGCTTCCTCATGTTTTTCAAGATGTTTATCAACAACTTGTTGAAATTATTCCATTGGAGACTTGTTTGATGTATCTTTCTATGTATCTCTTGTATGTTGCAACAACTGCACTTGTTTTTCCACCTCCTTTATGGCTACTTGGCATTGGAAACAGGTGAATTTAGAATGTTCCTCCTCATGTATCCTGCACCAAGTCGGTAACAAAAATTCTTCAAGGGGTACTCTATAACTTAGGCTCGACCAATCCTTCAAAAATATTGCCACAAACTCATCATATCTAGTCGGCATTAGATCTTCATCATGGATAGGGGAAATCTGACTTAGCTCTTCATCCCATGGTTGTTCATTCTCAACTATATTCTCCATTTTAGACACTTGGTTAGCCTCTATAGGACCAACATCCATAATGTTTCTAGGTTGTTATTCACTTGAATGTTTATCAGCTACCTCCATTGCCTCAGATATTTTAGACTCTTCCTTCTGACATGTTGCTTGATTTGTGGATGGATCAACACTTGTTGCACATTCTTCAAATCCAAAATTTGTCTCCTCTGTAGTACATTCTTTGAATGACTACTCTCTCCATTTTAGATATCTCCCAACTTTAGTGATAATGTCTACACATGAATGAAAAGTGAATTCTGAATGTGATGCTTTATGAAATCTGCACCAGGTAGGTAGCAACACCTCCTCCAATCTTGGTCTGTCTTTGCCGCCCAAACATTCTTGGATCAGCTCTTCAAATTCCTGGGCCAGGTCTACAAGGGCCAGAGGCTAATAGATTTCCCAAAAGGGAATTTCTCCTTGCAGGATCCCTTCAACTTTGCTCAAGAAGGTTAGACACTCCAATTCACTGTGCTTGTGGGTGCCATGAATTCTACATTCATCCATTGATGTGAATTGCTACAATGGTTTCCTTGGTCTCTTGTTTAAATCTACATGTAGCTGAGCGATGCTAATTTGTACATGCTGCTCCATTTTGACTCAACTTTTGTATTTCATATTTAGAGACCTATCATATCTCAATTTTTTTAAATGAATGCTCATTCAACTTCCAGCAATGCCCTTGTTCTGCCCTCCTTCTAGTGCCAATTTGTTGATGGTGTTTTCTGCGCAACAACTCAGACAAAATATGATATCCTATCTCTCTTGAAAGATAAATCTCTATCAACAAGCCTCAAGAGATAACCCCAAGGTCTCTAATGTTAGGTCTTGACAATGCAAATAAAACAACTCAGAGATAATGTGAAAATGCTGGTAATCACAAAGGGACCTTACTACAAGAAAATACTAGATTTGAACCTATCAGATCTGACCATATGGTGATACTTTAGATATTAAATGTAACCCAAGTTAACAAATAAATAGAAAAATATATAAGGGTTTTAGAGATAACTTCTAAGACTAATTCTAACCCTAATATTAACAATGCAAAAGATGAAATGCTTGAAATGGAGCAACCCCTCATAAACCAATTCCTGTTTGATCCAGATAAACCTGCAATCTTATAGAAACAGTGCAATATTCTAGGGTTTTAAATATTTTCAAACCATGAACATATATTTAGCACAACCTTGTTGTAACTGAAATGAACAAACATTCATAATTGAACTAAGCATAGTTTTAAGTCTAGGCTAACTTTGCAAAGCAACTAACAATCAGCTTGCTGCAAACACTTCAAGCATAAAACCCTAAATACCATTAAACTATCTAACACATAATAAACCTAAGAAATTTCAAAGATAGAACACCAAGAACCATGCCAGATAAAATTCAACACAAGAAAGGCACCAAATCATAATGTCTTTACTTGCATTAAACTATCCAAAGTCACAACAATTCCAGTATTATGTTACAACACTTGCTTGCTTGGAAATAGACTAACTTCTAACTCTAAATCCTACAACCCTATTCAATTCGCTCTAGTATCAAAACTATCTAACTAGCTAACTTTCTAACCCTTACAAATGAGGCAGAATGCCATACTTATAGAAAACCTACCCGTGTGAATAGAGATAGGGTTACAAAGAAGCCCAGACACCAACCAAATCCATCTCGACAACCAACAATAATTTTTCGTCCAACATTCAATGCATAAGCACCCCATCAGATCGATCTGGGATCGCACACAGTCAGTGTATAACACCTCGAGCCATGCTCGCCATCAATGTGCCTCCCACGAACAACAACGCACGTGAAACACCATCATGAACACGATCCACCAATCAGATGAGTCGGGCAAACAAATGGCTCAGATCGAGCCAAACCAGGTTGAGTCCACCAACCAAATCTGCCCGCCATCAATGAACACCAAATGCGTTGACCACACATGTAGGGATGGGTCACGTTTGACAACAACCGCAAAGTTCACTAGACTGCATACACAAATCATGCAAAATATTCAAAATACCCAGCAAATCCCTAGTCAATCCAACCTTCATTGAAAATGGGCCACCATTAATGTCCAAAACATCATCAAAATCCAAATGGATTAATTAGAGTTCCTAAGGCAAGAGAATCACACCCAAACCCAAGCGGGAGCAGAGCCAAAAGAAAAACAAGAGCAAAGACAACACAGGTGGAGGAAGAGACAAAACCAACCTCAATGGAAGCGGAGGCGGAACAGAAACCAAAATGGGATAGGAGGGAAAAGCAGGTGGGGGCGGAGAGAAAACCAACCCTGACAGAAGCGGAGGCGGAACGAGAACCAGAATGGGACAGGAAGGAAAAGCAGGCGGGGGCGGAGACAAAACCAACCCCGGCGGAAGCAGAGGCGAAACAAGAACCAAAATAGGATAGGAATAAAAAGCAGGTGGGGGTGGAGACAAAACCAACCTCGGTGGAAGTGGAGGCAGAACGGGAACCAAAACGGGATAGGAAGGAAAAGCAGGCGGGGACATAGACAAAACCAACCCCAACGGAAGCAGAGGTGGAACAGGAATGTGAATGGAATCGTGAACTTTGTGAAAGTTTAAAGTTAAGTTCCATCCCGGTTTCAACTTCGGTGAAAGAAAGGAAGACCGAAGTAGACCCATGGGAAAGAAACTAACCCAAAGGCCGGACACGATGAACAACAAAGACACGGGAAGCAGAGCAGGAATGGGAATGAGAACTTCATGAAATTTCAAAGTTAAGTTCCATCTCGATTTCAGTTTTGGTGAACGAAGAAAAAGCGAACCAAGAAAAACTTGAGGGAGGAAACCAACCCTTAGGACAAAGACAAACGAAGCGGCGAAGAAAATAAGAAGGCGGGAAGCAGGGCCGAAGCCGAAACGAGAACAAGAATTGAACAGTGAACTTTGAAAAGTTCTGAGTTCAATCCCATCTCAGTTCCACCCCTGGAAGAACAAAAGGAAATGACGAACGAAGAAAATGGGCAGGAGCGGAGCCAAAATGGGAACGAAAACCGAACTGTGAAATTTGAAAAAGTTTAGAGTTAGGTTCCATCCCGGTTTCACCTCCGACAGAACAAAAAGGAACAAGGCAAACAAAGGAAAAACTAAGGGAGGAAAACAACCCTTAGGACCCAAACAAAAACACCAAGTGAAAACACAAGGCAAAAGGAAAACCACCCTAGAGAGGACATCCATGAGACTCCAAAACCATCAGGACCTCAACACAAAGACACCCATAACCAAGGCAAGAACCCAAGATAAAAACCCCAAGATTTTCAAATATAGGCACAAAAGAGGGGGGAAGGCCTAAAAAAGGGGGCCAAAAGGGTAGGCAAAGAGAGGGTCCCTACTTTCAATGGGGTGTGTGTGCGAAACTACACAACATGGATCTAGAGATAGGAGTGAGTGAGAGAGAGAGAGTTGAGAGAGGGAGAGTGGGTAGGAGGGAGATACTTGAGAGAGAGAGAGGGAGGGAGTGGGAGAGAGATAGAGGGTAGATGGTACAAGGGTTTAGGGTTTAAGGGTTAAGGGTAGAGGGGAGAGAGGGAGAGGGGAGGGGATGGGAGGGAGGAACTTGAGGAGAGAGAGAGAAGTGGGAGGAGATAGATAAAATTAGAAATTTACAAAGGGTTTAGGGTTTAAGAGTTAAGGAGTAGAGGGAGAGATGGAGAAAGAGTAGGAGGAGAACAGGAGAGAGAGGGGGAGTGGGAGAGATATAAAGGCTAGAGGGTACAAGGGTTTAGGGTTTAACGGTTAAGAGTTAAGGGTAGAGGGGAGCTCGAGATAGGAGTGAGTGAGTGAGAGAGAGAGGGTTTAAGGCTTAAGGGTAGAGGGTAGAGGGGATCTAGAGATAGAAGGAGTGAGTGAGAGAGAGACAGAGAGTAGGTCTAGGAGGGAGAGACTTGAGAGAGAGAGGGGGAGTGGGAGAGAGATAAAGGGTAGAGGGTACAAGGGTTTAGGGTTTAAGGGTTAAGGGTAGAGGGGAGAGAGGGAGAGGGGGTAGGAGGGAGAGCATTGAGAGAGAGAGGGGGAGGGAGTGGGAGAGAGATAGAGGGTAGAGGGTTTAAGACCCATTTGAGGTTTAAGGTTAGGAGTAGAGGGTAGAGGCTCAAGTAGAAGGAGACAGGTGAGTGGGAGATAGAGACCCTGAGAGGGAGAGGGAGTAGAAGGGAGAGGGTGAAGGAGAGAGGGAGGGGTGGGAGAGAGATAGAGGTAGAGAGAGGGAGCTCCACAATAGGAGTGAGAAGTTGGGTAAGGAGAGAGAGACCCTAAGAGAGGAGAGGTTAGGAGGGAGAGACTTGAGAGAGAGAGAGAGGGAGTGGGAGAGAGATAGAGGGTATAAGGTTAAGAGTGGAGGGTAGAGGGTTTAAGGGTTAAGGGTTAAGGGTAGAGGGTATAGGGTATAAGGGTGTAAGGGTAGAGGGTATTAAGGTTTAAGGGTTAAGGGTATAAGGTAGAGGGTAGAGGGTAGAGGGTTAAGGGTAGAGGGGAGAGAGATAGAAGGAGTGAGTGAGTGAGAGAGAGAAAATTGAGAGAGGGAGAGGGGATAGTAGGGAGAGACTTGAGAGAGAGAGGGGGGGAGTAGGAGAGAGATAGAGGGTAGAGGGAACAAGGGTTTAAGGGTTAAGGGTAGAGGGGACAGAGGGATTCATATAAAAGTCATTTAAATATTAATTTGACAACTCGATGAGAACATTCTATTTCCATTTGCGGTATTTTTTGTGAATTAAATTGATGGCAACTTAATTTTTTTATTTGCATTGATTTATGTTTTATATATCTGTGCAAAAAAATAATAATTAGATAATACTTGATTTTAAAATATATAATTGCTCATGAAACAATTCGATGGAACAAATATAAGTTGTATATAATTGTATATAAGATTCTTGAACTTAAGAATTCCATGAAACAAATATAAGTTGTATATAATTGTAATTTCTAGGGAAAATGATTTTAAAAACCTTCACTAGGTTTCAAATAAGTATTGAAAGCATATATATGGGTTTACATGCAAGAAAAAAAAGTGAGAGATTATGCTATAAGTATAACTTTGAACTTTCAAATGAAATCAAATATTCTTGAACTTAAGAATTCCATGGAACAAATATGTACATATAATTGGAATTTACGCAAAATGATTTACAACTATGTACAAGTTACTATAAGTTCTCACTTGAACATGTATAGGGTTACAAGAGAACTTGAAAATCATGGATATAATCTAAGTCAAAGATTCTGGTTCAGCCCGCTCTTCAATAATATGTAATTTTTTTTATGATCATCACTATCTAGTATCCATTTTCTTTGGCCATGTGCATGTGGAACTGCATGAAGATGTAGGGTGGTAGCAATTATTAAGTGACTATATTGATATACCTTGTTATCAGGATGATAGTCAACCAAAAGAATCCCATGCTGAACAAATTTGACTTGTTTTAGATATGTCCCTTGCACTACAACAAAACCTACATGGTAAACATGAACCTAAGGTAAGACATATGAATGTGTACAACATTTTTCGTGCTCAAGGTTTGTACAATATATATTTAATGTTTATAATGTAATGTGCACATGTGAACACAATGTATATATATATAATTTTAAATTCAAATTCACCTATGGGAAATAACATTCCATCACTTGTTTCAGGTTATGTTAGCTTATTCCTATCTTTTGTGCAACACAATAAATAATAGCTAATACTTTCTATGTTTCCAAGCTCTGCTATGACTGCAAAAACATCTCCTATACACCAAATTTACACAAAAAAATTCTTAAAAATTAGAAATGTCTCTAGACTTTAAAGATCATTAACTAGATATATATAATATTTAAATTATTGAAAACTTACACATGTACCTTTTCTAACCAATCCTGAAATATGGTCATAATCAATTGAAATCAAAGGAATTTCTTCAAATCTTTCTTCCTCAATTTCATCATATATTTTTGAAACAACTAGTGGCACCATATCCCATTTACCAACATATCCAAGTTCTTGGTTGTTGCATGCATGATCAGAGTTTTCTTGTAATGCACTCAGTACAAAAACAAGAGTAATCTCGTGTGTGTAATGTCCATCTATGATGACTATCTGTACTCCTAACACAATGCATAGATCTTTATTTTCCTACCCTCTTGCATCCATGCATTGATCTTTTGTCCACACCTAGATACATGTAAGAAAAAAATATTATGTGAACACACATGTATATATAAAAAAATTAAATTTAAATAAATTCAAATGTTTGAAAAGGTAATTTATGTTAGTGTAATTAATTAATTAATTATACACTAGCATAAGTTAACTTAGGGTTAATTAATCATATTAGTCCTAGGTTACTTTTTATCATTTAATAATGTTGTTGAGATAAGATTCCCTTCTAGAAGATGAGTTGTCTTTTCTAGAACTTATCTCCATCATGTTATCATTCCCTAGGTAGTTTGTTAGGGTTTCATGTTGTCACATGTAGTGTAATTTGAACACTTGGCAACATCTTATGCATTTTAGGTTTTTCTCTTGCCTATATAATCAGGCATATGTACTCTTTGTAATTAAGAATCTAGATCATCATAATAGAATCTCTATTTTGAATGTCATTATCATACTTTCTGTGTGGGTGAATATTTCTTCTTGGCAAAGGTCCTCCATTGAAGTCTGCAGCTTCATCAAGGCAGCCTGTGTATCCAACATTCCAACATGGTATCAGAGCTATTCCAGTGAAGGTTCATCCTAGGATCAAGAAAGTTTGGCTCCGATTTGGACATATTCAACCATTTGAGGTATATATAGGGTTTTTGCATTTTGTACTATCCGTACACATTTGCAGAAAAAAATATCCTCCCTTTCAGTCCTCCATCATGGCAAAATTTTTTTAGATCATTGGGCATTTTTTATTTCAAAAAACGGGCTCATATTTGGCAAAAAAAATATTATTTGGGTATTCTCTATAGTTTGCAGAAAAATATTTTCTGGGCGACCATCAATTTATTCGTCCGTCGGCATAAGGGTTTCATTATTTCCGCAGACTATATTAAAATCTATCGGCCTTTTTCTTTTTTTTTGAATTGCTATTTTAAGCATTATTCAAAAAAAAAATAATTTTGGGGGTTCATTTGTTTATTTAAAAAACAAAATCTGCAGATTTTTCGTTGGTCGGCCGCATTCAATTTTTGCAAGGGGTACTCCTATTAGCCACCGTACTTGACTTTCCGTTCGACGTACTGGCCAACATTCTTTTGTCGGACTTGTCACATCCGTCCAACCCCCTGCGTTTCTCCCGGCCGTCGGCCATCCTTTTGCCGACGGTGCTCCCGCCAATTGCCGTCCTCTGCTCAACCCCCACCGACTATCAACATCACCGGTTATCTCCACCGCCGGTCTCCGTCTGTGTTTCCCCTTGCTGACAAAGCTCCTGTCACATCACAAACCAGAGGCTCCGCTTGCTCCCAGTGACGTCGCCCCGGCACCGCCCGCCTCCGCTCAGCCGCCACTCCGCTGGCGCTCCGCTCGGCAGCGGTCCTATATTTTATTTTTTCCAACTACACCCGCGGTCACATCAGCGACCGAGTGCTAAGCCCGAAGGGGCTTATTTTTTGCTCCCTATTAGCTTGCAGAGTGCCTCATCTAGGCATTTTTTTCATTTTATCATATCTTTTCACGAGGGTATCAAAAATCTGCAAACAAGATACCGTCGGAAAGGGAATTCAGTGCTCTTTCTAGTGGTAACATCCATTCTAGGAAATTTTGCTTCCAAAAAATTCTACAGTCAACTGAAGTCAACCCTACATATTGGACATAAAGGCTCATATCTTTTCAACCGTTGATCAAAATTCAATGATTCTAGCGACATCAGGAAGGTGATTCAGAGCTCTTTTTATCCATCCATTCTCTTCTATCAGCTTCAGCTCCAGGTACTCTTGCATTGGTTTTGTTCAATTTGGTGCATTTTTTCAATAACTTGGATATCCTGAAGCTTGGGAAAAGAATTTTGATTTGGGTTGCATCACTTCAGTTGCACATCAGTTTGGGAGTTTCTATTTGCTGTTGAAGGTCATTGTCTTTGTAATTTTGGAGAAATTTGTTTGTACATTATGGGGCTTGCATATTATCCTTCTTTGACTATGTTGCACACGGGAAACTATAAACAATGGTGAGATGGGATCATCCACCATCTCCAAACACTTGAATTGTTGCCACATTTGTATGGTACGGTTCCCCATCTAGGTCAAGGTATTCAGAAATTTGCTTGGAGTTGTAGCAGATATAATGTTTTAGCAGTGATTGCAATGCATGTTGATTGTGATATTTTGGAATCTATTGATCATTGTGATAGTCCTCACATCCTTTGGACTAAGATTTGGGAGATATATGGAGATTCAGATACTCCACCTTTCCTCGATGATCAGGTTTCAGAATGTCAGGTTTCAGATCAAGTACCCCATGATGATATTGCTATGCAAGAGGTTGCCTTGACTCTTCCGAAGAGGTTGACAAGGTTGCTTTAGATGATTCTTCTTCTCCATCAGAGACAGTTGGTATCCCTTCACATTCAGTGATTCCTTGTCCAGAGTCATTGATTGAGGCTTCCATCATCATAATTCCTCAGGACACATTCTGTTTTCCAGACTTCACATCATGAGATGGCTTTGTTTCAGGTATCACTGACTTGGCTACTTCTATAGGTTTGGAGACATTCTTGAGGGGATATCACTCCTCTATTCAGAGATTTCATATATGAAACTTCCTCCATCTTCATCAGAGTTTCTTCTGCATCTACCATTAGATTGGTTTCAGTCTTCTTTTAGTGGTTTTGAGGACACTTCATTATGGGGGGCAATCAAGTCTCCATCTATTCCTTCGATGGAAGGACCATCACATTGCCGTCTTTGGATCATGTTCAAAATTAATTTCCGCATCATCCTGATTTGGCACCATCTACATTGATTGGGTATGTACCTGAGTGGGTTGTGGCATCTTCATCTTCATCAGGCAAGGAGACACATGAACAACTTTCAGAGACATCATCAACATTCATATACATCCTTCCTTCCTTCAATTCCTATCCAGAATGGGAAGCTACCCTGCATCTCTACCTAGTTTTGTTTCTTCCGAAAGGGAGACAAGTTGTTTGTCGACATTGGATCATATTTTGTCTACATACACTTACCTTTTTTGCAGGTGATCACATCTTTTGGGGGGGCTATCTACTCTCTCTATTTCCCTCCTATGGGGGGGCCATTGATTCTATTGTATCCATGTGATGATTGTTGTCCTTGGGGGGATGATGTTGAGTCCTCCAATCATCACCTTTCTGCATTTCATCTCCTTTTTTGGAGAGGGGTTTTCTTCCCACTGGGTTTTTCCTCTTTTCTCCATTTGTGGGAGATTAGTTGCATTTTTCATCCTATGTACATGGGTACCTAATATGGCCATCAGCTGGGACCCATCATCATCATGCATAATCATTGCATTTTCTTTTCCTCCCTAAGTTGCACTTATGGGGGGGTGTTAGTGTAATTAATTAATTAATTATTACACTAGCATAAGTTAACTTAGGGTTAATTAATCATATTAGTCCTAGGTTACTTTTTATCATTTAATAATGTTGTTGAGATAAGATTCCCTTCTAGAAGATGAGTTGTCTTTTCTAGAACTTATCTCCATCATGTTATCATTCCCTAGGTAGTTGGTTAGGGTTTCATGTTGTCACATGTAGTGTAATTTGAACACTTGGCAACATCTTATGCATTTTAGGTTTTTCTCTTGCCTATATAATCAGGCATATGTACTCTTTGTAATTAAGAATCCAAATCATCATAATAGAATCTCTTGTTTGAATGTCATTATCATACATTTTGTGTGGGTAAATATTTCTTCTTGGCAAAGGTCCTCCATTGAAGCCTGCAGCTTCATCAAGGCAACCTGTGTATCCAGCATTCCAACAATTTATACATATCTGATCTCCCAAAACACTCTATGTGGAATGTGTCGGATTGTTCTCGAAGATGTGTCGACCACATTTGATGTAAAGTGCTTCTAGCACCATTCAAAAAAATCATGTGCATTGTCTATATGATCTTCTGGATAACTCATGTGATGCTTTCTTAAAGATCGTTTGATGCAAGCTCCTGCTCCATCATGCTCACCCTTTCCATTCCCACTCTCAAAAAAACTCCAAACATGTATTTTGTAGATTTTATGATATCTACAAAGTGCATAGAATGGCCGCGAAGATTTGAATTATGCCGCACATCCATCTGACCATACAAAATGCTTTTCAAATTTTACACCCATGCTTCTCGAATTCTAAAAAAAAATTATAAAGCAATGTTGTACAAAAAGCATGTCATGCTCTTTATCATCACTAATATAAAAGTGATATTCTTTCTTAATAGCTCGTTCTTCATCTGTACTCTCAACACTATCCAATTCTGATTGTGCATGTCAATAACACACATGAACCATAATAGTGATCTACTTTGGAAAGTAATACTCTGATTGAATCTCCTTTTGATGTACAAATGAGTAATTTTCTACAAAGTCAACTACTGATAGAACTGTTCCAAGTGGGAAAGTATCTCTCAATGTTTGGAATTGTTGTGCTTGCCACTTAGCATAAAAGGAATGTTGTATGTATGGTTGTGTCATTTTTTGAAAATCTTCCATAAATTTTCCAATAGGAATCTCCTCTTCTACATAGTTCAACCCTGTGGATTCTTTCCCAAAATTTGTTTGAAACTTCACATACTTGTACCTATGTGAGTGAAATATGTGAATAAGTAATAAACCACACAATCAATGAAACATTACATTAGAGAATTCAAATAAAAATCTAATCAAATTGAAACAAATAAACTCTCTAAAAATAGTACTTACCTCTTACAATTTACTATCTTTGTTAGTTTAGTATCCTCATTTTTGAAGGAAATTTAGCCAAATTTCTACATGTCTCACAAATTCATTTCATGCAGTTTATTTGAGGGGTATGTGCAGGGTCATCATGAAAAAACAGGCCCTTAAGCGGCAATAAAATTCAGAAAAATCAAAGTTAGACAACTTGACGTAAAAATTTGAATAAGTTATCCATATTATTTCAAAAATATTTAAAAATGAAATTTGTATCAAATTGAATGTAGTTTTTAAAATACTAGGTTTATTTAGAAAAAAAAAAAAACTATTTAGTGAAAATTTAAAATTTCAATGCAGTAGTACTTAAATTTCAGGGAAAAAAATAAGTAGGTGTCTGCCTGACCACCCTAACCACAATAAAATGATAATATTTTTTTATAATATTTTAGATATAAGTAAAGAACTCATGTCCCAATGTGACACATATTTTTATAATTTTTTTCCAATTAAATAATTAATTATGAATTTTTTATTACAACTTTTAAAAAATATAAAAACTCGTACGTCTAACCACCTTAACTTGGTCAAAACTTCATGAAATTCATTTATTTATTTTTAATCCTATAGTATGTGAAGCATAGAATGTGACACCATGTTTCAAATTCAAAAAATATAATACCGTTTGAAAGCTATAGATTTTTTCAATCAGCCTATCAATTAGGACTTTACTTGTAATTCAAATAGAAAATGAGTATAATTATTTATTAAATTCAAAATAAAGCATAATTTATATTGGTGGAAAGATGAGAATCTCCTTTAAAAACCCTTTTCATTTCATCAATTTTGGGTTAAAAAAAAGTCGTCAGCCACATGGGCTATCATATCACTTACATATCGCCACTTTGGCCCATCATGATCCTGCACATACCCTCAAGGTCCATTTTCATGATCACATAATATAGACTTTATGAAAAAAAATTGCCTATTTAGGAGGTGCATTTTGAAACCCACAACTTTCTTCTCTCATCTTTCGAAACACCTAATAGTAGAGATCAAATTCAATGTGATAATAATAACAAGAAGTTTCAAAAAAACTTGTTTATCTTCACATAATATGGCTTTAACCTTTCAAACATTGTTTGCCCAATCTTTATATGAGGATATGTATTAAAAAAGTTCATATACATCTCAAATTGTGTTATGTCTAGCCAATGCTTGATATGATTTTCATAAATACCAGGCCCAATCCCGTGTCTCATGACATCTCTAGTATTTGATGATGGACGAGTTTGATCATGCCAAAAACTTGAGATCAAGTTCCTAACAACATACTCAATCCTGTCAGAATGGGGAGCTCTACACATAATTTCCTAATTTCCTTTTGAACTCTCATCCAAAAATTTTCTCTTTTTCTCATATTTTATTAATATGGTTCTACTATAACAAATTTCAATTGAAAGTGCAAACATTTTTCTTTTTCTTGCTATATCTTGATGTACAATAGATGTCAACATCACCCTTCTTATATAGTGGCCTTATCCACTGATCGAGATCCTTTCACAATGGAATCTAAACCCTTTTTAAGATTTTGAGCAATATCCTTTTGTAATCCCATGTGTTTCTTCTTATTTGATGCCGAATGTACACCGAACAATTGTAATGACTCTTTCAGCTCATTACGAAGAAGTAAATGTGATAACAATTGGATTTTTTCAAGTGTATCAAGATGATTGAAATGATCATTGATTATTCCATTTATAGATTTAGTCATTGACCTCTTTCTCTTATTATAAGGCTAGTTGGCATAACATTTCAGTTTCTCCATATCCATTTCAAGTAAATGATCTAAATTTCTATAAGAAATTTGTTTCCTCACCTTTTTAGCTAGTTTTATATGCTCATGCATACCAGTAGAAGGAAGTGATCCTGACCCCTCTCCAACATGCATTGTTTGAACTTGGGCCTCCTCCCTATCTTCAAGGTCTATGTGTTCTTCAATGGATTCATTTGATCCAATATCTAGATTTGGCTCGACTTCAACATGAGAACTTCCTACTTGTTGAACCCTTTCTACATGTCAGAAAATATTTTGCAAAGAAAGTGAGAGATGATTCTATATAAGTGAAGTTTATGTATGCAAGCAAACAAAGTGATAAGACATGATGCTATAAGTGAGAGAAGTTTTAGCTAGTTTTATATGCTCATCCATACCAGTAGAAGGAAGTGATCCTGACCCCTCTCCAATAAGAATTGTTTGAACTTGGGTCTCTTCCATAACTTCAAGGTCCATGTGTTCTTTAGCGGATTCATTTGATCTAATATCTAGATTTGGCTTGGCTTTAGCTTGAGAATTTCCTGCTTGTTTGAATTTACATGCAAGCTAAGAAAGTGAGAGACTATGAGTTATTTAAGTGGAGTTGAAACAAATAAAATCAAGGATTCTTGAACTTAAGAATTCAATGGAACAAAAGCAATTGGAAATAGATAAGAAATTTAGGTAATGTCTATGCAAGATGACTATTTTTTAGTATTAAAGTTTCCAAGTTAAATCTAACATGGTTTTCATAATTAGAAATATATTTATAAGAAAAATAAATTGAGGTGTTAATAAAAGTCCTAAATACACACTTGAGAGAGAGAGAGAAGAAACAAGCATGTATCTTGTTTCTTTCTATGATAATTTTACAAGTTTTGTTCACGCCTCTTTTGTTCTTCTTGTTTTGACAATTTTCGTTGAGACACATTTTTTCTTTTTCTTTGTTGTCCCATTTTCTTCTTCAAGTTAAAGATGACTCAAAACAAATCCTATACCAACTTAGTTAAATTATCCTCCAAAATTTTCCTTGATTGATAAAAATGAAAAGTTGTCTTCTCCAATATTTTCCTCCTTGATAAATGTGCAAAAACCTCCTCTCCAAAATCTGCGCTCCAAGTGATATAAATGCAAATTAATCTTGCAATTTGATATGGAATAATGAAAAATAAGCTTGTATTTATATGCATATGAGAAAAAAAATATTCTAGTGTATGGAATAACTAGATCCTAGTTTAAATGAATCAAGTGGTAATCAAACAAGTTATTTCATTGTGGAGTTTGTTGTTATTTAATGTATAGGCATGCAACATATCTAGTAATTTTAGAATTTTGTTACTTATCAAAAAGATAATAGAGGTATAATTTGAATTGAATTTTCTTAATGTTTCAAAGAATAAAATTTTCCTATAATTTAATAATGGTGTAGATTAAGAGATTATTTATGAAATAATTTAACATAAAATTTTATAACTTAGAGGGAAAGTGTTTGAAGGATGGTATATAATTATAAAAGGGATGTTCCTACCTCTTCTTTATAATTATATTTTGTTCTCAACTCCTCAATGGTTCATGTTGCTTAAGTCATTTTTAAAAATAGGAGTTTTGTGTACCACAAAGTGATGCACTTTATTTGTTCTTATTTTCTATCAAGATTTTAATCTCATCATTTTTATCAAATTTTAAAACTAGAATAACATGTGCATTAATAAATAGGCTTGTAAATACACTCATTTATAAAATATCATTAGGTTACTTGAGCTTGGAAGTCATTTATTTTATAATTTTTTACTGCTTACTATAAAATTCAATGGGTGTGTGTGCAAAATATTTATTGTGATCAACATGAATGAACTTAATTATAAAGTGGCATTAATTTCCTAAAATTCTACTAGAGATAAAATGTATATCATATAAGGAAATGTAAGTTCTAAGAGATCATCAAATAAGCAAATTTATGTATATTGAATATAACAAAATGTATACATATATCATATAAACACGTGTAAACATAAGAAAACACATACATACATGTAAATAGATTCAATGTATAAACATAACATGTTATAAGCAAAGAGGAAAATGTATGTATATCATATAAGCAAATGTAAGTTAGAGATCATCAAATGTCAAATAATAAAGATTATCAAATAAGCAAATGTATGTATATCATATAAGCAAATGTAAGTTAGAGATCATCAAATGTCGAATACTAAAGATCATCATGTAAGAAAATACATGTAGTAAAGATCATAAATCTAGCATAGGGCCTAATATGAATGTTGATTCCTAGTCAAACGACCATCTAAATGAGAACGGTCTTTCTCTAATGGATGTGCTGAGCCCTGCAAATAAAATTATGTATAAAATGTGTTAAATACATACAATTTATATTAAATAAATTTTATTAAAGTTATTTTTAAGAATGTACTTGTATATTTTTAAATATCTATCTAGATCTATGCATACATATGCATGTACATATACATGTGTATATACAAAAATTTAAAACTTGCATGTCCACTATTCGCAAATTCATCCATAGAGTCACATCGATGTACACGATCTGGACCAAGGCTAGGAGTGACATGAGGTATTTCCACCTATAATATATATATATATATCAGTACATGAATATCTAGTTAAAACTAAAATTTAAAAATAATTAAAAAGGAATTGAAACATGCACATGCACAAATACATGCACATCATCTGATATCGGATGACTTGAGTCCTCTGAAATGGTTGCCTTCACCATATCAACCTAATGATCAAGAAACAAACCAACATCTACATCCATCTGATCTATCCCATGTCGTTCCAAAAATGATGAGTGAAGAGGACTATGCAGGTGAGATGGCATCGACAATGATGAACCAGAACCAATCAACATCTCACTAAAACCCATAGTTAGTGTAGTTGTCGAATGATCTGTAGGTGGATCCTGATGTGCACTAGTGTTGGCTGAGAGTGATGGGATCTTGGAAGTGAATGAGCTCTATGTGCCAAATGATCTCTAACATGCTCTACACTGATCCCATAGTCTGATGCAATGAAGGCATATACCTCCAAGAGGTCCTCTGCCAAACAATGCAATCATGTGTGTCATATCTCCTATAAGTGCCTCAAGATCTATGGGAGTAGGGATTCCCGCCACTGTAAAAGGATCCATAGTGGTCCACTATGTTGAAAATGGCATGGATCAGGAATGTATAGACATCAAATATTGACCTACATAGATAT
>CM021108.1:29878968-29902100 GCA_007115665.2 Sequoiadendron giganteum | reverse complement strand
TGTATAAAAGAGGAATATAATATGAAATATTTCTAAATACTTGATAATAACTAAGAATAACAAGTCACTTCAAGGGGGAAAACCTCCAAATATCTCCAATGAGAACACAACATTGCAGTTCAAATTTCATGTGTCTTATTAAACCAATAAAATTTGTAGCCAATACAATAATAATTATACATTCTCATTTGTCGATTAAAATCAATTGAAATTTTTACATAATAATGGTGGAAAATTCACTTTATTTCCACAGTCAAAGTATATCACAAACATACAATTTCTATTCAATCCACAAAAAAAATCATTTTGTTTTTCAATTATTCATTCCTCTATTTATTCACCAACTAGCTAGTTTAAAATTACTACACTCTTATGCATATCAACATACTCATATTTATTGAAACTCTTCTCCAAATTCTCCTTCACCTTCTTGTACAAAACATGGATCTATATTCAAAAAATATTTCGCTACAACAATTTCTCTACCCAAATCTACACTACCCCTCAACTCATCAACACCTCTAAGGTTGTACCCATACATGTTTGAAATGGAATCTTTCCCACACTTTGATTGACCAGTTTTTTGTATGTAAACTATGTTTGTTCCAATGTCAAATCCCATTGATTTGGTTTGTTACCAACCAAACACCTCAACAAATTACCAAAACTTTGATTCACAACTCTAGTTTGGCCATCAGTTTGAGGATATTGGTTGTAAGAGTTGAAAATAAGCTCAATACGTAAGACCACCTCCAAAAATAATCAAAACCTTCTACAAGAAGGTATGCAACAATAGGAGCTTGCTTGATATTAAGACCTATCAAAATGATGATGCCAAGGTATGAAGTATATTACATATGAGTACAATGAATTTCCTTATACAGGAAAGGTGAGGAATATGATTGAACATGGTTGTGACATGTTTCTTAATCCTATGACATGTGACAACTAACAACCTAACTACTTAGGAAACAAGCATTACAAGCTAGATACGAAAAGTTCTAGAAAAGCCAACTAAGACTTCTAGAAAGAATCTTATATCCTAAGTAAACTTAATCATGTGAATAAGTCCCCTAAGTCCCTAGCAAGGTAAACTACTAGGTACATGACATATATTCACACCAACACACCCTTAAGTGCAACTTAGGGAGAATATTATTATGCAAATGATGCAAAAAATATACAAAGACGGGTCCCGACTACAAAGCCATTTTAGGTACCCATGTACAAATGCAAATGCAATCTCTCATAAACGGAGTAAAGGAGAAAAATCAATGGGACAAAACTCCTCCCCAAAAGAGAGAAAATAAAACAATTATGTGATGAAGTATGGAGAACCCCTCCAAGTACATCATCCATCACATAGATATATTAAAATCAATAGCACCCCCCACCCCCCCATAAGAGGGAAATAAAGAGATGATATATCCCCACCATAATGTGTAATCACCTACAAAAATGGTAAGTTCTTGAAGATAAAACATGATACAATATCAACATACAACTTGTCTCCCTTTCAAAAGAAACAAAACCAAGTACAAATGCAGGAATGCTTCCCATTTCAGATAGGAATTGAAAGAAAGAAACCTAAATATGTATGATGATGTCTCTGAAGTCTCTCAGGTGTCTCCTTGTCCACTAAATATGAAGATGCCACAATCAAATAAGGTACACACCCAATCAAAGAAGAAGGTGACAAATCAAGACTTTGTGGAAATTGATGTTGGAAAAGATCCAACTTTGATAAAGATGGTTTGGAAACAATTATGCAATGATTGTCATTGAAGAGGAGAGATAACCCCTCAAAAGTGTCCTCCAAATCTGAAATGTAAGACTCCACAAACAAGGATACAATATTTGTTGAATAGGAATCCCAATCAAGAAGAAAATGAGATACCTGTTGTAATGAAGCATTGGAATTTCTTAGTGAATCACCCACATAAAATGAATGGTCCTATTGAACAAGAATGATGGGAGCCTCAATCAATGAATCTACATAATGAATCAATGAAGGTGGAGGGTTAACAACTATCTCTGATGGAGAAGAAGGAGCATCTAAAGAATCCTTCTCATCCTCATCTAAAGATTCAAAGTATTCCAAAACTTAAAACTCCTGTATAGCATCATGATCATAGGGTATCTTGTCTAAAGAATGAAGAGGCACATGAAATTCTAAAACATGATCATCTAGGAATGGTGGACTATCAGGATCTCCATATATCTCCCGAATTTTAGTCCAAAGAGTATGAGGACAATCAAAATGATCAATATCTTTTAAAATGTTACCATCAACATGTAGTGCAATAACCTCTAAGACATCATACTTTCTCCAACTCCAATAATTTTTTTGTATACCTTTACTTGGAGGGGAACAATACCATACAAATGTGGCAACAACTAAAGTGATTTGAGATGGTTTATGATGCCACCTCTCCATTGTTTATAGTTTACACTTTGCAACATAATTAGAGAAGAATGAAATGAAAACCCCATATTGAAATATGAGTAACCTCCAAAAATTACAAAGACATTAACCTTCAATAGCAATTAGAAACTCCCAAATATGATGTATACTGCAAATAAAGTCTTCCCAAGATGACAAAACCTCTCCAGGAGTCGGGATGCCCAAGTAATCTATCACAATGCCAAATGTGTGAAATACCAAATAAATAATATATGGGCTGGAAAAGTACAAGTGCACAATGATAGAGCTCTTTAATACCTTCCAGATGCAACTTGAATCACCAAGATTGGAAAAGTGGAAAAAAGTATTGAGCTCGAAGGTCCAAAGGGAAGATTTAAATTTAGTTGCCAATAAAATGTAACATCTAGCAAAATGACCTACACCATTGCAAAGTACATAGAACCAATATCGATATCTTGTTTGTAGAATTGTGATACTCTGATGGAAATTTATGAAAAAATGAAAAAAAAAATTGTTTTAGGCACCTGGGGGCAAGATTAAGCAAACTTGGCACAATATTCTAGCACCTAGGCACTTAAGTCTATTCACACATGTGACCACAGGTGGAGATGACAAAAAAAACCCGTCGCCAAGAGGGCAACGAGGTGGCTGTTATAAAGGGTGGTGACCACCAAGGTTTAGCCCCTCCAATAGGTAATGAGACCATAGGTGGGGCTAGCATCAAAATTAGGGGTTCAAGATGTGACCGACCAGAGAGTAGAGCCAACAAGGGTTTGAAGACCAATGGTGACAATTGACATAAATAAAGACTGATGGCCAATAAATGTTTGTAGCCTCTGACAAAGTCAGTCGATCAAAGTTGACAAGTGCAAGTATGATGCTTGCAATATAATAAATTCATCCAACAAACAAAAAAGGGTTGTAGATGTAGCATAGAAAATCGTGCACTCTTGAAAAAAGTGATGATTTCACACTTAATTTGGACCTATTTTGGCACCCTTGCATTAATTACCCTTCAAAATCACTATTTATAGGCCCCTAAGACCCATTATTTTGGAATTTTGAGGCCCATTCCACTCAAAAATCACATAAAATCCATCAAAATCTAAAAAATCACCTCAAAAACTTAAGGTGGGACTCATTCACCACCTTGGGTGAATGAGTCCCCTTAGGTGGGACCCATTCACCAAGGGTGGCGAATGAGTCCCATTTGGGGCCTTTTTCAAATTTGAGTGGGAATTCATTAATTTAATTCAAGTTTTTGATGAATGTTGGCCTTTGGGATCTAAATAATGGCCAATTAGGTGTTGATGCCTATAAAAGAAAAATTCTAAGTCATCTTTATCAATCTTTAAGCACTTTGAGTAAGTATTTCCAAGTATCAAGTATCAAGAATCTTCAAGCAAGTTCTCACAAGAGCATTCCAATTCCAAAAGCAAGCAAGGTTGAAGCTTTGGAGCAGCATTAAAGTGTTTTTGCAGGTCTTCAAGCTCACTTTCAATCAAGATCTAGCATTGTCAAGTGGTATGTGCAGGATCATGATGGGCCAAAAAGTGGTGATATGTAAGTGATATGATGGCCCATGTGACTGACGACTTCCTTTTTACCCAAAATTGATGAAGCAAAAAGGGTTTTTAAAGAAGATTCTCATCTTTCCACCAATATAAATTATGCTTTACTTTGAATTGAATAAATAATTATTATTCATTTTCTATTTGAATTACGACTAAATTCCAGATTGATAGGCTGATTGAAAAATATTTATAGCTTTCAAATGGTATCACATTTTTTGAATCCAAAACATGTGTCACATTCTATGCTTTGCATAATATAGGATTTTAAAAAAATGAATTTCATGAAGTTTTGACCAAGTTAAGGTGGTCAGACATATGCGTTTTTATATTTTTTAAAAGTTGTAATAAAAAATTCATAATTAATTATTTACTTGGAAAAAAATTACAAAGAAATATGCATCACATCAGGACATGAGTCCTCTACTTATATCTAAAATATTATAAAAAAACATTATCATTTTATTGTGGTTATGGTGGTCAGATAGACACCTACTTCTTATTTTTTCCCTAAAATTTAAGTACTATTGCATTGAAATTTCAAATTTTCACCAAATAGATTTTTTTTTTTTGAAAATAAACCTAGCAGTTTAGAAACTACATTCAATTTTCTACAGATTCTATTCTTACATATTTATGAAATAATATAGATAACTTATTCAAATTTTTACATCAAGTTGCCTAACTTTGATTTTTTGAATTTTCATTCCCACTTAAGGGCATGTTCTTTCCATGATGATCTTGCACATACCCCAAGGGTTGATCATGGATGCTTTTGGTGAATCATGATGGATTCTAGGTTGGGGAGATGCAACTAGCCATCAATCCAATCCTAAAGACTTGTTTCCGAAGTGATTCCATCATCCATTATCACTCTACATTCAACCTAAGGAAGGTACAAATATCATTGGATTCATTTGGGATGATTGGAGATCATCACAAGTGAATCATTCATCTCTTCATTTCCATTATTGCATCATGCTTCAGATTTCCTAGTCTTAGACACACTTTAGGGTAGGGTTTTCATGCATATTTTGTTATCTTTTTCAAGGTTTAATTACCAAACTAGGGTTTGACCAAGGAAAACCCCCCATCACTAAATCAAGTCAAATTTTGTTTTGTAGGTGTTTTTCACAGGTTCGGATCCGAAACTCAAGCTGAAAGGGAAGGGTAAGTGTTGAAGTGCAGATCAGAGTTTTCAAATCTCAAAACAATTAAACGAGATTGATTCACCAAGAGTGGCGAATGAGTCCCACTGTTGTTGTTTGGAAGATCGAGTTGTAGATTCAGATACCCTTTTTCCCAAAACAAGCTCCCGCACAGACATCTGAATTTGGGATTGATTCGCCCAAGTTGGTGAATGAGTCCTAGGTGGTTAGAATGTCAAAATTTCTAGAATTTCATAGTTATTTCCAGTCCTTTGGAGGTTTCCAGGTGCACATTTATAGTTTTGTAGTTTTCTGTTACATTTTACTTGCATTTCTAGGTCATCTTGCATACTAAACCATGTTTTCAAACATTTCTTTTTTTCAAGTTTACACTTGGTGGTGAACCCCTCATTTTTTATCATTCAATCCCCTTAGAGCATTACCTTTTTCAGATTTAAATCTCCTTTGCATTGAAATCTCAAGGGTTTGATCTTGAGTGAACCACACAAAAGAATAAAATTGACCTCTCTGCTTTTAGGTCTAAAACCCTAGAAGCCCTAGAGGGAGGTCACCATTTTCTTTGGTTCATTTTTGTGAACTTGCATTTAGAGCATCATAATTTTGATTTGGAATCCATTTACATCCTAGATTTATCTTGCATTAACATTGCATTAGGTCTTGCTTTAGTTAATTTGCATTCTAGGGTTTTAAATTTTGCATTAGTGAAAAACTCATTTAGCTTGAATTTTTGCACTTAATCTCACAAAAAACTATTGAAAAACTACATTTGCATCTTAGATCTATATCATATAGCATAGTAAACATAAAAATCAACCAAAAAAATTTGAAAATTTTGAAAAAAAACCCTTACTGGGACTCATTCGCTACCTAGGGTGATCAATCCTAGTGCAAAATTTTAGTTGTTTACAAAATTAAATGCTTAGTTTTTAAGCTTCTATTTTTTCTATTACTTTTATGTTTCAGTTTAGTTACTTTTTGTTCCACTGAAATCATTAGAAATAGCATCATTTGCATTCATGGAAATTATGGATAGCATTATATTTTTGCAATTTTCATTTTCAACATTAGTTCCTAGTTCCCTTATATCATATTCATTAGAAAATGGAAAAAAAAATGAAAACATCAAAAGACCCAATTCAAGAAACACTTAAATTTAGAATTTAAGCATATCATCCAAGCCCTTTAGTAGTGATGAGCTAGACACATGTTAGATGAAGCCCTTGCAGAATTCCTCTCACTAGGATCATCCACTAAGTCTTGTTATGAAAAGCACAAACCAAATGAACTTAACTTAACCATCAAGCCTTTTAGTAGCGATGACTTTGATATGTTAGATGAAACCCTTGAGGATTTCATCTCACAAAGTTCATCCACTAAGGCTTTTCATGAGAAACCAAAAACAAGAGAAGTTAACATGATCTAACCTCAACTTATTCCTTACCCACCTTCGCATAAACCACAACCTAAGTTTACCCTTTATCCTCCTCAGAATAATGTATTGTAGCAATCAATTCATAAAATCGTTGCTCATACATACAATACTAGAAACAACCCACAACCACAACAACCAACCCCAACACCCTTACCTTTACCCAATCACATCTTACCTAGTGCTCCTAATTTAACATCGCATAGTGGAAAGGAGTATAATCTCGTTGAATAACTTAAGAATACTCCTACAAAGATATCCCTATGAGATTTAATTCAAAATTCCCCAAACTATCATAGTATGCTTCAAATAGCCTTACAGCAAGTAGTGGTTCTTCCTAGTACAAATTCAAATTATGTGGCAGGTCTCATACAAGGAATGAATATTGTTAATCTTGACATAAAATCTCATCAACATGAGTTGCCCCCTTTGACATTGAGACAAAAATATGAGACCTTTATGATCATTGCTCAATTTAATAGAATATGGAATAAAAAGGACCATGGTTGATAATGGTTCCACCCTTAACACATGTGTAGTGTGAAACTCTTAGATAGGTTGCGGGTAGACAAATAAATAATGAAACCCGACTCCTTATCCATTAGAGGATTTGAAAATGTAGGAAGGCAACCGCTCGGTGTAATTACTTTACCTATTACAGTCGGAAAGGATACCTTACAAAAATTTATTCATGTTATGCCTCATGACCTTTCAAACAATCTTATTTTGGGAAGACCATGGATCCATGAGATGCATGCGGTGCCTTCAACCCTTCATCGTATTATGAAATATGTCTATGAAAACAAGGTATACCAAGTTGAAATGGACCCTGAGCTTGAAAGTTGCTTACAATTGGAAAAAGGAACTACAAGTCCTCTAAGCACATTAATTCCCACATCCAATATAGCACCTTTAAAAGAAGATAAGAAAGAAAGGGGAACAATGTCAAAATTATTGGATGATGATTGGGGTTCCTTGGATTTCACACCCTCATTTATGGGAGAATACATAATCTCAAGAAACAAAGATGACAAGAAAAAGAAACCAATGGTCATGTCAACTCAGAATTTGGAAGAACAATCACAAACATCTAACTCCCCTGCTCTTGAATAAGATACAAGTTATACGACAAACTTCGATGAGATAGATTACCAACAATCACCAAACCCGAAAGAAATGGAACAACTTTATGGGAGAGGTTATGAACTTGTGAAGCAATTGGATTACAATGGTAAAGGATGTAGAAATAAAGAAAAAGGCGTACAAGTCCCTATAGATCCTAACATATAAGAGACAAAGATTGGTTTGGGATATTGTCTTTCTAAAATTTTGCAAGCAACAAAGTGGCCATCATTAAACATCAATACTATCATGTGCAAGCCAAAAGTCAAACTCATAATGCAACATCTTGAATTGCTTGATATGGAGTTACCACCATCATGGGAGTACTTTGAAGATGAGGAAGCCTTGAAATACATGCTAGGAGTTTATGATACACCATCTACTCCTCCTAAGAAAAAGGTTACATGTGCTATGATCAGTACCAAGCTGAGAGATGTCGAAGGTGAAAGTAATGAAAATGATACAAATTGAGAACAATATAATCTTGAATTTCCATTTAGTCAAATTCCCTTCCTTTAGGGGATACAATTGGTATACCAATGGATATAAGGGATAAAGAGAAAGTCATTAAAATCAGAAAATTCCTTGATGGTGAAGAACAAGAAGACACTTCAACCTTGCTTCATGACTTTCCTGAACTCTTTGCTTGGAAGTATTCAGATATACCAGGAATAGATCCAAAGATAGTGACACACAACATTGTCCTTGTTGAGAATTCCAAGACCGTTTGACAAAAGATACACAAGATGAATCCTACGATAGCCTTTCTTATTAAATCTGAACTTTCAAAACTCCTTGATGCAGGCTTCATAATACCTATAGATTATTCCCCATCGATCTCAAATATTATCGGTCATAAAACCTGACAATTATATTAGGTTGTGTAGGGATTTTTGGGACTTGAATAAAGCATCTTTAAAATATGACTTTGCCCTTCCTAATATTAACATGATAGTAGAATCAACTGCGGGACATGCTTTGTTGTCATTCATGGATGGATTTTTGGGATATAATCAAATCTTTATCAACCCTCAAGATCAATACAAAACAACATTCACAACTGTTTAGGTGACATTTTGTTGGGTTATGATTCCTTTTATATTAAGAATGTGGGAGCAACATATCAATGAGTGATGACACTAATATTCCATGATTACATACATAAGATCTTGGAGGATTATGTTGATGACATTCTAGCTAAATCATTAACAAGACAAAACAATGTGAATGTCCTTTGAAGAATCTTTGAGCGAATGAGAAAATATAACATGAGGTTGAATCCAAAAAAATAAGTCTTTGGTGTAGATAGTGGAATTTTTTTAGGGTTTATCATGTCTCATAGAGGCATTGAGCTGGATACAAAGAGGATTTATGCAATCATCAACATGCCACCCCCTAAAAACATCTCTCAGTTATGCATACTACAAGGAATAATTCAAGCCATTCATCATTTTTTCACATCTTTAGCCGATCACACATTACCATTCACACATCTCCTAAAAAAGGATGTGCACTTTGACTGGAATGACAATTGTAAACAAGATTTTTAGATTTTGAAGGAATATCTCACAAATCCACCTATTTTGCAATCCTTTATGCAAAACAAACCGTTTATACTTTATATAGCCACATCAACCCATGCTCTCATAACGTTGTTGGCTCAACAAGATGAAAATGGTAAAGAGAATCCAATCTACTACATTAGCTAGACTATGATAGATTATGAGAAATGATACACAACTATATAAAAACAATGTTTGGCCATTGTATTCACTACAAGTAAATTGTGACATTATTTACTGAATGCGGAAATACAAGTGATGAAAAAATTTGACCCTCTCAAACATATTTTTAATGAAACAAATTTATTTGGATGTCTAGCTAAGTGGATCATGTTTTTTACTGAGTTTTATCTAACATTTGTTTCACAAAAATCAATTAAGGTTCAAGCCTTGACCTACTAGTTAGCTGATGCTCCTTCCCCTTTGGCATTACCTAGTAACAACTCTTTCCTTGATGATAATGTGTTGACAATCGAGATTAATACATGGGAATTATATTTTGATGGATCTAAGTGTAGAATAGGCTCCGGTGTTGGGGTTATATTAATCCTTCCTACAGGAAAGCCTATTACCTTGTCATATTGGTTAAATTTATTGTGTACAAACACCACTTTTGAGTATGAAGCATTGCTCATTGGGTTATGTGAACTCCTTTAATCTTGTGTGTGAAAGATATTAGAATCTTTGGTGATTCATAATTAGTCATCAAACAAATAAATGAGACATATCAAGCAAAGCATGAAAAATTATCCAAATACAAGGATATCACAATGAAATTATTAGAGAAGTTTGAATCATTCACCATTGACAACATCCCACGAAAAGACAATCGACATGAGGATGCAATAGTGAGTGCAGCCTCTCATATATCACCTCAAGATCCTTCAAAAGATGTCACATTTACTGTTCACCCAATCATGAAACCATCCATTCATGGTAAACTTGAATAAGTGTTAGCAATGAATATGCAAGACTCAAGTTAATGGTATGCTATAATATTCAAGTATTTGAAAGATGGTATTATTCCCAAGCTCAAAACAATGAATACCTGATGTCACTTGCGAAAAATAGCAACCGAGTACGTTATTATAGCTGAAATATTATATAGAAGGTCCTTTAATGGTATTCTTCGATATCTTAACAAATCTAAAATCCCCATAGCACTCGAAGAGGCGCATGTGGGTGCCTGTGGAGGTCATTTTGGAGTAGATATTTAGTGCAAAAGCTCATTCGTATGGGATATTACTAGAAACATATGGAAAGCAATTGCTTTGCGTATGTTAAGAAATGTCATAAATGTTAGGAACATAGCAATTTGATTCATGCTCCTGTTGCTGAGCTTTGTGCCTAATTCCTATTTCTTCGTTCTTAGTATGGGAATTGGATCTAATTGGATTTTTTTTGCCACCATCATCTGCTAGCCATACGTTTATAATCACAACAATGGATTGTTTCACAAAATGGGTAGAAGTTATTCCTCTTTGATCCAAAACTACTAATCTAATATGTCATTTAACATTGGAACACATTATTGCTTGCTTTGGACTTCCTTCCACATTAGTTTCAAATAATGGAACACCATTCAAGAAAAATGATCTGAAGAAATTCCTTGACACATTTTTAATATGCAACATCACTTTTCAACACCTTACTACCCATAATCTAATGGCCAATTTGAAGCAACTAATAAAACTCTCAAACAAATCCTAAGAAAAATAGTTAATAAACATAAAAATTATTGGCATACGTAACTAACATATGTGTTATGGGCTTATTGTACTAATGTCAGGTTATCAATGGAAAAATCTCCTTATAACCTTGTCTATGGTATTGAGGTAGTGATGCCCTTGGAGTTAGAAATCCCCACGTTAAGGATTTCTCTTCAAAAGGTCATCAATAATGACACTTACAAACAACAACGATTGCATTAGCTTGAGATGCTTGATGAACAACGCATTAACTCTCTTGAGCACCTCCAAGCTTATGCTAAGTAATTATAATGCAAGCATAATAATGATGTCATCCCTCACATATTTAGTAAAGATGATTTGGTCTTGTATGAAAATCAATGAAACATTAATATCGACCCGATTGAAAAATGAAAATGTAGTCCTAATTGGTTAGGACCCTACATAATTAGCGAAAATTACAAGTGCAATGCATACATGTTAATAGAAATGGATGATACACCCCTCAAATACCCTATCAATTCCGCACATTTGTGCTGGTACTATGAATAATCCCCTTGAATAGTATGAATGGTAGGTAGTGTTGTTAGAGCTAATGGATTATATTCCATGGGCTTTTGCATTGCTTCGTTCTTGACAAGTAATCATTTGTGTGTTTTGAATGCTAAAGTGATTATCTAATTTCATTTTATTTAATTACTTTAGGTCTCATGTTGTTCAATTTTATCTCATGTGTTATGTTAGATTAGATCCTTATACTCGTTTAACAAGTGCATTTAATTTTACATAACATACTTCATCACAATGTTACATCTAAGAGAAATTGTAATAAGTTTTTGGTTAGATCACATAAATCATGCTGAATCATGGAAGCATTTATTAAATAATCTTACAAGGATTATATTTAATATTCCAACACAAATAATAAAACATCAAGTGTTCATATATATATATATCAAATTTTTGTGTACATTTCATCAAATATGCAATACTACTGGGGCTTGAGGCTACCGTATCCCTGTAGAAATGGTGGTCACATCTGTTTGGTATAAATATGTTGGTAGACAATGGTGTGTGATCATGATTGTGATCCACTAAGTGTACCAAGAGACAAATCTAAACATCATATTTGTCCAAGGGCCTCCCAATGTGCTCCTGCTATCTGATCTCTCTCTACCTGTAGCCTCACTACTTCTGCCTCTAGTCTCTTGAACTCTATAGTGGTCTAGGATGATTGTGCCTCTTGGGTAGCATGGGCTCAGTGGACACATCTCCTCAAACTCTCATATGCTACTCGTAGTTTTACATATGGCCTGAACGACTATGGGTCCTGATCCACAATGGGTGGGGGCACATAGTTTGAATTTGTGGCCTCCTCATCAACTGATGGGGGCACTATCTCTACAATCGTCTGTCGATAGAGATCCCTAAAGTCTCTCATAGATCTCACATGATAGAAACAATAAAATATCAATACACATCATGATATATGGGTAAAAGTACAAAGCTGTGTCACACTTTTATAAATGAAACAACCAACTTTGGTCCAACTTTTAAACTTGAATCACTAAAAAGTGATATATCTATATTGAATTTTGAAATGATGTAAACTAATAAAATATTTAGTTTTTAGTATATTTTATGTTTTTATTTTTTTGAAAAAATAAAAAAATTATTTGAATATAGTTTTCAATAATTTAACACTATAATTTAGGTGCTAATAAAATGCTGAAAAATGAGGTTACATGAGATGTCAATCTTTATATAGTAAATTTTATTATTTTCCTTCAATTTTTTTTGGTGTATTTATAACTTGAAACTTTAGGACATGGATATATTTTTTTCCAATTTTGATAAATATATATTTTTAAATAAATATTAAAATGTGTGTGTATAAAAATTTAGTTGTTTCCAGTCGATGTCAAATTTCATATTAATTATTTATCTAAAATAGAAAAATAATTATACCATCTTGATATAGATTCTGTTCTCTAGGGCATCGTATTTTTTAAACATTTTTTTATAATTTTTACTAGTTTTCCATGACATGGTAATCAATCTAATGTTTTGTGTTGATAACCTACATTTACTAAAACTAAAAAGAAAATATAAATAATAATTAAACTATTAAAATATATACATTTTTGAAAACTAAGCTTATGGATCTACAAAAGGGTATTTTTATATTTAAAAAAAAAATGTTTTTTACACGAGTACAAGTTGAAACATCAAGTTTTTCAAATAATTTTTTTTTTTTTTGGTAAATTGGACCCAAAGTGGTGCTAAATATGCATTTAACCAACAATTTTATTTGGCAAAGTTGTGGACATATATAACTTATCTAGAATGAATCTTACAAGATGATATGTTTGACCAAAATTAATTTTTAGTTAAAAATACTTAAATTCAGTTGTTCTAATAAGTTGGCCGAAAGTGTGACATAAATTTTTGCTAATACCCATATATATAAAGAGTAAGCACAAGAATGAAAGCATAACAAAAAATAATACATCATCACCTATATCTCTGAGAGGCTATGAGAAATCAACCTCATCCCGTGTAGGAGGCATGGATGATGTGCTAACCTCTCCATGACTATAGGTATTAGTGTGTATTGCAATTGTTGCTCGTGATCTATTCATACGAATGGGAGAGGACTCTCCCAACTCATGCCCTGTTGGATCCTCATTTTATGCCTCACCACCCTCGCTCATGGACTACTCCTTGTCCTTGTCCTCGTCCTCATCCTGCTCCTCTTCATCCTCCTCATCTCCTCCCTCCTAGTCGTCATAGTCAGGATCAACATCGTCATCATAGTCATCATCTATGACATCGATAAATATGTTCGCAGCCTTGTAGAGTGTCTCCTTGGCTCTATCCTCTACACCATATCCCTCATTTGGGAGTGGTCCTGCATCACCTAGATCGGATCCTCCATAAGAAACATTGGGGTTGGTTTGTTGGCCTTGTTGTTGCACAAAAATATCTACCTATCAATGCCTAATACAAGCCAGAGTTAAGATCCACAGGAGGCGGTTAAACCATGTCCAAAATCCTGAGTGCCACACTGAACAACCAAGGATACCAAGGGTGCACACCTTGTGACAATCCCCCCCAACATAAGTGATGTATTCAAACCCGTGACAAGCTTTGATACCAATTGTTGGCCTTGTTGTTGCACCAAAAGATCGACCTGTCAATGCTCGATACAAGCCAAAGTTAAGATCCACGGGAAGTGGTTAAACCATGTCACAAATCCCAAGTGTCGCACTGAAAAACCAAGGCGACCAAGGGCGCACACCTTGCAACATGGTCATGATACTGTCCACCACTCCTCATAGTCATCTCTAGCACTGATTCCATCCACATCAGAGATCAGAGGCATGTCATGATCTGAATACCCAGAGTCACTATGAACAACATCCTCTATAGTGAACCATATAGTATCATGAGGTCCCCAAGCACTCTGCATTGATCTCCCGAAGAAGGTTTGTGCCCTAGGTGCTATCTATAACTGCCCAAACTGCCACATGACTCGATCATAGTAGAAGGGACGTACTACATAGTCGTGTCGCCCAACCAAAAAATTGTCTAGTTGTAATCTCCTCATCCATCGAGTATGATCTTGCCACTGAAGCACAAGATGATAAGGTCTCCAAAGGATCTCATCCTCCTCCAGTCAATCAAACCGTACTCTGAAAAAATATAAATCACCATATTGCCAAAACCATCATAGAGGATAGCTCAAGGCCAGAGGATACCCCAAGGCTATCAAACACAAGAAGCTAGTAGGTTGGTACAAGTGATATGCTTGTTGGCCCTCTCTAATGACTCAATAACTAAGCCCTTAGAGTTGTAACTCAAAGACTGGACATCTACACTAAGTAGCTATTTTTCTCATCATGAAGTTTCATTTAATTGTCAACCTAGGGACATAAACTTGAAAAGGGTTAGCATGGTATGTGCACTAGGTTTCTATTGTTGCCATATTCATTTTACAACTAAGAAAGACATAATGCTGAAAGTAACTTACTTGAAAAGAAGTAACATAAGTACTAAACACTAATTAGCAACTATAATGAACTGAAATGCATGATAGAAATAGAAATATTAGCACATAGGTAGGAAACTACTCTATTTGCCTTGGTTGTAGGAACAAACACATAACGGAATTCTAGTGGTTGTAGGAACAGACAGTTTGCCAGAATTGAAACTACTACCGAGTAGGAAAATAATGATTGAGCTAACAAATGGAATCCTCACCAAGTGGGGCCCCTTGGGCGAGTCTCCCTTGAAACTAATTCAAATGAAGCAAACTTCTAACTTCATTTTATTCATTGAAAGCACAATTACAATGGAACAATAACATAGTTGTATTACTTAAAAAAACTAGAAATGTGAGTACAAGATCAGATCAATTAACCTTATGAAAAGGTGTATCTAAGTCTTATTTATAGAAAGATAAACTACTAACTAACAACGTAGGTTGTCAACTCCAACAAATTAGGAGGATTCCATTTATGGAAAGCATACGAATAGGAAAGGAGGTTATGCATGTGTGGAATCTGGTCAAGTCAATCTTGCCTTAATGCAGATCTAGCATAACAACAACTCCTATATTTGTTCAACCAAAAAACTTTATCATTTACAAGGTAGTTACATTCTTTAATTCGAACCAATATTTTCCCTCCATTGACCTCTTAATGACCACCTTCTTGACTTCATGGCAACCGACCATCTGGTAGAATCTTCCTCATCTTTGTAGGCTTCTAATTATATCTGCATAACAATATTAGCACACACAAAAAATTCCATATCTTTAACTACCATAAAGTAACACTTATTAATCCACATGTAAAATTAAATTAGATAATTGGCATAGCATTTTAATGTCATTTAAAGGTCACAAAGATAAACATATGCCCAATGTCTATGGTTTGAGGAAATAACATAGAAAATACCAATAATCAAGTGTCAAAGTCTAAGGTAATAACAACAAATGGATAATAAACCCCCATTAAAATCAAGTCATTAACTACACTCATCATTCCCCCAACCTAAGGTCTTATTAGTCCTCCAGCAGAGGAAGAACTACCCCTTTGCCTAGTTAAAACCCTGAAGTCAACAATCACCATTTGTCCAACATCAACCTCTACAGTATCAAAATTGGGACCCTAGTAGAACCCTTCCTACCTCTCCAACCTACTCCATCTCTTCCTTTCAACAACTATATCATATCTATAATATCTAAAATCTGGCACAGTCCATAGCAGTGTAGGTGGATGGAAGGCTAATGGAAGCCAGAATTGTTGCATCCTTCTCGCAAGTTGTATGTATCGATCGACTCTTTTGCATGTTGCAACATAATTTTGTAAGGAGTGAGGCTTGACTTGCTTCAATGCATCAGTCAAACTATTCCATCTTTGTGACAAATATTCTGTGACTGATTTCCCTTTAGTTTCTGCCATCCTCTCATATTATTTATAGGTTTCCTCTCTAAAAGGCATGATCCTCCTATTATAGCTTGGTTGGTAAAAAAAATTGTGCCATTCTTGAAAAATGTATTAGGTTTTCTAGATTCAACCTTGATGAGTAGGGGAGCAATGAATTCCCTTTCTCTGTAAGTCCTAAATTCTTGTCCCCAACTAATCTCATTTTGAATCTAGGACATAAATTCCCTTAAATGGAGATCCCCAATATACAATAGTGGGTTTCATTCATGGTCATGGGACATGGCATAATTATGTAGATATAATTCACATAAAAAATTTGTAACTTCAGGGGGTGAACTTTGATAAGCCTGGAAAAAATCATGGGGAGTTTCAACAGAAGGATTCAAACCTAAAATTATTCTTTACAATCTAAAAGAAATATTCCGCTCCTTTAAATACATGGTGTAGAATCTGGGAGGAGTCCTACATGCAAGCATCTGAGGCAATAATGTTGCCACATTGTCCACCTTTTCCTTCAAGGAAACAATTTCTATGTTTTCCTCTTCAATTTCAACATCTTTCTTTTTAATTTCCTCTTTCAACTTGTGTTTTTCGTCCTTCCATTCTTCTTCCCCCCTTTGCATTTGAATCCATAGGTTCATGGCTACTTGATTCCATGAAAAATTAGAGGGTTTGTGTGTTCCTACCAAAATCTTTCCTAGCACTGATTCTTTTTGTTCATACAACACCAACTGTCATGACTCATATTGTTCACCCCGCTCTTGTTGCAGGGGTCTTTATTGTTGCTACAAGAACTCCTAATTTACATCATGCTCCTGACTCTCAACTTGTTCTGCAATAGCGACAAGTTTTTCAAGTCTTATATCTACTTGGTCTTCAAAAATGTATTTTTATTCTACATTCACCTACCCTATAGGGGTGGCTATATGCTCTCCAGATGTTCCTCTAAACCCAGAGCTTTTCTTTTAAGGCCTACCAGTGGCTGACCTAGCTGAATTTGATTTCCTAGGAGGGATTTCAAATTTTTCTTCAGCTACAAGAAGGACAGAGTCAACCTTTTGTTTCTTAGTTTTTGGTGTTACTTCTTTTTTTCTTTTCTTTTTAGCCTCCCCTTTTCTTATTTCTACTTCTCTCTTTTGTGCCTCTTCCTTCCTAATTGTGGCCCTAGTTCGAATTGGGGTTTCAAGAGGGACATCATTATTAGAGTTCAAAGAGGAACTATCTTCAGTTGAATGTTTCGATTCAAAAGAACTAATTACAATAGCTTACTTGGCTATATGAGGATTTATAGTGGGGTTCGCACCAGAAATGGAGGCACCAGGAGTTTTTTCAACTACACTCCTTCTACTAACCCTACGGGGTTGAGGTAGAACCCTAGGTCGCATATTTTTTAGTCTAAAGTGGTCAATGTTTACAAATTCCTCCCATGTCATATCATACACCTCTTGCAAAGATTTTTTAACCAACAATTTGATCAAACAATGGTGAGAGATAGAGTTATCTCTACCCTTTTGAATTTTGGTTGCCATGATTGTAAGGAGATGATACAACACATTAGGTACATTCATCCTCCTCCCATGCCACATATGATTCAAGAGCTTGAAATGTATGGAATGAATGTTCTATTGGCGGAACTCACAGGTAATATACTTCACAATATGAATAGCTACCTGCTTTCACGGCTCTGGTAAGGAGGTTCTCTTCATACTTTGCTTATTTACCTCCAATGGAGGGTCACCATGTTCAATAAACTCAACCCTAACTGATGTTGCATCTCTAGTAGTAGGGTATAGCTCACCATCAGCTGGAAAACCCGATACCTCTACAATCCTCTCTTCAATAGCTAGAATTTCCAACCCTTTTACAATAGCCTTCCCTTCAGAGAATATTTGAGTAGATTGTAGTGCAATATCTTCATTGTAGTTGTCAAGCTTTAGGAAATAATCTAGCCACTTATAGTTCCTGAACTCAACTATAGAAGGTGCATCCTATAGTAATGTGTCATGGACTGAAGTTTCATTTCTTATCAGCTAGCCACCCATTGTTTCAACTGCATGCAACCAAACAAGCACTTCTGCAAGGTTTCTTTTCCTGCAATCTTTCTTGGAGACCCAATTTATTTTTCTTGCAACACTTATAGAGTCCTAACACCAATGCCATATGAATTTTACCTTTTATGTGACTTAATATTATGAATAAGGCAACAAAGGCAATAAGGAATCATAAATGAAGGGTACTTCCGAGAAAAATGGCGGTGCTTAGGTGTCATTTCACACATGCAAGCCGTCATTTCACTCTATCATTCAAATTGGCTCTATTCAAAATTTGTTGACATGGATTGACATGTGGACATGTTCTTGACACTTCCCCTGCAACCTAAATATGAGCATGTGTCCGCATAGGCGGGGTGGTAATAATGATTTGATAGGGTGGGTTATAAGTATATGCTATGTATTAATTTACAGTAATTAAATAAATGAACTAAAGATAATTAAGATATATCAGATTTGTTCACAAGTACTAGAAAATGTGGAGTATCCATTGCAATGAATGTGGAGGAAGTACTGGTTACCTTTTTGAAAAGTATAGTTGAGAAATTAATGGAAGTGGTGATGGAATGAAGTTGTGGAGTGAAGTGAAGTGATGTGATGGTGGAGTTATGGAAGAGAGAGAAAGGTGGAGATGGATAGGTGCACGAATTAATGAAGTGGATACCCACAAAAGTGGAAGTATTTAAATTATGATAGAAGACGTACCTTGATTAGATAGGATGGACACTAGGTCTGCTTCCTTCAGTTGCAAGAAGTTCGGGAGTTTGGTTCATTTGAAATTTCTGCATGAAGTCCTCCTTGGAAGTCGGCTTATGACACAACCTTAAATGATGACTGTTGATAAGAAGTTTAAAGCGAACAAGATCAATTGTTGTGAGTTGAATAACACCATTGGAGAAGACTTCAACAACTTCATACAGTCCTAGCCACCTTGTTTGCAGCTTTCTTGAATTATCTTGATATTTGGAGTCATAAAGAAGTGCCCAGTCACCTGGTTGGAACTTCTTATCCTTTATAAATTTGTCATTTCACTTGATTCACTAAGTCTTCACTATCTCTGTGTGATGGAGGGCTGAATTTCTCATTTCATCCAGAGCATTTAGTTGCATGATTATGTCCCTTTATGCTTGAGATATGTCTATTTCAAGTTCTAATGCAGTCCAAAGAGTTTTATGCTCAAACTCTATCGACACCATGGTTGGCTTTCCATACAACAATTCAAAACATGTGAAGTTAGTGGTTGTCTTCCAACTGGTTCTATAGGCCCAGACAACTTATGGCAGCCTATTGGCCCAATCTTTTCTATGAATAGCCACTGTTTTGGTCAAAATAGCCTCAATTTCCCTATTGGTCACCTCAACCTACCCATTGGCTTGAGGGTGATAGGGAGTAGAATTCCTATGCCTTATATTATATTCATTGACTAATATTGTAACAAGGGTTGATGTAAATTGATCCCCTTGATCTATCACTAACTCTCTAGGAACCTTATAATGTGTGAAAAATTCCTCATAAAGGAATTCTATAACCTTATTGTCTCTTGCATTTTTCATAGCTTTAACTTCAACCCACTTGGTCACATAATCAGTGCAAACCAAGATGTAGGAATTACCATTTGATGGTGGGTCAATGGGACCCACAAAATCAAGTCCCCATTTATCAAATGGTGTGATGACAACTTGGGGGTATAGAGGCATCTCATCAGATTTACTTGGCCGGTCCATTCTTTGGCATCTATCACACTTCCTGGTATACTTGCCTACATCTTTATGAAGTGTGGGCCAATAATATCTTGTATTAATAATTTTCATTGTTGACCTCTTGGCTGCAAAATTCCCTCCATAGGGTTCATTGTGACATGCATGTAGAATATCATACGTTTCATCTTCTCTAAAACATCTCTTCATCACATGATCTAGTCTAGTGTAAAATAGACATCTTGCAATCCATGAGAAAGGAAAAGTTTTCTCTATGAGAACCCTTCTCTCTTTTGGAGAGAAATGAGGGGGAACTCTACCTATGACTTGATAATTTGATATGTCTGTATACCAAGGTGTGTGGATATTGATGAAAAATAAGTGTTCATCAAGGAAGGAGTCATCAATGACTTGAGTGTCTTCAGATGTTGTCAACCTTGAGAGAAATTTTGCTACAACATTTTCCTTCCTTGGATTATCTATGATGGTGATATCAAACTCTTGCATGAGCAACAACCATCTTACTAATCTTCTTGTAATTAAGGGCTTGTTCATCAAATACTTTATGGTTGCATGGTTTGTGTGGAAAAAGATCTGATACCCAATGATAGTGTCTGAACTTATTGAGGGCATATATTACTTCCAACATCTCCTTTTTTTTCATAGTGTAATTAAACTCTGTTGCTTGGAGGTTTTTGCTGACAAAGTAGATTGCATTCTCAATGGATCCCTCCTTTTGTCCCAAAACAACTCCTATGGTATAATTAGATGCATCCATATGAATATGGAAATGGATTTCCCAATTAGGACCTTTGAGCATAGGAGCATGGGTTAAGGGTTCCTTCAAAGCAAAAAATGCTTTGTCACAATCTTTTGTCGACTAAATCTCAACATATTTAGTCAAAAGACTATAGAGTTGTGCTGCCATTTTACTAAAATCCTTGATGAAATGCCTATAATAACTAGCATGACCTAGGAAACTCCTAACATCTTTTTTCTTTGTAGGAATAGAGACATTTATAATTACCTCAATCTTGGTTGGGTCCACTTGAATTCCCTTTTGGGAGATGAAATGGCCAAGGACTAATTCTTCTTGCATCATCATAAATAATTAGTCACTATTTAGAGACAAATTATGGTCTTTACACCTATGCAAAACCTTTATGAGGTTTTCCAATGCTTCATCAAAATCAGCACCATAAGTTGTGAAATCATCCATTTAGATTTCCATGCACTCATGTGAAATATCTGAAAAGATACTAATGACTACTCTCTGAAAATTTGTGGGTGCATTACAGATACCAAATGGAAGCACTGAATAGGCATAAGTGCCCCAAGTATAGGTAAAAGTTGTCTTCTCTTGGTCCTTAGCTGCAATCTATATTTGATTATAGCCACTGAAACCATCCAAGAAGGAAAAATAATTATTTCCTGCAAGTGAATCCAATAGTTGATCTATGAAAGGAAGAGGAAAGTGATCCTTTTTGGTAGTAGAATTTAATTCTCTATAGTCAATACAAACTCTCTATTTACCTCCCTTTTTAGGAACAATCACCAAAGGAGACACCCATTGGTTGTCTGAGATAGGATAAATGAATCTAGCATCTAATAATTTCTACAATGCTCCTTTTAAAAATTCTCTTAATTCATGATTGATTCTTCTTTGTGGATGTCTAATAGGTGTACAATCATCTTTGATGTAGATTCTATGAGTACAAAGTTTAGGGTCTAACCCTTTCATGTCATGGTAATCCCATGCAAATGCAGGCTAATGTTTTTCCAATAATTTTTTCAAAGATATTTTTTGCTCCTTAGTAAGCTTGCTATTGATGTTCAAATGTTTACCTTCTAAAACCTGCACTTGTGTTATCAACTCTATCATAGTTGTTTCATTGAGGAATATCACTTTTAGTTTGTGTGGAATCAATGTATGGGACATACCAATTTTTGTAGGAAGTTCAAGTGCAGGAAGAGCTGGTAGAAGTGTTTGTAGTGGTCCAACAGAACTAGACTCAATACCAGGTGATTCTTCATGCATTTCATAACTGTTCTTAATTATATTTGACAATATTTCATCCTCTTCTTGTAGCTACAAGGAAGGAATTTTGTCTATCATCATGAGTTGCACTACTAAATTGATCTCCTCAGCTTCCTCACCAACATTAGGCCAGACAAGATTATGCATATCATGGGATGGCTGGATAGGAGGATAAAGAGAGATTTTCAGTACTTTTTCCATCAGAAATAATCATGTCTCCTGTCCGACACCCAATGTAGGCATCAATTGCAGCCAACCATGGCCTTTCCAAAATGAATGGATACCCTCCTAATGTACCTTTAGGGGAAAGGATCATAAAATCTGTTGGATGTTGCCAAGATTCTAGAATAACAACAAGGTCTTCCATTACACCATCAGGTTTGACAGTAGAATTGTCAACAAGCTACAGGACCATAGGAGTAGGTCTCAGATTTATAAAATCCAGTTGTTGCAAGATATCCCTAGTCATTACATTAATTGTTGCTCCTAAATCTATTAGATAATTCTTGACTTGAATCCCATTTATGATGACTTCAACTATAGGACTACCTGGATCAGTGTACTTAGGAACAATGACTTTCCCAAGCATGATATCAACCAGCTACCCCACTACATGGACAGTGGTTTGGTCCTTCTTCCTTCTGGGTTTTGTAAGGCATGATTACTTTATTTCCTTACCATATATGGGAACATATTTTATAGCCTAGAATAGAGGTATCTTAACATGTTTCAGCTAATCCAAAATATCAAAGGTTTCTTCCTCCTTTTGCTTAACGACTTCTAACCTTAGAGGAAATGGTGGTTCAGGATCAGACTGCTAAACTGGTTTAGGATTGGTAGGCACACTTGATTGAGCTGGTGCATGAGGTATATTTTGATGTACCTCCTCTTCCACAAGAAGCTCGGTAATAATAAGAGTGGAAGGTG
>CM021108.1:29839832-29874786 GCA_007115665.2 Sequoiadendron giganteum | reverse complement strand
AAAAGTAGAAAATAAACCAGATATAATTACAACTTTTTATTTTGAGCTAAAATAAATAGAAAATTATTGTAAATAATATTTTCTACAAAATAAAAAGTTGTATCATACTTATTTAATGTTGCATCAGGAAATAATATTATAAATATTATTAGGAATTTAAAAAAAAAAAATTCAATGTTTATTTGAAATTTCATGGGTTTTAAATTATTATTTGTTGAATCGAAGAAAATGGTGACCTCCCTCTAGGGCTTCTAGGGTTTTAGACCTAAAAGGAGAGAGGTCAATTTTATTCTTTCATGTGGTTCACTCAAGATCAAACCCTTGAGATTTGAATGCAAAGGAGATTGAAATCTAACAAAGGGAATGCTCTAAGGGGATTGAATGATAAGAAATGAGGGGTTCACCACCAAGTGTAAACTTGAAAAGGAAATGTTTGAAAACACGGTGTAGTATGCAAGATGACCTAGAAATGCAAGTAAAATGTAACAGATAATTGCAAAACTAGAATTTTGCACTTGGAAACCTCCAAAGGACTAGAAACAACTCCGAAACTCTGGAAATGTTGGCTTTTTGACCAACTGGAACTCATTTTCCAACTTGGGCAAATCAATCCTAGATGTGGATATCTGTGTGGGAGCCTATTTTAGTTAAAAGGGTGTTTGAATCTATAACTTGATCTGCCAAACATCAATAGTGGGACTCATTCACCACTCTTGGTGAATCAGTCTCATTCAATTTTTCTAGGATTTAGAAACTTTGATCTGCACTTCAACACCTACCCATCCCTTCCAGCTTGAGTTCTAGATCTAAACCTGTGAAAACCACCTGCAAAATAGAATTTGACTTGATTTGGTGATGGAGGGTTTGCCTTGTTCAAACCCCTACTTTGGTAATTAAAATTTGAAAAAGATAATGAAATATGCATGAAAACCCTAGGCTCAAGTGTGTCTAATACTAGGAAATCTGAAGCATGATGCAATCCTATTCTAATGTGAAAGAATATGATGCAATAATGGAAAATAAAGAGATGAATTATTCACTTGTGATGATATTCAATCACCCCAAATGAATCCAATGATGTTTGTACCTTCCTTAGGATGAATGTAGAGTGATAATGGAGGATGGAATCAATTAGGAAACAAGTCTTTAGGATCGGTTTGATGGCTAGTTGCATCTCCCCAACCTAGAATCCATCATGATTCACCATAGGCATCCATGATCAACCCTTGAAAATTCTAGATATTGATTGAAAGTGAGCTTGAAGACTTGCAAAAACACTTTAAATGCTACTCCAAAGCTTCAATCTTGCTTGCTTTTGGAATTGGAATGCTCTTGTGAGAAATTTCTTGAAGATTATTGAGGCTTGATACTTGGAAATAGTTGCTCAAAGTGCTTAAAAATTATTGCAAGAATTTTTGGATTAGATTGTGTCCAAATTTTTTGCATCAACGTTTCGAATCACACTCTATGATTCATCATCAGGATGGAAGAGAGCAAAGGAATGAAATGAAAGTTGCAGACCAAGAAAGATAAAAAAGGAGAGAGGTGGGAGGGTGGCACAAGAGTCAAGGAGAAAAGGATGACAACAAGACTAACAACTAGTAAAACCAAGGTAGGGAAAAAAGAAAAAACCAATAAATGGAGAAGACAAAGTAAATGAAAGAAAATAAACCAAATATAAAGAAAAGAAGCCAACAAGACAACCATCACAAAAAGCTTAGAAATAAAATAAAATATCCTAGAATAGAATACAAAAGGAAAAGAGAAGAAGAAATAAAGGTAAATTATAAACAAGAATAAACCACTAAATTGATAAAAATGACTTAGAAGCTTGCTTTTATAGGCATCAACACCTAATTAGCCATTATTAAGATCACAAAGGTCGACATTCATCAAATTTTGTTGAACTAAATTGATGAATTCCCACTCAAATTTGAAAAAGGCCCCAAATGGGACTCATTCGCCACCCTTGGCGAATGGGTCCCACCTAAGGGGACTCATTTGCCCAAGGTGGCGAATGAGTCCCACCTTAAGTTTTTGAGGTGGGTTTTAGATATTTTGAGATTTTGATGGATTTTATATGATTTTTGAGTGGAATGGGCCTCATAATTCCAAAATAATGGGTCCTAGGGGCCTATAAATGGTGATTTTGAAGGGTAATTAATGCAAGGGTGCCAAAATAGGTCCAAATTAAGTGTGAAATTGTCTCTTTTTTCAAGAGTGCATGATTTTCTATGCTACATTTAGCCCCCACTTTAGCACCCATATGACTTTACGTGCATATGTAAGCTAAAGGAATCTAATGATGACCTTTGTTTCATAAAAGGATACACATATTAAGTTATGACATGGGAGAATGAAGCCCCCACTATAGTTATCTGCAAAACCACAATGTTAGGAACCATATCTTGCAACACGAATCTGCTAGTTGTCCAAAAATAATCCTCTTAGAAAACCTCTATCTAGAACTCACATTCAAGGGTAGATGTATTCCCACTTGATTCTACTTGCTTTTCAGAGGTGGAATCAAGGAAACAGTCTAGCCACATCGAATAGGGTAAGTCATACCATAGGGAATTTCCAAGTACCATGCCACATAATGATAGATGATTGATGATGTTGAGAGAAGATCATGATTCCAACGTAACAAATGAGATTGAAAATGAAGCTCTCTAGCACCCGTTATGTTGATTTTATTGAAATGCACTTTTTAACCCTAATTTCAACTTACATAAGAGTGAAAAAGTGAAGTAAATTCTTACTATTTTTCCATTTTCCTTTTGTAGCTTGATATCGATTGAAGAATAGTTAAATATGTTGAGAAGACAAGATTACAAACTTGCAAGACTGGACGTGCTACGGGACCAGGTGGCACATGACGAACATCATCATGAGGTAAGTCAATTCTTCAGCCTTCACTTTGTCCTTACGTAGTGATTTTATGATTTTTATGCATTTCTAGGTTAATTTAGGGCCTTGGAAAAAAAGTTCACAAAGTGTCCCCTTTTTTCGTGAAGTATCCCACTTTTTCGCAAAGTGTCCCTTTTGTTCGTGAAGTGTCCCACTTTTTCACAAAGTGCCCTATTTCTTCGTGAAGTGTCCCAAAAGGGTTCTAAAGTTTCTAGGGCCTTTAGGAAAGCACACTAGAGCAGATTTAGTACACTTTTATGATTATTGATGTAAAAATTGATGAGATTAGATTGCTTATAGGACATATTGTTGTGTTTTTTTTAGGTGACCACCCATTCACATTAGCATCTGGGTGGCAGAAAAATCAGTCTGCTTAGAGATTTAGCCCCCACTCTTTTAGTGGAGCATACAAAGTTATTATAGATTGTTGGAGTTTACTGGGCATACCTCATTCCCCCATGAGGTACCATGATGTGATTTTGATGGTGTTAGTAGAGAGCTGGGATATCGATACATGCATGTTTCATTCGCTAATTGGGGAGATGATGATCATACTAGAGGATTACACCGCATACTTTGAGTTCATATTCGAGGTGAGCGAGTATGCTTCCGAGTAGAGCGAAAATTCCAAGAGATAAAATATGGCACGCAGTACTACCTCGATGGACTAGTACATGATGAGAGAGTGAGGGCACAGATAGACCTAGGGATGCTTCTATACACATGAGCCCCATTGGTTAGACAAATTATGTTGTTGATAGTTGCACTAATGCCCATCCTTGATGGGTTGGGAGCACACCTAGAGGGAGGACTAGTACATTTGATATGAGGGATGGAAGAGCACCAAACAATATATGCCTAGGGACACTATATCCTAGCTCATTTGTATTATGAGCTTGGCCGATTTTTTTTTCAAGAGGTGGGCAGTTTGGTACATTGCACACTTCTACAGGTTTGGTGCCTTAAGCATTGATGAGTCTAGTTAATGACTTAATTTTAATGGGGTTTTATTATCTATTTTTTGTTATTAGGTCTTAGACTTTGACACTTGATTATTGGTATTTCCTATGTTATTTCCTCAGACCATAAACATTGGGCATATGTTTGTCTTTGTGACCTTTAAATGAAATTAACATGCTATGCCAATTATCTAAGTTAATTTTACATGTGGACTAATAAATGTTACTTTATGGTAGTTATAGCTATGCAATTTTTTGTGCATGCTAATATTGTTATGAAGATATAATTAGAAGCCTACAAATATGAGGAAGATTCTACCAGATGGTCGGTTTCCATCAAGTCAAGAAGGTGGTCATTAAGAGGTCAATGGAGGGAAAATCGTGGTTTGAGTTAAAGAATGTAACTGCCTTGTAAATGATCATGTTTGTTGGTTGAGCAAATATAGGAGTTGTTGTTATGCTAGATCCACGTTAAGGAAAGATTAACTTGACCATATTCCACACATGCATAACCTCCTCTCCTTTTCTTATGCTTTCCATAAATGGTGTCCTCCTAATTTGTTGGAGTTGAATGACTAGGTTGTTAGTTAGTAGTTTCCCTTTCTATAAATAAGACTCAGATATGCCTTTTCAGAAGGTTGATTGATCTAATGTTGTACTAAAATTTCTAGTTTTTTTAAAGTAACACAGCTATGTTACTATTCCATTGTAATCACACTTTCAATGAATAAAATGAAGATATAAGTTTGATACATTTGAATTAGTTTCAAGGGAGACTCATCCAAGGGGGCCCACTTGGTGAGGATACCATCTGTTAGCTCAAACATTATTTTCCTGTTCGGTAATAGTTTCAATTATGGAAAACTATCTATTCCTACAACCACTAGAATTCTATTATGTGTCTATTCTTGCAGCCAAAGCAGACAGAGTAGTTTCCTGCATGTGTGCTAAGATTTCTATTTGTGTCCTGCATTTCAGTTCAGTACAGTTGCTATTTGATGTTTAGTACTTATGTTGCTTCTTTTCAACCAATTTACTTTCAGCATTATGTCTTTCTTAGTTGTAAAATGAATATGGAAACAATAGAAACCTAGTGCACATATTGTGCTAACCCATTTCAATTTTACGTCCTTGGGTTGACAATTAAATGAACCTTCATGATGAGAAAAATAGCTGCTCAGTGTAGATGTCTAGTCTCTAAGTTACAACTCTAAGGGCTTAGTTATTGAGTCATTAGAGAGTGCCAACATTTTTGGCACTATTATCAGGGATGGTGTCAAACTAGGAAGTATTTCAGAGTCATTTTTAGTTTCTTTCCTATTTTTGGTATCACGAAAGCTTGTTTTAAGCATACCCCCTTCATTCACTAGTAGAATTTGGCAAATATATGACTACGTGACTACAAATTTTAGTCACGTGACTAACACTAGTAGTATTTTGAAAATAAATGACTAATTTGGTCATTGGGTAAAATCACAACTAAATGAATAAATAAATGACTAATATCAAACAAATAAAAATGACTAAATAAATGACTATTACTCCTCTATTCTCTTTTCTTTCAAATTTGATCATAATCCATAGAGCTTAAGGCCTCCTCATGGAACCCGTACCTAAGTGGGCCATTTGGCCGCCTAGGTTGCTTGGTGCACCAAAAACACCTATTGTGTGGATGGCATTGCCTCTCGGTGCAATCTTAAGGCCTTCACATATTTTATAAAATAATTTATAAACATTTACATTCTTTAACTTTTATTACTCTTTATGTTAATGAATTGCTAATGTTTTTAACTATAATTTGAAGCCAGTTTGATTTTCATGTTGTGTTAGCATGTCAAATGTATCAAAGAGAAATTGTGGTCAATTTCACTAATAAAATATGATTTAAACAATCCAATTGCATTTTGAGGGTTTTCTTGTAGACACTTTCACAAAAATAAAAAATAAAATATGTCTTTGTTCATATTTTTGGATTGAAACTATGTGAGTAAATGAATCAATATTTTGGATCAAACTCCATGATCCATCATTAGGAAAAATAATGCAATAAGAGAGTAGAAAGATAGAAAGAAGTAGTAGACTAGGAGTGATAAATAGGTGAGGGGGTGAGAGGAGTAGAGGGAAAAGACTTAGAGATGACCTAAAAAATGATAAAAAAAATTAATAAATAGGAAAACTAAAATAATTAAATCTACTAATATAAATACAAAAAAATAGACTACACCAAAACAACAAACAAACTAAAAAGAAAGCAACCTTATATAAAGAGACGAAAACAAAATTAAAATAAAGAATGATTGACATAATATAATAAAATCAAAATAAAATTAATTATTAACACAATAGCGACTAATATGTTGAATAAAATTTGCAATATAATTTTATTTTTTAAAACAAGACCCATAAAATTGAAGAAATTTATAAAATAATTAAAAATATAAAACAATAAAACCTAAAATGAATACAAGAACCAAAATAATAAAGAAATTAAGGAAAGAACAAAAATGATTAAAAATACAATAAAATTAATGAGATTAAGAAAGCTTAATGAAATAAAGAGAGGGTCAATCCAAGAAAGAAAGAAATAATGAAATTAGGAAAGGCCAAACATGATTTAAAATAAAATAAAATATGAAATGAGAAACCTTACAAGAAACAAAGAAATTAAGGAAGCAACCTAAGGTCATAAAAAGACTACAAGAACTAAAGATATAAAATGAAATAAAGAAACCTAAAGAAATGGGGGGAAATAAAAACAAAAAAAAAAATATGAGCACCAAAAGTGAAAAGGAGGAGGGTTTTCATTTATTTTTTCATGAGATTGACTCCCTCAAAGCACTTGTAGAGATCAAGCTACTGAAGGAGATAAATGATCAACTCATGCTAGAAAGGGATGATGCAATTATAAATCTTCAAGACTACTTGGATTCGGACCATGGATCGAAACCTCGCCCTCTTCCTCGACTAATCTTCTTTACATAAAATACTCTCTCAATGACATCAAATATGCCATTGGCAACTTCTCAGAGCATTTGAAAGTAGGGGAAGGATTGTACAACATCATATACAAAGGTGAAATGGAGGAGACTATTGTTGTAGTGAAGATTAAGAGAGATGATGGCTTCGATCTAGATTAGCATATATTTCATCACCAACCATATTTATGATTTATTTTGAAATATGATTTGGATAGGGTTTGAATTTATATCACCATTTTGAATTTTGTATGTAGACATTCTTGCTGATCTTTTTCTTTGAGTTGGGGGATAAAACGTTTTTTATTGTGGTAAGACAAAATGTTTGTTTCATCTTTTCACATAGTTGTTTGATCTAATTGTTTTGACAATGGATTATCCCAAGTGATGAGGCCAATGTCTCACTTCCCCAATAAATGAAGATATTTGTAACTAATAACATAGACAACAATGAAGATAGTATTTATTTATTGACTATTTTTTTCTAAACCACTGTTATCATAGAGGAAAAAAATGATAAAACCTTACTAGAGGAAAAAAATGTTAAGACTTGTGTGATTAGTGTGTATGAATGCTTATTATGCACTAAGGGTTTGTTAAATTATAGATATTCATCTACACAATTTTCATATGAAAAATGATTCCTTTAGGGAAATACCATATGGCTACTCAAATGTACCATAGTCTCACACCCAAAATATTAAATATGCCTTGCACATTTCTCCATTTTTCACTCTACGATTCTAGGTAGGAGAAGCTTTCCACTTTGAAACCCTTACTTCTATTGAAATCCATTGGAACAACAATAATCAAAAGTCCATTGAGTGAATGATTTAGGGATTAGACACTAATCACCAAGTATTTGTGCATTATATAAATAGTAATATAAAATTTTATCCTCTTTTAGGTTTGTTACAAATACCTATGCATTGTTATCCTCCCTAACATAGTGAGACTTTTCGTATTTTGACATGTTCTATCAATAGCATCTACATGATGCATGATCACCCATCTTTGTCCATAGGTCTTAAATCAATAGCAAACATGGGTGTCAGCTATATCCAATATTTTACCTCACTAAAATTAACACTTCTCATCAATATTCATAGTTGATTCTTCAATCTAGGCAGTCATGACACAAGAATCCTATAACTATTAGAGAAATTATTGTGAAGTATATTTAAAAATTCATAATAATGTGGACCAACTTCATTACAAGAAATTTCCTACGATATATAGTAAGCATACATGCAGGTTAACCATGATTGTCCAGACCATCACTAGTAGAACAACATTTGGAAACCCTTACTAGTGCCCAAACAATGGCTAAAGCCCCATCAAAACCTAGAATACCAACATAGGATTTGAGGAAAAAAATCACCTTACAAGCAAAAGAATAGACATGCATTGACCTCTAAACTCCATTTGGGTCAACTTGTACCACCCTGAATGATAACCATGAATACACTCATTTGGGATGTATTTGTGTACAAGCACTCATGATTTGTTATTAAAAGGCACATCTTAATTCTTTTAAATCATATTCTCCCATGCCAAAATCTCAATTTGTATTCTTCTCCTCAAATTTTCATTTTACACAATAGTTCTTGTTGTACTCTTATGGGAAAGAAGATGAAAAACATATTGGCTTGAAGACGTCATCTCCATGACAATTTAACTGAGGGAAGAAAACTATTCATATGTAACCTAAGCCTATATTCATATGTAGCATACAGGAAACAAGAAAACACACCCACACAACCACCACAAGTTTAATTTTCATCTTAATGATATAGTTTAGAGTGTCCTCGAGATATCCAACATAGGCAAGAAGGTCAACCATGCACACATAATGATCAACTATAGGTGTAATGTAATACTGCTTACTCATTGGTGCAGGAGCACCTATTTAGGTTCATCTAAATTTGGTCAATAATGGAGATTCCTAGGTTGGTTTAGGTTTTTTTAGTCATTTGGTGGGTGTCAATAAGGCCTCATTGGCCATTTTAATGTAATTAGAGATCATTTTGTGAAACAATGTTGAAATGTTGTAAAAAATGCTCAAAAGAGAAAGATATGTAAATAGGGTTTAATTTGGGTTTTAGTGAGTCAAGTTGTAGGTTAGGGTAAATAATTTCATGATTGAACATCAAATAATGTTTTGAAGTCACTCTAGTGGTGTTTACAATTTTTATGGGTTCAAAAATGCAATTTTTCTAAAGTTGACAAAGTTGTTAATCTTGTAATTGCAAAAAATGCAAAGTTCTGGGAACTCAAGAGTCATGGGGTGGTTGAAAATTAGTTGGTAAGATTTTGGAGGAAATTTCATGAAGGAAATTTATAAAGGCATGTAACCCATTTTTTTTTATGGTTGTTGAACATTTTGTGAAGAAGTTTCAAAAAACAAAAACCCCTGTTTGCTTCAAAATTCTCTATTTTGCTCATAAATCTGAACTTGCAGGTCATTGAATGAGTTTTTACAGTTACATCCTATTAAAATAACCTTGGAATTATTTGAATAAAAGTTTAAGCTTGTTTTTGGTTCCATTTGGATAGAATTATGTCTAGCTATAGTTGATTTATTGACAAACTTGTTTTGACTGGCCTGTAGGCATTAGTGAAGGGTTTTAAGTCTCTTTAATGGCATAAAAGCCCATTCCACATTTTTTTATTCATGTTGATAATTTTAATGGGCCCCCCATATGTTTATTAGGATGGTAGGATTGTTTTAGGGTATTCTATGAAGGATTTTGTGGGGATTTAATTGAATGTCCTGAAGAAAAACAGTGATTTAGTGCATGAAATATGAGGTTTTGAGTAAGAGTTGGATAGAAGGGTGTGAGTAATGGCTATGTGAGTGTAATTTGAGTGAAATAAGACATAATAATATGTGTTGGAGGAATTTTTAAGGTTGTATGAGTTATGGAACATTGACTTTGAATAAACCCTCCCTAAAAATGGTGAAAATAAGGGTTTCTTGGGACAGCAAAAGAATGAAAGTTTGGGACCATAAAAGTTATTGAAAATGGCTATTATTAGAATTTATTAGAGGTTTGAGGAGATATCTTGAGCTTCTTGTAAGTTTCAAGAGTAGTTACTTTGAAAAATTGGCCTATTTGACCCTTTAGGACAGTGTGGCTACATGGATTTGAGTGGATTGATGAAGAGGAAAATATATTGGTTTTGAGACATGTTAGAGAGGGTAAAAAGGGGTATTTAAATATGTGAAGAGTCTCTGTATTTGTTAAGGATATTGTGAGAAAAGTTGCAAAATAGAGGTTTGTTGACCTACAAGCAAAAGGTAGAGTTGTATCGAGGAGTCAAGGGAAGGAGTTGTGGATTTCATTATTGTTTCCACTAGCTTGAATTATGTTGTTATAGGTTAAATCTGTTGGACTAACTTCCAACATCTCTCTTCAGGTTCGCAACATGGTTTAACCGCCTCTCGTGGATTTTAATTGAAGCTTGTATCGGGCATTGATAGGTCGATCTTTTGATGCAATGGAAAGGCCAACAATTGGTATCAGAGATGGTCATGAGTTCGAACCCCTCGGGTGATGCTGAGGGGGGGATTTTTGGACTAATCACCAAAATATCCCTTTGGGTTCACGACATGGTTTAACCACCTCCCGTGGATCTTAACTAAAGCTTGTATTGAGCATTTACAGGGCGATCTTTTGGTGCGATGACAAGGCCAACAAAATCCATCCTCCCTTGCATCACTCATGTGATTTAAGTATGTACAACCCTCATCCACTAAACCTCCATGGTTGCATGCAAAAATAATACAAAAAAATATTACAATGTTAGGATATGTTTCAGAGTGCTTTATTAATTCAAATATTTTGAGAGAATCCTTGCAAAATCCATTTTGTGCATATCCTGCAATTATTGCATTCCATGAGATGATATCTCTTTGAGGTATTCCATCAAATATTTCATGTGCCTTGTGTACATTTCCACATTTTGCATAAATTTCTAATAGAGCATTTCCAACCATAATATCTGACAAAAATCCCCCATCCATTATGCTCTGATAGATGTTCATACCTTGCTCCAAAGCTCCCATTTTGGCACAGGCAGGGAGGATGCTGGCATAGGTTGTGGAATTTGGATTCACACCTGCTAATTGCATTTTCTTAAAAATTTCTAAAGCCTTTTCAGCAAATCCATTTTTTGCACATCCCACAATCATCATATTCCATGAGATGGCATCTCTTTTAGGCATTTTTTCAAACAATTCACATGCCTTGTCTATACTTCCACATTTTGTATATATGTCTACTAGGGTAGTTGCAACTACAACATATGAAAAAATTCCTCTATTATTTATGCTTTGATGGATGTTCATACCTTGTTCCAAAGCCCCCATTTTGGTACAGGCAGGAAAGATGTTGGCAAAGTTTGTGGAATTTGGCTTTATACCTGCCAATTGCATTTTCTTGAAAGTTTCTTAAGCGTTTTCAACAAATCTATTTTGTGCAAATCCAACAATAATTGTAGTCCAAGAGATGACATCTCTTTGAGGCATTCTATCGAAAAATTCACATGCTTTGTCTATGCTTCCACATTTTGCATACATGTCAACCAAAGCATTTCCAACTATAATATCAGACAAAAATCCCCCTTCTATTATGCTTTGATGGATGTCCATACCTTGTTCCAAAGCTTCCATTTTGGAATAGGCAAAGAGGATGTTGGAAAAGGTTGTGGATTCTAGCTTTCAACCTACAAATTGCATTTTCTTGAAATTTTCTAAAGCCTTTTCAAAAAATCTAATTTGTTGATGTAAATCTAGAGGAAGAAAACACCTTAATCTTCACTTGACAAAAATTAGAACCTCCTTTGTTAGCCATTTCATTCAAAGTTACATTTCCTTTACAAAACCTTCAACCAAGCATTCAATCTTGCAATTAGAGTTCCAAACTTCAATAGAATCCTCAAGTCACCTTAAAAATATTCAATTCAATCAGTTTCAACAATGGCAAAGTCTGCCCTTTCAAATAATCTCAAGTTTGCAAGTTCATAAAGGAATCCACTATGCACATGGCCTCAACATAGCATCAAATAATATTTTCATCTTCTAGGAACTTAGACAAATCCATAAAAGTAATTTTCACCCTTTAAGGAGATAAAATTAACCCATGCAAACTTCCATTATGGTTTGTCCCTCCAACTGTTGGTCATTTCTTCATAACCTAACCTCTATGCTAGTAGGTTTGCAAACGCCTCTGCCAGATATTTTCTCACAAAACCTTCATTGTAACTCAAAAAAAATCACATCTTTAAACTCCCATTAAGTCGGTTTGGAACATATCTCAAATTGGACATTAGGTCCTTTCAGCCAAGGGTCTCAAAACTAACTATTTCAGTCTGTATTAGGTCTAATTAGGCTTTCCTGCCAAATAGGGGTTATTGAATATCCTATCCCCGGACATAGATCCTCTGGTCCAAAACTTGGAACATTTGTTAATGGACATGTATAATATTAGCAAAGCATCAAAATTTCACTCCCGTACGCATTTTTGCAAACCCTAGCTTAACTGCCCTGTTTTCTTCTAATTGTACATAGAATTACAGTCAAAAACTTCATTTTTTTACACATCAATCCTAACCCCTTGGTTTGAAACCTTAAGAATGTTAAAATAGATGTAATATAGAGTGAATTCACCAAAAATCTAGGGATCTTATTGTATACAATGGAAAAACCATAATTCTTTATACTTTTGTTTACCCTAATCAGGGTTTTCAATAGTTTTATGAGAATTCACAATAACTTACTCAAAAAGGAGCCAAATTACATGAAATTCACTTCATCGGGAAGGTGATTGAAGGTAATATTACTTAAAACCACTTAAATTTTCTTTTCTATCCGTACATATCTGTACAATGACAAAAAAACATAAGAATTCTTTAGAAAATGCATAAAACTGTGTTATTTCATTGATCAAAACCTTCTATACAATCACCCTCGAATTGAAAATGGTTTGCAAAGCCTTTATAAAGGAATTTTAAATGTCTTTCAAACTTATAACTACTTTCTAACGCTTCGAACTACCTATGACCCTTCAACTTCTATATGCAACTTTTACATAATTGTGCAATTTTGTCAATATTTGCTGACAACTTTACATCTTTTTACATTTTTGCACTTTTTGGACCTAATAAACTTTATAATAACCTAAAGAGGTACAAAATGACTCTTTTCCACCCTATTACAAAGTAAACATGGCAAATTTAAGCATTTTCAAGAATTTCCAAAATGGAGACATAATGTTGCACTATTTGTGTATATCCTACAATTATTGCAGTCCATGAGACCACATTTCTTTGAGGAATTTTGTCGAACACTTCAAGTGCCTTGTCTATAATCCCACATTTAGAATACATGTCTACAAGAGCAGTTGCAACTACAATATCAGACAAAATTTCTCTATCCTTTATGCTTTGATGGATGTCCATACTCTATTCCAAGGCTCCTAATTTGGTACCTAGAACCCAATCTGAAATTGATTCCATTGACAACCTGTCATATCTGCAACACTTGAATATAATAGAGTGTGGAAGTTTAAATAAGCTACCTAATTACATTGGCAAGTTTTCACAGCTACAACACTTGAGCATAGAAGGGTGTAATAGTTTAAATAACCTCCTTGATTCTATTGGCAACCTATGGCAGCTGCAACAATTGATCATAGAAGATTGTAGAGGTTTAAATAACCTTTCTTATTCCACTGGAAACCTGTCACATCTACAGGACTTGAAAATAGTAAGTTGTAGAGGTTTAAATAACTTCCTTGATTCCATTGTCAACCTATCACAAATGTAGCACTTGAACATAATAGGAAGTTTCAAAGGTTTAAATAACCTCCTTGATTCTATTGACAATCTATTGTAGCTGCAACATTCAAAACTAAAATATTGTCATGGTTTAAATAACCTCCTTGATTCCATTGGAAACCTATCACAACTGCAACCTTGAACATAGAAGGGTGTGAACATTTAAATAACCTTTCTGATTCCATTGTCAACCTGTCACAATTACAACACTTGAACATGGTAGGTTCTATAGATTTAAATAGCATCCCTCATTCCATTGGTAACCTATCACAATTGTAGCACTTGAACATGGTAGGGTCTATAGATTTAAATAACCTCCCTCATTCCATTGGCAACTTGTCACAGCTGTAGCACTTGAAAATAGAAATGTGTAAAAGTTTAAATAACCCCCCTGATTCTATTGGCAGCCTGTCACAGCTGCAACACTTGAACATAGAAGACTGTAAAGGTTTAAATAACCTTCCTGATTCCATTGGTAGCCTGTCACATCTGCAACACTTGAAAATAGAAAGTCGTAGAGGTTTAAATAACCTCCCCAATTCTATTGTCAGTCTCTCACAGCTACAACACTTGAATATAATAGGAATTTTTAAATGTTTAAACAACCTCCTTGATTCTATTGATAATCTATTGCAGTTGCAGCATTCAAAACTAAAATATTGTCATGGTTTAAATAACCTCCTTGATTCTATTGGCAACCTGTCATAGCTGCAACCTTGAACATAGAAGGGTGTAAATATTTAAATAACCTTCCAGATTCCATTGGCAACCTATCACAACTACAAAACTTGAACATGGTAGGGTCTATAGATTTAAATAGCCTCCCTGATTCATTGGCAACTTGTCACACGTGGATCACTTGAACATAGAAAGGTGTAAAATTTTAAATAACCTCCCTGATTCCATTAAAAAGAAAATGTTAGGATTTGTACCAAAGTGCTTCATTAATTCAAATATTTTGAGAGGTTCCTTGAAAAATCTATTGTGTGCATATTCTGCAATCAATCATTTCATTCCATGAGATGACATCTCTTTGAGGCATTATGTCAAACAATTCAGGCGTTTTGTCTACAATTCCACATCTTGCATACATGTCTACTAGAGCATATCCAACTATAACATTTGACAAAAAATTCCCTACCATTATGCTTTGGTACATGTTCATAGCCCATCCCAAAGCTCCCATTTTTGCACAGGCAAGGAGGACTTTGGTATTGTACTTGTGGAAATTTTATAAAAAATATATAATAATTAGATAAGAACACTTTGCTATTGAATAATTGACTAAAAAATTGAAAATTTGAGATATTTGCATTTGATATACTTATATTCCTGTTTCTTTACAGGTTTCTAAAGGCCTTCTATAAAAGTTTGGACCTGACAGGGTTCTTGATACCCCAATCACTGAGGTTATTTCACTGTTATTTGTAACTAGAATTACTTTCCTCTTGATCATATTTCTACTTTCTCTATCATTCATTTTGATCTGAGAGACAAAATTCTGACATATTTGGTAGAAAATGAATAGGTAAATTAGTAAATTCTCAAGAAATAGTGTTTAGGGACCCTATAGTGAACACTGGGTAGTTGTTTCTTGTTTGTACAAGTTTTTGACATTTGATGGTTGCCAGCCTATAGGTTCATCCTTTCAGTTTCTGCAACTATTATATCTTGTAAGTGTGGTTGAAGTCCAAGCCATTTATAATGTAAAGTTTAGAGTCATAATAGTGCATTCAAGGTTTTCGTCTCTGTTTTTGTTGCATGAAGGATTTTTAAAATGTTAATGAAGACCTTCTGAAACTTGATTTATGATGCAAGAAGTGCAAATGGAAATAAAATAAGTCCAAGCTTCAATGTCGAGATACCAATTTCTCGAGGCCTTGGGAAAAATGATATAGCTATATTGAGTGTGATGCTTGGATTGTCGATAATGATTGAAATTTGATTTAAATATTTCACTGAGCTTTTTGAGCCTTTGTTTGTACTTTTATGACTATGTTACTGAATATGGAGTTGAAGTTAGGATTTTTATGATGCCGGTTGTGGTTTACTTTGAATGTTGTAATGTGATAAACATAAATTTATTGTTATAATGTACACTTGATAATTGCACATCTTGTAATCTTATGTATATGCTATAGTATATTTATTTTTTGAAGTCCTTCCATGAAAGAATTTCTTAACATGCCCACTTGATTGCTTATATTTTGAGGTAAAATAATTTGGGGGCACATTTGGAGCTAAAGGGTGTAGGATTAAGCTATGTAGAAATCCAAGGGTTTAAATATCGCACTCATGACTTGTCACGAGAGTTATGGTCATATCAGGTATGTTTTATGAACATATCACATCTCTCAGAACAATTTATCTTGCAACAATCTTAGAGATGTCAGAACATGCTTGAAGGTTCTTAACAACTCTAATAGTTGTACTCGGGGCCATGTTTAACAAACCAAATTCAATTGCTAACTTTTCACTATGGTGGTAGATAAATGATTATTTATACCCTGTTGCCTTCATTTACCAAGCCAATTTCTCCTACTTTGAATAGCTCTACCATATTTGTGGATATGATTTGTCTCCTACACAAAAAACATGTACTAGTTTACGACCTTCAATCTAACTACATCTAGGTATCTTTTTAATCCCTCTATCTTTCATCAATCTCTTTACTATTTAAACCTCACACAAATGTTTTAGAGAAGAACATAAGTTGTATCATTTTTAGGATCCAACTAAAAAACAAATGTTGCTGGAAATACTTAGCTATATTTATATATGATCCACAACCTATGCATTGGTGAAGATTAGTAATTTCTTTATCGCACAACTATTTTATTATTTATTTTTCTACTTTCATTTGTAGTCATCTTTAGGTTTATTATCCTGAGCATTGATATTGAAATCTGATCGATAACATATTTTCCCTTGTTTTTATGAATGGATATCTACATGGAAAAGCTACACTAATAGACACCATTGTAGATCTCCCTAAAACATGGCAATGAACAATGCAAGCAACACAACTACAATAGCTACTGAATTTGATGTTTCTAGAGCAATATTTATGTATATTTGCCTCAAAATAGAGTTAATAATAGGAATTCATATCATTTGGCCTTGATTTTTATAGATAGTTATATGATTAGACAACTATTATCATAGCTATTGTTTATATTTTTTATTTTACAAAGATAAAATTTCAATTTCTTTTTCTTGTTGTGATGGTTTTCAGATTCATGGCAAAAAGTGGGCTTTTCAGTTTGCATATTTCATACTCTGCAACATGGGATTCCTACTAATTTTTGGGAGAGATCTCAAGGTACTCTGTTTCATTTTCCTTTTAACCTATATAAATGCAACAATAAGGAAAAAATATCAATTTATTTATATATGCTACTAACTCAATTGAGATAGAATTTGTGATCAACTTTTGATCCCCATTTTGATGTTAGGTGTTTTATCTTGATATTAGATGTTTTTTCTTGATAGCATGTCTAATCTAGGATTATTGTAAACCAGAGATGTTGTGACTCTGTTCAGTATGGTTATCTTTTTGGCTAAATGGCTAGCATTGTATCTTTGTCTATAAATTGATGGGTATAATCATGTATTAAAATATAGCTTAATTCATTTACCATGAAAATGGTTTTGAAAAGAGTTATAGGTTATGGATTCGTTAAAGTCTTAAAGATGAAAGACATTGGTTACAATTTTATAAAATGCCAAAGTGCTTAAAATACTTAAATAAAACCAAGACTCATCTCCAAGTATCTTCTCAATAATTCCTAATTGTTGCAATCACAACCTTCATGTAGACTTTGTCCCCATTGCAATTATGTATTAGAATAAGCTTATCCCATTATTTAGTATATTGATCATATCCCCATTGCCCAATGATATATCAAACTAAGTTTGTCCCCATTGCTTTGTGTACTCAACAATTCACAACTTTCCTTGGGGATGCACATAACTCAGTTGATGAACCAAGTGTTAAATTATGTCCATAACATGGCAATATTTTTTGGAGGTCTTGTTATGGGATTCATAAACAGTTGGCAAGTTTCCCTTGTAACTCTAGCTACTAGTCCATTTATTGTGCTTGCAGGAGGAGTTTCAAATATCTTTCTTCATAGGCTTGTTGAAAACATTCAAGATGGATATGCTGAAGATGCTAGCATTGCAAAGCAGGTTTGAATGGAGGGGAAGGATGTAGTTCGTATAAATTAACTTGTTAAGTTTTTGTATTTTTTTTGTAAACTGACTTTATGCTAATTCCTTATTGACTTGTGGGTAGTTGCTATGATTTGGTTTCAGGTAATTTTTGATGCTTGTGCTATATTTGACAACTATCAGGCATTTTATACATGTTTTTCCTAGTTTGGGAAAGTAGTCCAATCTTGATAGATGTTTCTTGGTCTATATTTTGTGTACAAGCACTACTCCTAATGAATAAAACAATCATTGATATTGGTGTATAATCTCTTGGCATGTTTTGTTATATTTTGCTTACATAGCAACAACTAATGTTATTGTTTGGTTGTAAACACCACTTCTAATTATATTTATGTTGGCTTAGATTGATGGCAGTTTCTTTATTAGAGTTTATACCTTGATCACTTTCTTTTTAATAATAGGGAAATATTCTTTTGAGATGTTATATTTATGATAGATATTTAACAAATGCAAGCAATTTTAACTGATAATGACCCATGGAAGTCATTAGCTTGACGTAAGTCATTAATATTTCTACGATATGAACATGGTAGAGAATCTAAAATCTCCTTAATGATTTGGTACTTTAGTACAGACCCATTGAATTATTTCAAATTTAAGGTTATTGTTTACACTAACCATGGATGCACTTTCTTTGCTTACATTTAGATTGGATTTATTGATTGTAGCATTGAGGGACTCTTTTTTTCTTTGTGTAGGAAGGGAAGGGGTATGATAAGTGCTTCTGGAGATAAGGGATGGGCCGGTGGAGGTGGTGGTAGAGTTTCCATAAAGAGCTACAGTAGGCAAGATAGTTTGAATATCTTTGTGCATGGTTAGTTTGAATGAAGGTAGCCTAAAGATGATTGGAGCTAAATTAATGACTAAATATATGAATAAATTAATCACTACCATGACTCAATTAATGGCTAAATCAATGACCAAATCATTGACCAAATTAATGACTAAAATCAATGACTAAATAAATGACTAAAATTGTCTAGTCATAAATTCAATGGTGTTATAAATGGCTACAAATAAACCACTAATAGCCATGTGACTAAAGTTAGTCATTTATATGCAATTTTTAGTAGTTTATTTAGTCATATATTGTTGTTTGTGTACTAGTGATTAGATTAGGTGATGACCCACTATTCTTTCACCAATTCTTTGTGCGAGTTGGCTGAAACTGAGTAATACTGCATGCATGGGGCTAGGAGAAGAGATGATTTTGTGAGGTTCCTTCCTAATTACCCTAACCCTGATAACCAGCTAGTTGAGTTTCAAAATTTTCCAAAAGAAGAAGAAGTTGCAAACCCTTTCCTAAGGAATTTCCATATTTGGTCAGCTCTGAAGCCTCTTATTAAGAACAAGTTGCCCAAAATATGATAGAGAACCCATTTTCTCTAATAGTCCAACAAGAAAACATGGTTGCTCATCCAACTTAGCCTAATCATCCAACCTTTCATTTTCCCATTCCTCCACAAAATGATGTTGACAACACAAGAACATTCCTACTTCAGCTCTTCCTAAATTCTATGGGCTTGTAATAGAGGACCTAGACACTTTCTTTTTTGAATTTAATAGCCTCTACAAACACTATGATTACACTACTGATGCTCGTAGGCTTAATTTGTTTCCTACTACTTTGAAAGAAGCTGCACTAAGATGATTTATGAGCATAGGAAGGAATACCATAAATAGTTTGGATGAGATGAAGGAAAAGTTTCTTGAGAAGTATAAAGAATACTGTGGAGGTAGTGATATGAGAGGAGGTGACATCTTCAGAATGCAGTAGAAAGAGGATGAGAGTTGGGAAGAATATTTATCAAGGTTCCAGTTTAGTTTGAAGAAGTCTCCACACCATGCACTCAATGAAGAGTCTCATAAGTTTCTCTTCCTTGGAGGAATTAGTGAGGCTTGTGTTGATGCTCTGGATTTGATAGGAGAAGGAGATATCACCCAAGTAACTTGTGTAGATATTAAGAAATTATGTTAGAATTACTCCAGAGCAGCTATGAAGAAAGGGATGTAGTCGGCCATGAGTCGAGGAAGTCAGCCGCGAGTGTACTTGGTTGGCTGTGAACCATAATTAAATAAGATATTAGTTAATATTAATAATCCATGTACTTATGTATGTGTCATGTTGGTTAGTTGTCTCGGGAAAAGTTCCTGATGAAGTAATTAGTTATAATGAAGGGACATGATGGTTGGTACCTTAACCATCGCCAACGTACTATATGTACTTGAGTCATGTAGTCAGGAAGGGAGATGGTTCTACTATGCTATGCTATGTTCTGTCTAGAGACATTGTGATGTAATTTTTGAATAATTAATAAAGAAGTATATCTATGTTCAGTGCGATTTCCATGTGATTATTATATGCTTCCAATGTTATTTTATATCTCTGTTTACTCCGTATGTCATTGTACCCGTAGCGAGTAAACATTTGGCACCATTGCCTAAGCGAATCCAATAACCACCCAGACAGGGGAATGGCATTGTGATGGGGTAGCTGACCGAAGGGCTGGTACAAGCAAACGAGGATCATGAAGATGCTCTGATAGAAGACCTCTACAATCTATGGGAAATATCGTTAAAGGACCACTACGGAGGGAGGCTCTAGGCAAGAGATCCCTTAGGCGGTCATTTGGGATAGATCGTGCATCAACAAAGAGGTCGACCATCTTCTTACCAAACTGCCAAGACTGATAGAATGCCACTACATTATCTTACAGGATCTTCGAGTGGAAGAGGATCAAGAACGCCGAAGACAACAAATCTTGCAGCGATACGAAGAAAAAACCAAACGGGAAGAGGAGGAACAAGACACTAGCCAGAGACGTACCCTGGCAACCAACAAAGATCACATGAAAGACCTGTAATGCCCATATGGCCGAACAAGGACAAGAACCAAATACCATTTAGGCATGAAGCGGAGGAAAGAATTCAGCGATCATTGAGAGTATAGGAGCAAGAAAACTGGTGGAAAAGATTAAGTAGAGCACATCAGAGTTTTGTGGAAGGGAGGGACAAGGAACCCTTCATCACCCCGTACATAGAAAAATATAAAAACCAAGAAAATGAAGATGAATTGAATAGAGAAATTGAGAATAACATCCAATGCATTCGGGAGTTGTCCATATCGGACGACGATGAAGGGTTGAGGACAGGGAGATCTGAGGCCAAGACCCCTTGGCAGAGGGAGCACTAGAGTGAGACCCAGGAAACTCAAGGTGTAGAGGATGCTGACGAAGGATGGGAAAGTGACTCGTATGTGGCTAAGAGTGCCAGTGATGCACCAGAAAGTAATGGGGAAACCGGTCCAGTCGGGTCCAATATACAAGGGGGACAACGGGGAAGGATGGTGAATCCAGAACAGAAAAAGCTGCCAAAATTTACGGGGAATGGGTCAGAGGATTTAGTTCGACATTGCAAAACATACGAGACAATCTGGATAGCAAGTGGAGAAGAGGACCCGGATCATTGGTTGAAAGCCTTTTTGGCAACACTCAGAGATAGTTCCATTGACTAGTACTTAGATTTGGACCAAGCACAAAAAGCTACATGGAGATTACTCAAGAAGGCCTTTCAGGATGAATTCAAACTCCTAAGGGATGACAATGAGATTGTTGTAGAAATCTATAGTACGAAGCAAGGAAAACACGAGAATGTGCGCACATAAAATCGGTGACTGAAAGACCTATTGGGAAAATTGGAGGTTCAACCGGCTAGTGGGCTAAAGAAGCGATGGTTCATTGAAGGCTTGCTTCCATCACTGAGGACGAAGATGAAATTCGTACCTTCATCGGCGTACGCTGAAGCATACAATCGGGCGATGGATATAGAAATTCAAAACAAAACATCCTCTTGAGGGAAAAAGAAGATGGATGACGAGGAGAGTGCGGACGACAATGACGATGAATCCAAGATCATACAAGCACTCACGAAAGATATGATGTGAATGATGAAAGAATTGAAGGCCGAAAAAGAGAGTATGATGGAAGCACGAGAACTATGGTGTACAGATTGCAATGGGGAAGGTCACATGAAGGAGAACTATCCAAAGAAGTTATTATGTGATATCTGTCGAATGATGGGGTGTTCCGTCAAGGAATTCCCGTACAATTTAAAAGCCAAAGTGCAAAAGTACTCTTCGCTCAAGGAGAACCGTTGACATCGCTGAACACACCACCAAAGCCCCAGTACAATAGAAATGCATCCCTTGGAGGTTACCAGAGCAACAAGAGTCCGAGGAATAGAATATAGTATGATGGTAAGGGATGACCCATGATCCAATGCCAAAAGTGCAATGAATGGGGTCACTTTGCCAAGGATTTCGAGAACGGCCAAGGTTCGAGAGGAAGATTGTGTAAGTGGTGTGGACCAGGTGACCATGAAGATAGTGAATGCCCCAAGAAAAAGGGTATCCATATGTTGGAAGTAGAAAAAGAAGAGGTATTGGTGATCACCAGAGTGCAAGCAAAGAAGGCAACCAACCTAGATCCACGTACGAAAAAAAAAAGGATGAAGGAAGCAAAAGCCGAAGTGGAACTGGCTATGGTGAAGGAGAACAAAATATCTCTGGAGAAGCGAAAGACCTCTCGATGGTCGGAGGTGGAAATGAACATCGTATGACAGGTACTGCAGACCAATATACTGATCAAAGTAACTGACCTTCTGCAAATGTTGTCGCAGTTGGGAGTAGCAATGACAAACGTCCTTGGGGATGTCAAGCAATCATGAGTGGAGGACCGAAGGCAAGAATTAGCACCAGATTCAACACTGTAAGATGAAAAAACCATTGATCCTGTACTACTCACGACGAACATCAGGAAGATGTCGGCGGTTGTGCAGATGGAGATCGTAGGGAATATCTTGACAAATACTATAATCGACGGAGGATTAGGAGTCAATGTATTGTCCGAAGACACATGGAAGAGCCTAGGAAAGCCTACACTCTGGCCATCAACATTACAACTCATTGGTGTCGATCAACATGGTATCAAGCCATTGGGGATGCTGATGGCGCAGAAGGTGATGATCGGGACACAACAGATTTTGCTAAATTTTTTCATCATCCCATTACAGAGAAAAGAGTATGATGCACTACCTGGGAGAGGATGGCTGATAGATGCCAAGGAAAATCATAATTGAAAGAGAAACACACTCTCAATCGAGAACAACAGGAAAAAGTACATCATCGACTTGAAGAACCAGACCGTGAACGAAGAATTGGCTTCCTCCAGATCAGAATCGAACGGAGGGGAATCAAATGTTGATGAAGGAAGGAAGCCGATGGAACCAAACATTGAGGGTGTACTAGAACTTGAGAGTTATTCAGAGGATGAGACAAGCTCACTGAATGGCTTATTTCATTGGTAGATGGAAGACTATGAAGTGTTCCACCGAGAGTGTAACATGCTACAGATCAGGGAAATCAAGGAAGAAGAGAAACAAGGCATGTCTAGCTAGACATTTCTGGACGAGTATGGAGAGTACAAAGAAAGAATATCAAAACCGGATGATACACCAACCCACAAATCGGAACAGGTACGAGATAGATAAATTGTGTTGGAGCCAAAAAATAGGAAAAATAAAGTAGAGGAATTAGAAAATGTTAAAAATGCAGAGAGAAGAAAAGAGATGGAGGAGAGGGAGAAACTAGTATGCTAGAAGGAGAAGACAAGTCCGTATGGAGCTCGTACAACAAATAGGAGCCATAGGTCCATATGCCACAGCGAGGAGAAAGTCGTATGCCAAAAATAGGAAGTTGTACGCCAGGAGTCCATACGTCCAATACACAAGGAGTTCGTACAACAAATACAAAAATCTGTACGGCTACTACAAAAATCTGTACGACCAATACAAAAATCCATATGCTAGGAGCAATTAGCCATATGGCTAAGAGAGAAGGGATCTGTACATTGGAGGAAGGAAACCGTACAATAGAGGAGATTGGTATGCCAGAAGAAGTCTGTATGCTAGAAGGAGAAGTCCATACGACAGGCAGAAGACAAAACCGTTATGACACTTGCAAAATCCGTACGCCAAAGGAAGAAGTATGTACACAAAAAGGAGAAGCCCGTACGACAGAGAGAAGACAAAGCTGGTACGATACTTGCAAAATCCATACGCTAGAAGGAGAAGTTTGTAGGGAAAAGAGAAGACAGTGCTGGCACAGTACTTGCCAAATCCATATGCCAAAGATAGAAATCTGTACGCCACACTAAGGAGATCACTGTACGCCAGACTCAAAAATCCATACATCAAACCCAAGAGTCTGTACGCCAAGCTCAAAAGCCCATACATTGGAGGTAGTTAGCCGTATGCCTAAACCAGGAAAGATCCATACGCTACAAAGAGAAAACCATACGACAAAATAGGAAATCTGTACGCTTAAATAGGAAATCTGTATGGGAGGTGGTGGGAAGAACCGTACAGTTGAATCAAAAGGAATTTGTATGGTTGAAAAGGGTCGTACGCATGAGGGAGAAAAATTTCATACGTGTGAGTTGGAGAAGGTCAATACAGGCCAAACGAAGCACGTCTATACCAAACATCAACCTAAAGAAAGTGAAGTCTCAGAAAAACAATGCAAAATCTATATTTTTGGTTGTATCAGCATTGGCTAGTGTCTCTTGGAAATTCATGAAAATGAGGGTGTCCCTAGACCCCCGCAAGGGGCACTGCCCCTTGATCCCATTGGGGGCGTTGCCCCCAAACCCCCATCAGATTTATTGGAATTTCCAAATTGAAGTGCCACTAGCCATCATAGTACATGAGCAATTGGTTGCTGAGCAGATGAGAATTGCAGCTCTCGAGGAGAAATTGGTGGAGAGAGATGGAGTATTAGGTGAGAGTGGAAATCAGTTGGCAAAGAAGGATTAGTTGGCATTCTTCGTTTTCAATCGTCTGGAAGATGACTACTTTGTGGGGGGGATGATGTAGTCGGCCATGATTCAAGGTAGTCTATCGAGAGTGTACTTGGTCGGCTGTGAGCCATAAGTAAATAAGATATTAGTTAATATTAATAATCCATGTACTTATGTACATGTTATGTTGGTTAGTTGTCTCAGGAACAGTTCCCAATGAAGTAATTAGTTATAATGAAGGGATGCAACGGTTGGTACCTTAAACACCCCCAACATACTATATGTACTTGAGTCATGTAGTCGGGAAGGGAGATGGTTCTACTATGCTATACTATGTTCTGTCTAGAGACATTATGATGTAATTATTGAATACTTAATAAAGAAGTATATCTATGTTCTATACGATTGCCATGTGATTATTATATGCTGCCAATATTATTTTATATCTCCGTTTACTCTGTACGCCATTGTACCCATAGCGAGTAAACAAGGGAGAGGTTACTAGTCCTCTGTGGGTAAATATTCTATTAATGGAGTTTCAAGGATGGAAATCACTCACCTACTATCAGAATTCAAGTAGCACATCATAAATAATATGGCAAATCAACTAGATACACTTCAAGCAAAGAAGAAACATGAGGAAGCAGAGGCAATATTGGAAGAATATTTCCCTCATTGTAGGCAAAGAAAGAAGGATTGTAAATGCAAGATAGTGGCCAATACTAACAAAAAGAAAATTCCACCTAAAGTCAAGCCAATTGAGGGTGATGAAGATCAAGTTTTCTATGTTGCAGAAAGAAGGTTGTGGGCTCCAAGACAAGGTATGCCACCAGACCCATTATCATTTAATGGGCCTTATATGAACTCTTATGCATCTGGTAGTCAATGAAAGCCCTAATGTCCACTAAACTTTGGAGGTTATCAACCTCAACCTTGGAGAAACCCTCAAAATACCTAGCCTAATTACTAAAATACTCCACCTAGTGGCAAAAAAACTAGGGAAATTGGTAGCAACCTCTAGGAAACTGGCAACAGACATTCCAATGTAGAGGAGGGTAGCAATGGCCAAACCAGACAGCTAGTTAGATGCAACCACCTCCACAGACTCAATAGCCAGCAATAATGCCCCCTCCTAACTCAAATACTAGCAAACCTAGACCTACTCATTTACCATCTCAACCCACACCCAACCCAAATAAAAAACCACAACAACAACTAGGGATGACTTTAGGAAACCCCCCCCTCAGCAAAGGTTTAAAATTCTGGCGAATCTTTCCTTTTATTTGAAAAAAATATTAATTTTCTTGGCGAATCTTATGCATAGTTTTAAATTTTTTGTAAAATCTTGGTGAATCTTAATGAATAATTGGTAAACATAATAATCACAGTGGTGAATCCTAGTGAATAATTACTAAAAATATAAATTACAATGGCGAATCTCTCCTTTAAAAATTTGCATAGTTGGTTGACGCAATTGCCCCATATATTGTTTTGTTTTATTAATATTGAAGTAGGCACCCGGGGGCAGCAACCACCGATAGGGTCAAGGGGCAGTGCCCCTTGTGGGAGTCAAGGGGGCAGAGCCCCCTTGTGGGGGTTGAGGGGGAAACACCCCCTCAAGGGGTCCAGGGAGAACATAAATTCACTATTGAAAATGCATTGGAGCACACACAGATGAATTGTTTTAAAAAAATCACTTAAAAAGTAAGACTAAATGAAACTTGAAAATTTTACCATCAATTAGCTTTTAAATCGGATGAGTGCAAGTTTGTTTTGTGAGTGAATATTAGCGTGAGTGAACATCATCAGTGGGACACTTAGGGATGTCCCACTAATACAATGATGATGACGTATGTCATGAACTATTGGCAATAGTGAACGATGGAGATCAAAAAGAGCTTTGATCAGATGTCTTTTTGGGAGTTTCACGCGAATATTGTAGATTCCCTTCATGATTCTTCAGAATTACACAAGTGGTGTACCTGTGCCTTGGTGGACCCCAGGGGGAGTATGAAAGCCTTATTGGCGTGAGTGAACATCATCAGTGGGACACTTAGGGATGTCTCGCCGATACAACGATGATGGCATATGTCATGAACTATTGGAAATAGTGAATGGTGGAGATCAAACAGAGCTTTGATCAGACGTCTTTCCAGGAGCTTGTCGCGAATATAGTAGATTCCCTTCTTGATTCTCCAGAATTAAATAATATTACTGGTGAATATTATTAATATTTTTAAATTTTACTGTATAAACTACTGGTGAATCAGTGCCAATGACGCATCATTTACATGGTGAATTAATCAAGATGAAATTATTTTTTTGTAAAAACTTGGCAATTTAGTCTCCATTTTAGCTTGTACTATTCGCCATTTTTGGAGCTCTTGATTTCTATTATTCACCAATTGGCGAAGATTCGCCACTAAAGTCTTCCCTACTTAAGACATCCCCTAAAGACGTTGTATTATGACCCCTTAAGACATTCTCTTAAGACGTCATATTACCCCTTAAGACGTATTATGACCCCTTAAGATAACCTATAATTAGGGTTGGATGCTATTATTTATTTTGACAACTTATAAATTAGTATTCGATGTCATTATTTGTTTTGACAACTTATAAATTAGTATTGGATGCCATTATTTGTTTTGATAGCTTATAAATTAGTATTGGATGCCATTATTTGTTTTGACAGCTTATAAATTAGTGTTGGATGTTATTATTTATAGAATTTATTAATGCTTTTGTTCTCTAATCTTGTATGGTATTGTTTATTTCTTAAAATTTTATCCTTTCTGGTATAAATCATGTATATCATGTATGAGATCACTAAATTTATAAAGTATAAATATTAAAATGTCCTATTAATTTCAACTTCAATTTTATATTTATATTTAATTTCACATTAATGTCCTATATTAATGTCTTGACTATGAAAATAAAATGCATAATGTATATGTGTAAATTAAAATTTGAAAAACTCATAAAGTCCATAATTTATGTAAATATATTAAGTGCATGAAACCAATATATGAAGCGCATGAAATAAATTCCATCAGAGTACAACCCATGAACTAAAGTCCAACTAAGTATGTGATCCATGAAATATAAATTCCAACAGAGTACATGACAAACCAATAATATAGTCCATGAAATAAACAAATATAACCCATAAAATCATGTTTCTAGGTCATGTATTGTCTCTATAATCAAGAGACCTCTTCACGCCATGCAAACTATGCGGATGAACTAAAACACTTTGTACAAGAGAAAGATGAAATCATATGTAAGACAATGAAAAATTATTTAATGACAGTTTAATTTATAATTCATCATAAAATTAAATTACCATCATATCTGGGTCTAGATGCTCTAGTGCACCTGAAGCAACCTTTAAATTCTTTGAATCAATCTACATAAACAAGACAAAGAAAGTTGAAATTAGATGCACAAGTCTATAATTAAAAATGATTTAATTGAAATTAATTTATAATTTATCATATTTTAATTGTACTGTATTCTGAGGTTGTGCACCCTCTTCTCCAAGAGCTGTTTGTACATGCTCAACTACAATATGTGTCTCATTCTATAAAAGAAATATAATTTAAAACATGTATTAGCTCATATTATATATATTCAATTTGAAATTTAAAACTAAAGTTATATTCACAATATATAATTTATAATTGAATTTAAATATAATAAAATTTTAAATTACCATATGATCTGGAGCCTACTCTGCATGCTCTCCTAGAGGTGTAACTATGTCTGGGTCAAGGCTGAAAGTCGCATTAACAAAGTCCTACAAGATCAAAATTAAAGCATGCATACTTGAATTAGGTTAATATATATATGGGTATGTGCAGGATCATCATGGAAAAAACAGGCCCTTAAGTGGCAATAAAAAGACAAAAAACAGAGTTAGACAACTTCACGTAACAATTTGAATAAGTTATCTATATTATTTCAAAAAAATGTAAAAATAGAATCTATAGAGAATTGAATTTAGTTTCTAAACTACTAGACCTATAGTTTAAAAAAAAAAATCTATTTGGTGAAAATTTGAAATTTCAATGCAGTAGTATTTAAATTTCAGGGTAAAAATAAGAAGTAGGTGTCTGTCTGACCACCCTAACCACAATAAAATGATTATATATTTTTAGAATCTTTTAGATATAAGTAGAGGACTCATGTCCTGATGTGATGCATATTTTTTTATAATTTTTTTCCAAGTAAATAATTAATTATGAATTTTTATTACAACTTTTAAAAAATATAAAAGCTCATTTTTCTAACCACCTTAACTTGGTCAAAAATTCATGAAATTCAATTTTTTCTTTTTTAATCCTATAATATGCAAAGCATAGAATGTGATGCATGTTTCAGACTCAAAAAATGTGATACCATTTGAAAGTTATAGATGTTTTTCAATCAACCTATCAATTAGGACTTTATTCGTAATTCTAATAGAAAATGAATAATAATTATTTATTAAATTCAAAGTAAAGCATAATTTATATTGGCGGAAGCTTAGAATCTCCGCTAAAAACCCTTTTCGTTTCATCAATTTTGGGTAAAAAAAAAGCCGTCAGCCACATGGACAATCATATGGCTTACATATCACCACTTTTTGGCCCATCACGATCCTGCACATACCCATATATATATATATTCAAGTTTGCACATTGTGTAGAATTTTTTTTAAACAACCTAAAAATTAGAGGCCTCACAAGTAGCCACAACATCTAATGTTCGCCCAATGCCCATTCTCATTGTGGTATCAACCTAGACATACATGTAGACATTTAACACTTATAATATTTACAAGTGTACATGCATATTTCATATATAGTGAATTCAAAATTCATAATTGTAACTATACTAATGTAAGTTAAAAAATTTACAATATAAATGTACTTGTCCCTGATCTACGATGCCCGATAGTCGAGGAGTGCTCGACAGCCCCTTGGGTGGAATCGACGTGCAAGCCGATTGAATTGCCTAAACCAACATAAATATTTGAAACATAGATGTGATTCAATTATAAATTTAAAACTTAAGTTAAAAATTATTTCATATATAATTTAAAAAATTGAAATCAAAATACCCCATAAGGGTTGTCGAGTAGGACTAGTGTCGATGTATGTACTCGTGGAAGGAATGATTGCCCCATCGTTATTGTTATCTGTACACCAAATAGTTTGATTGTTAAAATGTATTGCAAACTTTTCTTTGATATACACATTCATCAAAATTCTTATAAAATGAATGTGTAGATGCATATTTATACCTGTGTCGCAATGTCCTCGGGGTGATTTGGTCTGTTGTAAGAAACTCTACAAATGAACCGATGTGACCAGAATCTCCATGTCCACCTGAACTAGGTGTGGCCTGATCAGGTCCATAACATACTTGATGGAAACTAGTACATATATGTTGGACAGGCCTCAACACTCCTGGAGTGGTACTCGGACCAGCTCCATAAAACACTCCTCCATCATCATCGTCTCTATGATCCCCACCTGCTATTGCAGAAGCATGCTAATCAAGGTCTCCTACGAGTGTACTAAGGGAACCTAATGTCAAGACCATAGCTCGATGATGCACAGGTGCGGGAATGGGAGGACCAGGAGCAGCAACAAGGGGTTGCGCATGCACGGGGTGTTGGGGATCAACCCTTGCCCCTAACCTTTGTTGTGGCATGCTGCCACCAACACCCTAAAATGATTTAAAATCAAAATAATTAGGATTTTCCCCCATAACAAACTCTACATACAGTTTCCTCAAATAATACAATGGGCACTCTCAATTAGCATGTGGGGGACTATCAAAAACCATATACCATCGATCCCAAAAATGTGCGCTCATTTTTGGATGTATGCACCACCTCATGGATATTCTAGATTTGTTGGGAGGAATGGGTTGTCGAGTAATGGGGTCGAGAAAGTAGGGGGCTGGGTAGGATTTCATTATTTTAAGGTCTAAAATTTGTTTATAAGAGAGACCATCAGCATAAAATTGTCTCATTTGTTCTCTGTCTCATCGATGCCTATCTAGATCAGAATCAATGGTCATGATGACATCCACAACATTTTGCATTGCAGATGAAAAACATCTCACATGAGGTGGAATCAATGCTTGACTCTGCATAACATTGATCTGGTTTTTTATGGATGCAACCTGATCATTTATGCGTGCTCACAAGCGAGCCTCATCAAATGTAACAGGTGTTGGAGGTGGCATATTAGGTGGAGGGGTAGGTGGAGGTGGTTGTGGTTGAGGTGGTGGATTGATGATATTGTCAATGTTAAAATCATCCATGATATGAGATATAAGTGTGCACCTGCATTAAATTATACAAAATTAGCATACAAACTTAAAAAATTATAAGAAATGGTTAAATTTGAAACACACATGCAAATTTGTTTAAATAGGATGTGCATACATATATTAAGATCATATAAAATTGAAACACACATATACATTGATTGAACTTGAGCATGCGCATAAAAATTTCAAATTTAACATGTACATACATTTAAAATAAAAATACAATGCATAATTTGCATGCATACATCACTAAACTAAACTATGTACATACAAATCTCAAAATTTAAGAACTATATGCAATTTTAATATGTGTGTACATACTAAACAATAAAATTGAAACATTCATAAAAAAATCATTTTACATGTCTAACACACACACACACACACACATATATATATATATATATACACATTCATCAAAATTCATGATCTGTAGATAGTCATAAAATATATATACTATAATTATAAATTCATCATTATAAGTTCATAAATTCCACCAAATTCATAAATTCATGTCACTAAAAATATCCATCTAAAACCAAAATAAAAAATTCACGTCACTAAAAATATCCATCTAGAACCAAAATAAAAAATTCACGTCACTAAAAATATCCATCCAACCAAATTTATAAATTCATGACACAAAATATCCATCATTCACCAAATCCATAAATTCATAACTATTTAAGATCATTGTCTTAATTTAGAAACAATTGTGGCTCTCTACTGCATCTCTTCATTTATTTGCGCTTTCCTTTTCAGAATAAAAAGTTCTCCTCTCCTCTATCCATTGTCAATGTTCATCTAAGATCCCATCCATAGCTGTGACAACATCAACAATGGTTTGCATCCTAGATGCAATCATCCTCACAGGTGGTGCGAAAAATTCTTCATTCTGAATAATGTTGATTTGATCTTGGATGGTTCTAACATTGGAATCGATTTGTTCTTGCAAACGAGCACCATCGATTTCAGGTCGTGGAGGTGAGGGGTTATGAGGTGGAGGTGAAGGTGGTGGAGATGGATGGCATGGAGGTGGATTGTGAATATTATTGAATTGGTCCATTGTGATCTCTAAGATATGAGTGAACCTACATTAGATTTGTAATTTCAAAATGTAAGATACATGTTTAGGAAATACCCTTAAACCATTCAATATAAATGGCCTAATTGAATACAAATGATAAAATATGTAAGCCTCATTTATGTCTAAGACATGTTACTTGAATGAAAATACAATTAACTATTAATATAGGACAATTTATGAATGCTATAGGGTTTATGGTTTAGAGTTTAAGATTTAGGTTTTAGGGTAATACGATGGCTTAAGGGGATCTATGTAATAAGGTCCTAGTACAAAATGACATAGCTCTTAAGTGAATAAAATTTGGTGAAGATGCCCAAGGCAACCAAATTTCATTAAGGTCCGAGGCAACTTCACCAAATTTTATTCACTTGAGCCATGCCATTATGTCCTAGGAACTTACTAGACATAGATCCCCTTAAGCCATCCTATCACCCTAAACCATAAAATTAATCAACCTAGATCATGATTTATCTTATTCATATTATAATCTTTCACGATCTTATTATTGTTAAATTTGGTTTACAAAACTTAGGGTGAAGTTTTGGTGTCCCTTGGAATATAATGAACTTGCAAGTTAGTGAAGAATATTTTCTTGTGGAACAGTTGATTGAGATAGATCTTGTTTCAACTAATCAACCTAGATCATGAAATATCATTCATATTATAATCTTGCACAATCTTATTATTGTTAAATTTGGTTGCCTTGGGCAAATTCACCAAATTTTGAGAGCTTCTTTGATCCCCTTAAGAAATGTCATATTAGGACCCCTTAAGACATCGATTTATGATTTAGGGTGATAGGATGGCTTAAGAGGATCTATGTCTAGTGAGGTCCTAGGACTAAATGACATTTCTCAAGTGAATAAAATTTGGTGATGTTGCCCAAGGCAACCAAATTTCATTAAGGGCCTAGGAAAAAATTATGTCTTTAGGGTTTAGGGTTTAGATTTTAGAATTTAGGGTTTACGGTAAAAGGATGGCTGAAGGGGATCTTTGTAGTAAGGTCCTATGAAAAAATTACACGGCTTAAGGGAATGAAATTTTGTGGAGTTGCCTAAGTCAACCAAATTTCATTTTAAGGTACTAAGACAAAATGAATGCTTTAGTGCTAAGGGTTTAGATGTTAGAGTTTAGGGTTTAGGGTTTAGCAAACTTAGGGTGAAGTTTGGGTGGCCCTTAGAATAATGGACTTGCAAGTTAGTGCCTAGTTTATGAAAAAAAATTATTTTATGAATAGATTGACTATTTCCATAATAGAAATACATAATTATGCATGATTAAGATTGAGTTTGATGTATATTTTAACTGGATATTTTTTAAATTGAATATAAGATTATTTTATTTAACATTTTTTTCATTAATATTAGCCACTTAAATGAATTTTATGATATAAAATGTATAATTTATAAAATTAGTTAATGTTGAATTAAGTATTTTATTTTAGATTGTTTTGAATTGAAAGAACCTAAAATAACTTAGAAAATATAAATATTTAGATTCTTTAGTGTCTAGGTAACTAATGCAAAAATTGAGATTTTAGACTAAGAGAGATCAAAACATAAAATAGAAATGAATGTTGAATAATATCTAACTAAATTTGCTAACTAAATTTGCAAACAAACATTGATAAAATTTATGAATTGTAACTATTCTTTAACATATCAATATTTACCAACTAATGATAGTCCTAATCCTATTATTTCAAGAACACAAGGAGAAAAAATAAACATTTAATTCCCAATCCTCACAAAATAAGGAACTAATACAAGGTCTATTTATATACCCCATTTTATATTCTCCACACTCCTTATTAAATATTGATAGAGTATTTTATCAAACTAAGGAGAATATTCTTAAGAAAAGATGAAATACAAGCTTAAGGAAAATAATATCACTAGAAGAATGATAAAAAATGTGAAGGATGAGAAAATGGTGCAAGAAGTTGAGGAATCTCAAGGAGAACAAAATGATCATGAAGACTCAATTATCATATATTTGACTATGAAAGAGGTAGATATCTTAATGAATAAAATGGAAAGAAAGATTCACAAAGGCATACAAGATATCAATGTAAAAGAAACTATGCATTTGCTCTCATCCTCCAACGAGCCTTGGGTTTAAGGAATCCATATAATTAACTACAATTTCCTTCTTAGGAAGATTATGCTCCTTTTTTTGTCCCCACAAGTGGCTAGAATATAACATTAAAATTAGGAAAATAATCATTAAGCCACCAAAAAGGGATTTGTCTTAGATTGCAACTATGTTGTATAGCCTTAGAACCAAGAAGAAACCAAGAACCTTATGCACCATATTTTTGGATTACTTAGGATCAAAATTTGTTGAGATTGATACCTCATTAATTGATTAAGGTAATTTAGTTAGCTAACCCTAGTAGATTATCAAATAAAAATTATTTTAATATAGCTAAGAAAACTATAGAACACAATAGATGAAAGCTATAACACGTCTATATATAGATAGTTTTATCACTATTCCTATCATAATTTCTCAACAATAAGACTCTACATTATATAGGATAAAATGTGTGGTAACCTCCATTAAGTAGTGGATGAAAGGATTGCATAAATATTTCTATAAAGTAATTAATAAGAGTATGGATCTCCACAGTGGTCTCAAACAAGACTAATAAATTATAAATGATTTCAAGGATGATTGTTAAGATGAGATAGCTAATCATTCTTATAGCCTTCCTCTAATTGAAATGATCTACATGATGAAGTGTGAGACTTTAATCAAGGA
>CM021108.1:29758852-29839732 GCA_007115665.2 Sequoiadendron giganteum | reverse complement strand
TTCAGGGTTTCAATTTCTAAGCAATTAAGGTTTTTAATGCAATTTTTTTTGTTTCATTTCAAACTAAGGTTTTCAAATTTATTTTTTTTGGTTTGATTTTGTAGGAATTTATGGTAAACTCCTCAAACACCCTAGAATCACTTGTAAGACAAAATAGCTTCTACAAGAGAGAAATGGCATAAATATTATGCTATTATTAAGATGCAAGAATGTCAAATTGAATATGACAAAGTACATATGAAGCCTTCCTTATATAAGAAAGGTTGAGATGTAGTAGTTAATATGATGTTGCCATGTGTCATGATCTAACAACATGTGACAACATGAGAACCATAACTAACTAAGTCTTAGAGAATGATGATAAGATAGAGATAAGTTCTAGAAAAGACAACTCATATTCTAGAAGGAATCTTATCTCTTACAGACATGGAAAGGGTAATGACCCCATTATTAAATGATTTATCTAATAATGCAACCTAGGATTTAATTAATTAAATATTATGCCTAAGTAAACTTATGTAAGTGTAATTAAATAATTAATTGCACCAACACCCCCCCATAAGTGCAACTTAGGAAGGAAATTATTATGAAAATGATGCAAGGATGCAATGATGGGTCCCGTCTACTAGGCCATGTTAGATACCCATGTACAAATATAATGCAACCCCTCACAAATGGAGAAAAGGAGAAAACCTAGTGGGACAAAAATCCTCTCCAAAAAAGAGAAAAGAAAAACAACCAAATATGATGTATGGAGGACTCAATGATACCCCCCAAGTACTACATCCATCATGTATTTACAATCAATGACCCCCCATAAGAGGGAAAAATAGAGATAAGATATCCCCCCCATAATGTGTGATCACTTACAAACATGGTTAATGTCTAAAGACAAAACATAATCCAATGTCTACAAACAATGTTTCTCCCCTTGGGAAGAAGATACATCACGTACAAATGCATGAATGATTCCCATTCTAGATAGGAAGTGATAGGAAGAGGAATCCATATGTATGAAGATTGTGTCTCTGAAATCTTCTCATGTGTTGCCAAGCTCTTGGATGAAGATGGTGGCACAATCCAATCAGTTACATGCCCAATCACAAAAAACTGTGACAAACCAAGAACAAGTGGAAACTGATCTTGAACAAAATTTGAAGACGAACATGAAGTGACAATAGTTGATCCATGACTATCATCAAATAGGAGAGATAAACCCTCAAATTTTTCCTCTAAAACTGAAATGTGAGACTCCACAAACAAAGAAGCAATTTATGTCAAATAGGAATCTCAATCAGGAATACTATCAGATAACTGTTGCAATGGATCACTAGAAGTACTCAATGACTCATCAATAAAATATGAAGAATCAAGAACCTCTGAAGCATCTACAATCACCTCCAAAGGATCACAAGCATGGGTTATCAACTTTGAAGAATGAAGAAGCACATTGGAGTTGGAAAGAGGATCTTCAAGAGATGGAGAAGAATCATGGTCTCCATACACCTCTCCAATGTAAGTCCATAGAGAATGAGGACACTCGAAGTGAATAAGTGTCTCCAAAATGTCATCATTTACATTTTCAAAAATAACTCAAAAAACTCTAGCCCTAAGGCCTTTCCAAATGTAATACTGTGCTAGGACAAGAAACTTTATTAAAAAAATATGACAATAGATTCTACTCACTAAGATGAATGAGAATTAAATTACTCTATTCCCTATAGTTCCCTTTCTCCAAAGTAATTAAGAAATCCATTTTGTACACAAAGATATGAACTCGAAAGCGAAAAATGGAGATTTGTTTTCAACTTGAAAAAAATGTCACAAAACTGAATTTTTTTTACAAAACACCTGCACCACTGAAAAATTGAGACTTTTAGGTTTTTGATGATATTTTGTTTGCCAAAAACGAACATCGTGGCCAAAAGTTATGGATTTTTCAAAAAATGTTGAATTTAGCCTATAGGAAACATGTTTTCTAGCAAACAAAATTTACTTCTCATTTGATTTCTGAAAAATCTATTCAATGTTTGTAAACAAAAACAAAAACCCAAAAATATTTTGATGTTGAAAATAAAACCCATAAATCGTTTTTTGATCCAGCAAGCAGAAGATGAAAAATTAATTTTTTTTTTACATTTAGTCAGGAGAAAAATGACGCGCGCTGCTTTTTGTGCAACAATTTCCTCCAGATCTGTGGAAGATGTGCAAAATCTAAAAGATAACCATTTGAGATTTCGACCTTGGAGACAAAATCGAGAAATCGTTTTTCCTGCAAATGAGTGGAAACTAGATTTCTAAAGGAAAATTGAAAAATGACTCCAATAATTTTTATTTTTTTCAAACCCTTGTAGATTTGACAAAATATGTCAAATTTTGATGAAACAAAAGCCGATCTTGACTTTCTCTAACTCCTTGGATTCAATGACGAGGTTCTCAAGACCCCAAATCGCACCCAACAAAGTTTTCACGCCAAGATTGGTCTCTCGGATATGGGAAGAAATCTGCAACACTGAAGCTCTGATACCATGTAGGAGTTTATGGTGAACTGCTCAAATACCCCAAAATCACCCGCAAGACAAAATAACTTCTACAAGAGAGAAATGGCAGAAATATTATGCTATCATTAAGAAGCAAGAATGTCAAATTGAATATGACAAAGTACATATGAAGTCTTGCTTATATAGAGAAGGTTGAGATGTAGTAGTTAATATGATGTTGCCATGTGTCATGATCTAACAACATGTGACAAAATGAGAACCCTAGCTAACTACCTAGAGAATGATGATAAGATAGAGATAAGTTCTAGAAAAGATGAATCATCTTCTAGAAGGAATCTTATCTCCTACAAACATGGAAAGGGTAATGACCCCATTATTAAATGATTTATCTAATAATGCAATCTAGGACTTAATTAATTAAATATTATGCCTAAGTAAATTTATGTAACTATAATAAATAATTAATTACACCAACAAATTTGAATTCGGGATTTCAAAAAACTTGATTAGGGTTTCTAAATGCAATTTTTTAATTCATTTCAATTTCTAGGGTTTTGAAATGCAATGTTTTTGTTTCGTTTAAATTAGGGTTTTAAATTACAATTTTTTTGATTTCATCAAACAATATAGGTTTCAAAAGCTAAATTTTAATTCTAAAATACAATTCAAGGTTCATTTTTTCGTTTCTATTCAACATCTTCAGGTTTCATTGGATTTTTCATCTATTTCTACAATTCCTTATTTCTACTATAACAGGAAATAAAATGCTTAAAACAACAAATAAATTTGAAAAATACATGCTAAATTCATTTCTTTAATTGACAATTTCAATCAAAAGAAAAAAATGCAAAGAAATTGGTGTTCTATGGGTACCTGGAGCTCTAGTTGGGGTCGTTGTTGCTCTAAAACTGGGATCCCTTGTGCTGGTGAAAAATGTACGTTAGTTCAATTTTTTTTAAATAAATACTATTAGGAAACAGGATCCCAATTTGTTTCGTAGTAATCAGGATCTCGTTCCATGCTTGTCAGTTTGGGACCCTCTAACAAATGAGATCCTGATTTCTAAAAAGCGGGATCATGTTTATTATTTAGGCTTGAGATCTTGTTTTTGCAATGCCGCATTCTTTTTTTTGGCTAAGGCAAAAAATTCCATGTTTCATGGACTCAACCTTGTGCACTTACCCTATTAGTCTAGTCTAGATTACACACAAAAAAATAAATTCCTTCACAACTATAAAAGTGTATAAAACAATACTTTTAATAAATTATCATTATTTAAAGATATCATTTGTAACAAATCATCACCCCAATATTTATACCAAATAAATTTTATCAATAAATAATAAGATACATTATCCATCATTCAAAATTTATGTAAATTTTTAATGGAAAGAGGGGCTTGAAATTTTATAATTGACATATTATTGTTCTTATGATTTTGCATATTTAAAACTAATAAATTCCATTAAAAAGTATATGGTTTACAATTTTATCATGTTTGAATTAATTTTAACTGAGGATCACCTTGTTGAATGATCATTATGTTTTTAATCTCCTATAAATAATTTAAAATACAAGTGAACTTAAAATTACAAAATATACTTATTAAATGATATGACATTGTAAAAAAATCTCTTAAAAACAACTTAATGGTTTACTACAAACACTTCAAATTAAAATTCCAAATTTAAAAATAGAAAGGAAAGTAATGAGATATACTTTAAATCTTAATTTTTAACTAGGGGAGATACATTAAGAAAGCTATATTAATTTAGAGGAATTGTATTCATGGTTATGTCTCATTGTAAATGAGATGTAATAAGACTTTTAAAAAAATGTAATGTAATTAATTAATTTATTTTTATTTTTAATAAAAAAATTCTAAAATAAAAAATAATTTGTTAAAAAATTATTGAATAAATCTAAACTCTTAAATATTTCAAATTAAAGTAAATTTATATTTTCAATCAAATTAAGTGACACTTAACAATTAATTTTGATATCTGAAAGTCTTAATAGAAATTGCTTAATTTTTTTAATTGTAAATGATGGATTATTTAATTGAACAAGATAAAAATAGATTTGACAAAAAATATTATTGAAAAATGCATATATTAATAATAAAAAAAGAAAATACAACAAAAATAGAAAGCTTGAAAGGAGGCACTTTCAAAAATAGAAATTTGAAAGTAACAAATTTGAATGTGAAAACAATTAAAACAAAGCATTACAAAGAGTTAACAAAAATAAATCAGCTTAAGATAGCTAAAAGAAATAGTTCTTAGACAGATTGTATGATGCAGTAAGAAAAAAACACTTTTCTCCATGTGCTCTTCCATAATGATACTAATAATTGTAAATAAAAACCTTTGTTGATTAAGATAATATTTTACAATTAAATTTCAAATATTAAAGTATTCCATTAAAAAAATGAATAATCTTAAATAATAGTTTGAAGAAGTCAGTGAAGTCTTTTCCAATCTTCTATGGCAAGTCTAGTCAATAGATAGTGATGTATTTTGTTTTGGTGCAAGTCTCACAAAAAGTTATTTCCTCATCTTCATCATAATTACCTACCTCTCATTTTCCAGAGTAACTGGAAAGAAATCAGAATCTAGTATGCCAAAATATCACAAATGCCTCTTCCAAATGTATGTGTCCCAAGCCTGTTTTAAGCGTATGGCTCACACCTGTTTTAAACGCATGGCTCACGTCTTTTATCCAACACCTACGCCTATTTTCACTCAACATTTCATCTTCATCATAATTACTCGTCCTCTCATTTTCCTACACAAACCGGAAAGAAACAAGAATCACATAATTAGTCTCACTTTTATGGAAAGCGATGAGAAAAAGTATGGAAAAATATCATTTATGCCTCAGGCCTATTTCGAACACATGTTAGTGAACACCTGTTATTATCTTCTCAATATTTCTACACATTACTTACGCAATAGCATAGCCTTTCTCAATCTCTTTACTGGCACCCATACTTCCACTCTCCCATGGCCAAGCTATTTTTGTTTTCTATTATAATTTTGTTTCTTCTCCCCTTCTGTTGCGGATGTATTGAGAGGGAAGCCCACGCTCTTCTTCTCTTCAAAGTCGGTCTCAATTGCTCTGATCATACGACACTTCCCTGGATGGCATCACTCAGTTCGTGGGAGAAAAGGAAGAGATTGTTGCCTCTAGGATGACATTTCTTGTGACAACACCACTCATCATGTAGTCAGTGTTGATATTTGGGGCTCAGATGAAGGGGTGTCATATCTGAGAGCTTGTGCACCCTCACTTTTGTTGCAACCATTCGCTTATCTGGAATGGGATTAACAGGTGCGATTCCTCCCTGCTTAGGAAAACTCTCTTGTCTAGCACAGCTAGATTTATTTTCTAATAGTTTGACTGGGAATATCCCTCCTTCGTCTAATCTCTCTTCTCTAACCGACCTAGATCTTTCTTATAATCAACTCACATGAAGCATTCCCTCCTCTCTCTCGTCTCTCTTCTCTAACTATCCTCTCTCTTTCTTCCAATCAACTAAAAGGAAGCATTCCCTCCTCTCTCTCTCTCATCTCTCTTCTCTAACTAGCCTAGATCTTTTGGAGAATCACTTGAATGGTTGTATCCCATATTCCTTAGGCAATCTCTCTTTGCTAAAATTATTGGATCTATCTTACAACCAGTTAAATGGAACTCTTCCCTCCTCATTTTCAAGGCTCTCCCTTACCTCCCTTACCTCCCTCTATGCTGATGGGAATTCATTCAACCAGAGTATTGCTCCTTCAATACTATCATCTACGCTTGAAGTTCTCGCTCTCTCACTAAATGGGAATCATTTTATTTTAGACGCTTCCTTACAAATCCTTAGCAAATTAGACATTTTGTGGTTATCCAATTGTGTACTTAACAGCAACACCATATGGAATCCCTCATTTCAATCAACACTTGAGATATTGTCCTTATCCAATCGTGTACTTAACATGAGCACCACATGGATTCCCTCATTTCAATTAAGAAGATTAAAAATGAGATCATGTAAGATGGATGGTCAAATTCCCTCATGGATTTTGACTCAATTCTCACTTAAATATTTGGAAATATCTGACAGCAATCTTGTTGGAGAAATTCCCTCTTGGTTACTAGATATGAGCCTAAACCACATCAATCTCACAAAAAATCATCTGCAAGGTCATCTTTTACTAAATACTTCAACTTGGAAGGCAATAGAGGGTGTTGATGTGTCTAACAATGCATTGTGTGGACATATACCACCAATTTGGTCGCCTCATATACAAGCACTGTTTCTCAATGAAAATTTATTTACATGAAATATTCCTCCAAGCATGCAAGTTAGCTTGTATCTGCAATTATTAAAATTGGCAAATAACCATTTGAATGGAATCATCCCTCGAAGCATATCCAATTGTTCCTCACTTTATATTTTGAATTTGGGAGGTGTGATACCATCTGAGTTTGGTGAGCTAAGTGCAATCACTAGTGATAAAGAATAACTAGTTGAGTGGAGCAATCCCAACCTCAATATCAAACTGTACAGAAATGCTTTTTCTAGATATTGGGCAAAACCTATTGAAAGGTTAGATTCTGAAGTCAATAGGAAACCTTTCAAAGTTGCAAGTGTTAGCAATGAGGAAAAATAATTTTGAAGGTAGCATTCTTACATAAATTGGGTAGCTAAGTCACCTCCAAATATTGGGCCTTTCTTCAAATCTTCTATCTCGATTTATACCACATAACATTTTTCAGTTTACAAGCAATGTTGATAGAACCACAAAAAGGATTTATCATGGTTCAATTCTATCATATCGATGAAGAAATTGGATTAGAGTCTGAGGATGAATTGAATATAAATTCTAAAGGCAGAGATGAGCACTACCCATATATTTTCTCCACCATAGTAGCCATTGACCTCTCCAACAATCAATTGAACGGTAATATTCCTTTTGATTTGGGAAAGTTGAAGGGGTTAAAGCTGCTCAACCTTTCCATGAATAATCTCAATGGTACAATTCCAAATAGTATTGTAGAAATGAGGTGGCTGGAATCATTAGACCTTTCTTCAAATCATTTTTCTGGATAAATTCCATGGAGGCTTGGATCTTTGAGCTACTTGGGAGTCTTGAAGTTATCCAACAACAACCTTTCAGGTAGCATACCACAAGGAGGACACATGGCAACATATACAAAATCTTCATATGAAGGAAATCCAAATTTAGGGGGTTGTCCACTCCCTAAGAACTGCTCTTGGCCATAATTTACTCTTGCTCCTCCCTTTTCTTCATCTACCAATGAAGAAGAACAGAGTGAGGATAGTCTATGCTATTGGATGGGAATGGGTTTTTCATATGGTGTGGGTTTTGGAGTTGTGGTTTTGTCTATTGTAGTAACAAAGATGTGGGGACAAAAATACATTGATGGGGTTGACATGGTCTTGAAATATTTATTTCCATGGCTCAGGAATTTGACAGTATGAAGGCAGGTAGTTTGATAGTATGAAAGATTTTTTCAGGCGAGCTCTTAGATTTGGTTGTTTTATTTATTTATGATTTATTATTTATTTTTAAAATATTATTTAATTTATTTATGATTTATTATTTATTTTTAAAATATTATTTAATTTTATTTTTTATTTGTGTATTTTGCAGATCTTGGGAGAAATTCAAAGATTTGTATTGGTGTGTTAATAATCTTGATATAGATTGAACAAATTCATTGTGTTCATTATTATTACTATAATTTTTCTCATTGTGCTTAGTAATAAGTGCTTATTATTATTATTGTAATTTCTTTATGATGGTTAGTCAATTATATTAAACTAATTGTACATTTGTAGGTACATTAAAGTTAGGATAATTTTGTTTTTCATAATTAATACAATTTCATTTTAAAATCAAATTCTTTTAAAATAGTATAAATAATAGAAATTAAATGTGAAATATAACATCATTTGAAGAGATCAAAATTTTAGTACTTTTATGTTAAAGTAGATATAAGCATATGAGAGATTGAATCAAATACAATATCTTATTGCTATTCAAATTTCAAATTATAAAGGTGTGATTTATAAGTTTTTAAGTTCTATTTATGCCAGTTGACTTCCTAATATAACTAAAAATTAATATTGTTTTTAAAAAATTATGTCTTTAGAATAGTTTATTGATTAGTAGAAAATATTCTTTATTGTATTTGGATTTTTTTTTAACAATTTTATTATATTACATATAATCTAATAAATGAATAGTGTATAATGTTATATTGATAATTCTTCTACATATAGATTTGACTAGAATAAGGCATAAACCAAATTTCAGTCCGGGCATACTTATTTTTGTGCAGTTTGATAAACAAGGATGAGTCTTTCAACTTAAATTTAAATGTTGTGTGTCATATCAAGCTTAGTTCAAGCTATTTCAGCCCCATCTCATGCAATATTTTTTTAGCAGCTTTATTAATTCATAATTTAAGACTCAACTTAAGGTCGAATGTTTTGTGTCGTATAAATTTAGTTCGAACTATTTCAGCCCCATCTGATGCAATATTTTTTTAGCAGTTCTATTGATTCATAATTTAAGACTCAACTTAAGTTTAAATGTTTTGTGTCATATAAGCTTAGTTTGAGCTATTTCAGCCCCATCTTAGACAATGTTTTTTTTTTTTTAGAACTTTATTGATTCATAATTTAGAATGCTATTCTTGTATGGATATTATCTCTCACTTTGAATGTAGGTCCGTGGTTCTATGGGAAACTCTATTGAAGTTTATCCTGACATTACCTTAAGATGTTTAGGTTCACAATGAGCTCACCTTCCCTTGTGCCTATTTGACTTTGTAGAGCATTTATTTTTATTGAGGGATTGACCTTTTCTAATATAAATGCATGTAGTGGTTAGTTTGAATGCATATATTTTCATATGGAATAGATATTAGAAAGAAAAAAATAATAGATGAGAATTTAATAAACATTATATTTATTGTTAGTATATTAATTTATTAATATAATAATATATTTATGATAATAATTATATGTTATCACATTTTTAATAAGATATAATAATATTATCATTATATGTTAATATTATAGATTATAGTGATGAATTAATTTAAGGATATTGTAAATATAGTTATTCTTGGAGGAATGTAGTTATCTTTGAAATGATAGAATGGTTATTTCTAGAAACTTTAGGTTGGATAAGTTTCAATCTCGTAATGGAGATTAAAGGAAGATTAGTTAAGACTAAATGATAATAATTGTCTAATGAAATAAACAAGGTATAGATTTACCCATCTTGATTATTGAAACTTCATTTTTTTCGATAAATAAATTATGTATAGATTCAACCATCTTGATTAGTGTAACTTCATATTATTTTATTTGCATAAGATATGGTAGTTGAGAACATGAGAGAGTGGATGGGTGTTGGATATGGTAATTGAGAACATGAGATTGTGGATGGGTGTTGGATATGGAGATTAGAGAATATTAGGTAAATTAGCCTACAACATGTGTGCAATATAGAACAATGTATAAATGCATTGGACAAAGCTCAATCATTATGTATTAATTGGATTATTTGTATTCTCTACCATATCATGACAAATAATTACTATAAAGGCATAGTCAATAAGAAATAATTATGGTAACATGAAATAATCAGAGGATAAAAGTAAAACCTTTACACATTTTCCCTTACATTTTATACCACTTGGACCAACACACATGTTATGTTCTTAAGGTCCCCTTCTAGAGTAAACTAATTTTCACACATGTTAATGTTCTTAAGTAGCCCCAAGTCCTTAAAGGCCTTAAGTTTTTTATCTCAACTCAATTGGTAAAATTTGATATTAAAGAAATCAACATAGTTATTTTTAATCAATCAAAAGAAATAAGAGACCCTCATTGAATATCAACTAGAAAATTCTTACATAAAATATAACACATTCTCTATCTCAACTCAATTAGGAAAAGTTACTCAACATCAAACATTCTTTATTCCTCTATTTTCAATTTGTTAAACTAATTGAGGAGCTTGACTAGAAACTGTGGTGTTGGAAATTACATACCTTTATAATTTCACACTATGTTTGCATCCCCTTAATTTATTGGACTTAATTAAGCTTCTAATTTTTGAACTGATGCATTACAAAGCCTAACTATTCTCATTTTCTGAAAAGGGAAACCTATATTAAACAATTGTCAACATTAATTAAATCACCTTGGAAATTGAGTGTCCTAGACTTAGGTCCTAGGACCCATTCTCCCAAGGATGAATGATAACCCTTTAAGTCCTATGACCCATTTTTTAATATGTTTTTTGCAATATTTTAATGATTCAAATTCAAGTTTCAATTGTTGGCTTGTGGAATCTAATTTTTAGGAAATTAGATAAACACCTATAAATGCATAGTCTTTTTATTAGTTCAAATCATCTAGCATTAAGGAAACATTGACAAGGGAAAGGGAACGTCCAGGATCATCATAGAAAAAATAGGTCCTTAAGTGGCAATAAAAAGAGAGAAAATCAGAGTTAGACAACTTGACGTAAAAATTTGAATAAGTTATCTATATTATTTTAAAAAAATGTAAAAATAGAATCTGTAGCAAATTGAATGTAGTTTCTAAAATACTAGACCTTTATTTAAAACAATAAAATCTATTTGGTTAAAATTTTAAATTTCAATGTAGTAGTATTTAAATTTCAGGGTAAAAATAAGAAGTAGGTGTCTATCTGACCACCCTAACCACAATAAAATGATAATATTTTTTTATAATATTTTATATATAAGTAGAGGACTCATGTCGCGATGTGATGCATATTTTTTTATAATTTATTTCCAATTAAATAATTAATTATGATTTTTTTATTACAACTTTTAAGAAATATAAAAGCTTGTCTGTCTAACCACCTTAACTTGGTCAAAAATTCATGAAATTCAATTTTATTTTTTTTAATCCTATAGAATGCAAAGCATAGAATGTGACGCATGTTTCGGATTCAAAAAATGTGATACCATTTGAAAGTTATAGATTTTTTTCAATCAGCTTATCAATCAGGACTTTATTCGTAATTCTAATAAAAAATGAATAATAATTATTTATTAAATTCAAAACAAAGCATAATTTATATTGGTGGAAGCTGAGAATCTCCTCTAAAAACCCTTTTCATTTAATCAATTTTGGGTAAAAAAAAAGTCGTCAGCCACATGGGCCATCAAATAGCTTACATATCACCACTTTTTGGTCCATCATGATCTTGCACATACCCGAAAATATTATTATCAAGAGTATTGAAGAGTAGATTTACTAGTCATTTATGACAAGAATCAAGATCATATCATCATTTCAAAGTTCATGTGTGTTCATGTCATGTTTTGGAGCTAACATTGTGATGTAGGTTTCAAGCATCAACTCAATCAATCAATCAAGATAATTCATGCAAGATCCAAGCCTTAGAGTGATTTGTTTGACTTCATACCTCTAAGGACTACCATTAAGGGTTTGGTGAGTTGTAACAAGATTTGTTCATTCATCAATTCCTTCATTTTGTCATTATTTCATTATCAAGGTTTAATTACCAAACATGGGATTTGACTAAGGAAAACCCCCATTCACCCAAAAATAAAACATTTTTTCTTCTCTCTTTTTATGTGTGAATTTACAAGTGAAAAAGGATTGAAAGTTGATCAAAGGATAAATTTTAAAAAGTTCCATAAGTTGTCATCATTGTTGTCAAGCCATGGAAACTCACTTACAAATTTTATTTCCAGCTTTCCAACAATCAAACTTGGAGAAATCAAAAGCTTAGATCCAGGATTAGAGGACTACAAAAACTGATTTTGAACCCTTTCACTAAGACCCATTCACCCCTGGGCAAATGATTTCCCGATCAGACCTCAAAACCCACTTTCTATGATAGGTGCATACCATTCTAGCCTTCTCAAATTTTCCTGCAAATTATCATTTTTGTTTATGTTATTAGAGAATTATGTATTTCAAGTGTTAGATCATATAATTCATTTAGATAATGCACTTTAAATCATTCCAAAATATTCCAAATCAATCATTTTTGTCATAAGAAAGCACATATATCTAAAGTCCAAAATAGGGTTGACTCGCCTCCAGGTTGAAATTTACTCCTATCCCTTTGTGATTTTCTCTCTTTCTAATGAAACAAATAAAGTGTGTGTGAACCTAGGTAGACACCCCTACATCATCATTTTCCCACCTTTTCATCCCGCTTCTCTTTTCTATGTTTTAGAAACAAGGAAGTTAAACACTCTTCCCTCCATAATAATAAGTCCTACTAGTGCTTCTTAGTACCCCAAAGCTTTCTTTATATCAATATCATCTAGAAAAATATTTTCTATGGGTAACAAAGGTATAGTTTCACCATGGATGAAACTATACCATAAGTACAAAATCATGCCAAATGAATTTGATCACCAAAAAATCTTATCCCATATCCTCTAATTCTCATATTTTGATTATCTAAGGTCTCTATCCCAAATTAATTTTTATATTTTACATATCAAACCTTGATAAGGTTGGAGCACAATAGCAAGTCCCACTTCTAGGGTAAAATTTAAAATATAAGGTTACAAAATTCATGTTCATAATCATTAAGGTTTGATGTAATGGAGATTCTATTGAAGTCTCTTAAATAAAAGCTAATCAATAGTTGCATGCGCTATGTGACACTGCATAGTAAGAGGGTTTTTGATCAAACTCCATTAGAATGAACCCCCATTAAAACAATACATGTTGAGTTGATAGGTAATATTTAAAATGTGGAAAGGGGGTTATCAAATGAATTTGATTAAACTTACTTATGTGATGCCCTCATGATAACATTTTCTCTTCCTATCCACATGTTATTTTAGAGGATAGAATAGGCTACTTCATGTCATGCATGTAGGGACCAAATGAAGTCACCCATAGATGAGAATTTACGAGTATGCAACCCTAGGAATGAGCTTATTTAAATATTAATCTATAATATGTTTGTTAATAATAATTTTTATTTATTTTATAAGATAGATCTATTCAAAAAAAATATTATATTAAATGTTATGCATTACAGTAATAAACAAATATAAAAAATGAAAACTAATAGAAAGTAGTAGAATTTTTTTAACTCAAAAACTATAAATTTCAAGTCTCCAAATAAAATGGAAAAAATAACTAGTTTACATTATATTTAAATTAAAGTGTGACTATTTGTTTAATACCATTGAAAACTATGCTAAATTCTAAAAATACTAATCTTAGCAGCCCAATAGTATTGAAACGTATTTTATCTATTACAACATCTCAATAGTCAAAGCCAATATTGTATTGATTTTAAGAAAAGCTTTACTATATATTTATTAATTCAATCTACTTCTAAGCTTATATTGCTCAATTATTATTCTCAACTCCTAATTTATTTAGAGCTAGGAAAACATTAATTGATCACTGTTATATATTTGTACCTAGTTTTTTTTATTCTCTACAATATTATAATGGTAATGTTTGCATACCATGTTATTTTACATATTGTTTTATGCCTATTTTGAGGAAATATCTTGAAACATGTCATGCTATCAAATGAGACAATATTATGAAAATTTGTGTTCATTCCACTAGCCTTTGCCCATCTGTATACATACATTTTCTTATATAGCTAGCCCCTAGCTTATCCTTATAGATACATATTCTGATACATTCACCCTAGCCTATCACACTTACTCCTAGATCTACCTCAATATACATATTATATGCCTTTGAATACATCAGTAATAGCCAATCATTTATTAGATCGATGTTAATCAATGCTTATCTGAATGCATCTTATTAGTTTAGTCTAGATTAGACTAAAATAAATCATATTTTCCTTCACAATTATAAAACTGTGGAAAAATAGATCTATTTTAATAAATTGTCACATTATGACAAGATATTATTTGTAATAAATCACCCCATCATTTATGTGTAAATAAACAAACTAACACTTGCGTATAAGGAGGCTCAAGGATTATGCCGATAGAAAACTATATGTATCTTAATATGTAGAGAGTATGTGGTTGGATTAAACAATTAATAATAAGTGCTAAATAATGGAATGAGATAAACTTGTTGGAAGAAAGCCACACCTAAATTGAAGATGGACCGACCTCAAAGTGGGTCGGTAGCTTAGTGGTAGAGTACTCCAGTGGCAAATGAGAGGTCCTAGGTTCAAGTCCTAGCTGGTCCATGAATACAAAACTCAACATGGTATCAGAGCCAGACCAGGCTAGGAGCCCCAGGCACAACAAACCACACCTCAACTAAAGATTGACTAGCCACAAAGTAGTCCTAGCTCATCCATGAATGCAAAATTCAACAAAATTGAGATAAAATGGAAATAAAATGTTCCCATCTAGTTGTTGAATCAATATTTATCTAAGATTTTGGAGGCCTTTACCATTAAACGATAAATGGTTTACCATTAAATGATAGCCGCCTTAGACTTGTTTCAGGCTCAAATCTCACATTATATGTAGCCTATAGATTAATTAAATGACAAAAGAAAAATATAATCTTCTTAACTAATAACTTAAAACATCTATCGACTAAGTATAATAAAAGAAAACCACTTAATTGTATTAAAAAATACTAAATATAATTTAATTCAAACATTTATATGATTTAAAATAATAATAGCATAAAGTATATTCTTCTTGAAAAATAATAAAAAAATTAAGTTACAAATATTAAAGACTTTATTAGTACTTACAATATGATTCTAATCATTTAGGGTTAATTAGTTATTAATGAATTGTTTGACACCCAATTAAAAATAATTATTTTTTCTTTATATGATTTAAGATAATAATAACATAAATCATTTTTTTTAAAGAAAAAAAAAAAAATAACTTGCAAAAGACTATATTTTGTACTTGTCAACATTCTAATAATTCAAACTTAATTAGTTATTAATGAATTGTTTAACAATCAATTAAAAATAATTATTTTTTCCTTTTGAAAAAGATTTAATTTTTTTAAATTAAGATGAAGATTTATAAATTGTTAAATTATTAAATTATTTTGGAAGTTGAGAACAAACTTGTCGGATTGCTAAACATAAAATGCTAAGCATATTTTTCATAAGCAATTGAAAGTTTTATTTACTCCTTCTCCTTCTCTTAGATCGTACATGAACATGAACGTGTCTCTACATACCCTACATGTTATGATCTCTTTAATGATCGTCCATTAGAGATATTGACCTAATTTTTCATCTCAACTTCCATGTTTAGGTGGATACTAGAGTACAGATTGAAGTTTAAGTTGGGATTTTAATTTGATATTCTGAATATGTACCATTAACTCTATAAATATTGGCAATGCATAAATAGGTGAGTTATTTTCTATATCTCTCTCTACATCTTATCTTATGGTGGACATCACTTTAGCCGCCATGTTTGATTTGTTGCTTTGTTCATGATTGTGGATTACTGTGCCATTTTTCCCATTTTTAGCAACAGTAGTTGTTTCCATATAAGTTTTACATATATCTCTGAATATATCCTATTACCTAGTTCTCAATTTTTGAAACATGTAAATAATCCCAACTCGCATGAATTTTATGGATAGAGATCTCAAATATTAGGTATTGTAGACACTCAAAATTGGTCTAGGCTTGCAAACCATTTTTGACATAATTTCTAAATAACCATGGTCACAATTAAATAATGACAATTATTTAATTACCTTCTAAACACATCTTTCTTCTATTAATTAAATAATTTTAATTATTTAATTAATTCATTATGACCTTTATTCAACTTTGATTAATTAATTAAATCTTATTTATTTAATTACGTCACTAATTAATTAATTCTCTTTCTAAATTAAATAATTTGTTATTTAATTTACCCTTTATCATATTTCAACTATAGTTAAATATTCATTTCAAATTATTTAATTATTCAATTAACCTTTTCGACAGTCAATTAAATAAATCATTATTTATTTAATAAAATCCTTAAATTTTGAATGTTTAATTAAATAAACATTTAATTCATAAAAATAGTTATTCATGTCACATTCTTCTATCACCTACTTATCTAAGTATTCATTCTCAGTTGACCCGAGATCTATTTGAATCCATCAGTTGTCTCCTGATTTGATATTTGATCGTCCCTGTGAAGAGACTCTCTGTCATAACCAGTCAGTTATCTAGTTAAGACTCCTATGCATGAACATATTTGTTAATTAAATATATTTATTTAATTAATTAATTCATGTGTGCATTTGAACAGATTGTTGTCCAAATTCTATCTTTATCCTTTTCATTCAAACTCTTATTCTTCTCATTTTTTAATACTTTAAACTAAAGATTAAATTATTTATTTAATCTTGATCTCTTATTCTTCAATATTTTTAAATAGTCTTAACACTAGATTGAACTATTATTTAATTTAATCTTCATTCTGCAGACTTTCTAACTCATGTTCTAACTGACACAAATCTCACATCGCATGACATTCATTAATCTCAACCATTGATCTCTCTTTTGAATCTGAGTCGATCGTTCAAAAACCAAATTTCTATAAATTGGCGGAGTTTTATCATCATTCCTCCTCCCAAAATCAATATACTTTTGGAAGCAACTCGTAATCTTTGATATTTTGCATTAATCACATACATACAATGGCTATACTTGCACACATATTAAAAATATGAGGGCAATTATACTACAAAAGGAAAAATGGAGGACAATAGAGATAATTTGAAGGAGTGCACAAATAGTCGATGAGAACGTTTTAGTTATTGGTTTGTTTATTACTTTGTGCTTTGTCAATAGAGATAATTCAAAGGAGTGGATAGATATTTGGTGAGAAATTTTCAATTATTGCTTTGTTTATTGTTTATTGTTTTGTGCTTTATTGTTTAATGCAGGTCAGATTTATGTTTATAATACTTTAACTAGTTTCTTTCCAGTAGTTTTCCCTATGTTATATTTGGTGAACCTGATGTGAAGACGTGATCTTCACAAATCTGTAGACGTTTTTGATTTTTTTTGCAGGTATCGTATGGAATGATGCATCTGACAAATGAAACGACGCAACTGTTATTATGAACTGCAATTGATAAATCCAGAGACGCATCTATGGCTTCCTGCAATGCAACTGATTGATGAAAATTGTGATGCATCTATTGCTTTAAATGACACATATGACTAGTAAGATTTTTCAATTTGAAATTTCGATTTACAATTTTTCTTTTGCTTTTATTTTAGCTAATTTTTGGTTTTCAGCATGTGTTTTAGGAGGATAACATAGTTTTTGTAGGACATAGCATAGAAGACATAAATTTGAAACCCTTTACTGCAAGATGAGTGATGAAGACAAATTTGAACTACTAAAATCATGTTTTTACAGAACCATTGGCAAAGACAAATGTATAAACTACTAAAAAAATTGCATGTAGAACCTATGTCGAAGACTTTAATTTCACAAACATCTTGCTTGGTAGATTAGATAACTTTTTATTTGGGTTTAAAATTAACCAGTTTTTTTTCGTGCCTATACATGTTTAGATTAGAACTTTGATTCGGTATATCGAAGTATCCTCTCCCCTTGTGCATTTGTGTGATCTTGGGTGTAAGAGAACCGGTTACTGACTCTAGAATTTGGGCCTATGTTGGTAGTTAAGAGTAACCAACGCGACTCAAACCAGTGACGGGCTTTTTCAGCGAGCCACTCCCAACCGGTATATAGATCTTAATGTCAAGAAAACTCTGGATTACTGGAGCTCCTGCAGACCAAATATTGATTTCTCAGTACCCTTGTGGTGCGTCGAAACCAACAAAATATAACATCTGCAAACTAGGATGATATTGCCTCTCGCATGGCCTTCATGAATGGGTGTCCATACTAAAAATATAATTTGTTATTAGTTAAGCCAAAATCCTTATCTATAAACTACTACATCAGGTTGGACCTGTGAAGCCATCTCACATTCTTACAGTTTGTTGTAGAGATGAGAATTATGCCATGGGAGTTTCATGGGTACCGTAGCTTGGCTACCCCAAGAAGTGTGTGCTATGGAGGGGAGCCAGTGGGGTCAAGCTACTAGTCATCTACCTTGAATAAGCGTAGCTGGGGAAACCCAAGTGAGAAATCAATAAATATTGTCACTGCTAGCCTTAGGAATTGTACATGTCTTCTGGTTCTTAACATATTCACGATCATTAAAACTGAAACACAGTGTTTTTCGTTTATTTTAAACTACCAAAATTTGATCACGAAACTGAGTCAGTCTGAAAACCTGTCATCAAAACACCACATTCGTAAAACTGAGTCACATTTAAGAAGTAGAAAATTGCATGTGTAATTTCGAGTCGCATTTGTTAAACATAAAACCACATGTGTATGTCAACAAAAGTCAGTTTCCACTAGGACTAAATTCTTATTTGCATCTGAATTGTGAGTCGCATTTGTTAAAAGTTAAACCACATATGTCTGCGTAAGTCACAATTTCCTGTCAATAAACCGAGACCATTTTTCATCAAAACATCGCATTTGAAAACCACAACGCATCTGTTAAGTTCTGAGATGCATCTAAAAACTGAACCACATTTTCCTATCAATAGAAATTGGGAATTCACAATCACAATCTGAAATTAATCTACCATTTTAGTCTTTGTTTCTCATAGTCAACCTTGGATAGAAACTAGAAACTTGGTCAAAATCCTTGCATTGTTCATCTTCAGGTGTCATTTAGTTTTAGAGATAAACACCTTAGTTGCAAAATTTAGTTACCTCATAGGAATTGCATGTATCAAAATAGGCCAACTTTTCACATTTTGGATAACTCCACGCTTTGATAGTCTAAGTCATTGAACCTAGTCACTTTTGTCCTACTAGTGAATCCTTCTAGCTCATTAGTCTAGTTTAGAAATTCACCTTATCATTTGGTCCTTGTCCTACATTAGGTTCCTTGGTAAAGTTAATTCATAGCCTTGATTAATCCATAGGTGGTAGGTAATATCCCTTTAGAATCATTTATTGTCATAGTCTATTTTGTATATTGTCATCCTAGCATACAACATTTTAGACATCCTTTATCTGGGTATGTGCAGGATCATGATGGGCCAAAAAGTGGCAATATGATGGGTATGTGGCTGACAACTTTTTTTTACCCAAAATTGATGAAACGAAAAGGGTTTTTAAAGGATATTCTCAGCTTTCCACCAATATAAATTATGTTTTACTTTGAATTTAATAAATAATTTTATTCATTTTCTATTTCAATTATGAGTAAATTCTTGATTGATAGGTCGATTGAAAAAAATCTATAGCTTTCAAACGGTATTTAATTTTTTGAATCCAAAACATGCGTCACATTTTATGCTTTGCATACTATAGGATCAAAAAAAAAAAAAATGAATTTCATGAAGTTTTGACCAAGTTAAGGTGGTCAAACATATGATTTTTAATATCTTTTAAAAGTTGTAATAAAAAATTCATAATTAATCATTTACTTGGAAAAAAATTACAAAACAATATGGATCACATCGGGACATGATTCCTCTACTTATATCTAAAATATTATAAAAAAATATTATCATTTTATTGTGGTTAGGGTGGTTAGACCGACACCTACTTCTTCTTTTTTCCCTGAAATTTAAGTACTATTGCATTAAAATTTCAAATTTTCACCAACTAGATTTAAAAAAAAAAAAACCTAGTAGTTTAGAAACTACATTCAATTTGCTACAGATTCTATTATTACATATTTTGAAATAATATAGATAACTTATTCAAATTTGTACGTCAAGTTGCCTAACTCTAATTTTTTTGAATTTTTTGCCACTTAAGGGCCTGTTTTTTCCATGATGATCCTGCACGTACCCATTTTCCAAGAAAATACCAAAAAAAATAGCATCATTCATTTCGTATTATATCCAAGAAAATCCCAAAAACATAGAAATAGAACATATCATTTCTAAACATAGTCTTACACATAGTCTTGCATTTCCCCATTTTGAGCAACATTTTCATGGTTGAAACAAGGTCTAAGAAGAAACATAGAGAGATGTCAGACCCGCGGGACTTCATCAATCCTTTCGGAAACCAACCATTAGGGACAGAGATACCTCATAAAACTTTTCTTGAAAAATTTGTCACCAGAGACACACATGGGAAAATTTATGTAGAAGATGTAGACACTATTATTCAAGATCCTGAATTTGCATCCTTTATGGATGAGTGTTTGGAAAATGACCCTCAAAGATATACGGCCAAGCTGCTAGTAGAAGGTGCCACACTACCACCAAGATTTGATGTTCACACCTTAAAAACAACATCTACTCAACCATCACAAACCGTGATAGGGTGCTACCACAATAGTGTGTCTCACTTTTGGGATGCGCTGATTTTTGTCCAAAATCACTATTTTTAGAAAAACTAATGGTTTAATTCTTGAGGCTCCATCTAAAGGGTTTTAATTGAAGAGAGATAGATAAGATCCCCTTAGATCAAACCCCTTTGGATAGAACCCCTCTAGTATTAAATCATACCCATAATGGAGTCTCCTTCGCACCTATCAAAATGTTGGCAAAAAACCACATTTTATTCACCTTTTGAGGGATCAAATAAGGTCATTTAAAATTTATATTTTGCAATATTATAGCCCTCAAAACAAGCTTTCCAACAAGTATAGATTTGATATATTTTCATTTTATCATGTATTTAATTTTCATTTTTTACTAAACATAGGTTTTTCTGCGAACATCAAGCTCTTTGTTGTGTAGAGGTGGAAAAATAGTAAACCATTGTAAAAAGACTTCAAAAAATACCATTTCCCTATGTATTGATGTCCTTGTTTCACCATAAAAGGAAAAAGTGGATTTTGATACATACACAAAAATTTAGGTTGTATGACACACACATATGTCCAAACTATAGTTACAGTGACTTCAAAAATTAATTTTAAAAAATATGCAACAAAAAATTATGAAAATATATCCTTTCCCTAGATATTGATGTTGAGAATCTATATTTCTAAAATTAGAATTTAATCCTTTATAGAAAAATTTTTATTGTACAATACAAAGATTACTTTCTAAAAATGTTGTTTATGTTGAAAGATTCATGATTTATTTCAAAAAAAATGAAATAAAAATATATTTAGAATCTACACACAAATTTCCACAAATCACTAGTTTACATCATCTTCAAATTCATAACAGTTTAGCTTCTATAGGTCTTAGAAGATGAAGATTCAAATAAAAATATTGATGTAAATGTGCATCTTGGGCAAAAAGTGAGACACAAAATTGTGATTTCACCCGACATCAAGTGTCTTCATTCCTCAAATTACCGCAACAATACCAACTAGCATACCTACTCAAACAACCTCAATCATAAACACAACACCATTTGGTATAACACAAGGCCTAACATTTACTGTGGGAGCATCCTCATCGAACCCCTTTCATACAAACACCGCAGGTAAAAGACCCAAAGTTGGCATGAACACAACACAAGATATACCCCATATCAACACCAATACTACCATCCCACACATAGGGGCTACACAAACAAGACATATTCCTACACTGAATCAGAAGATTCAAATAGGACATGTACCCTAACCAAATCACAATACGTCACAAAATATTGCATTTCAGAACACCTACATTGATCCTAATAACACAACCAACATGCCTTTGACACTTCTCCAAAATCAAATGCAAATCCTCCAACAAAAAATGGACAGTATGTCAATGTCAGGCAAACGAACTATCTCAGCGCAAGATTTATGTTTTTGTCCCTTTGACAAATCATTGTACATGACACCCTTCCCACATAGATACATTATACAAAATTTTCCTAAGTATAATGGGAAGAAGAACCCTCTAGAACACATCAAAGAATTTTCCACAACATGCATGGACATTTCGTATGACCCCACATACCTTATGAGACTCTTTTCGCGAACCCTTGTTAGGATAGCATTGGAATGGTTCGCTAAACTACCATACGACATAAAATCATGGGGTGAACTAGCTAAAATTTTTTTCGAACACTTTGCCTTCAATATAGACAATGAAATTATGATAGCTACTTTGTGTCATACCACACAAGAAGATGGAGAAAACTTCACCACCTTCTTTCAGAAATGGAGAACTTTAGCTAGCCAATGTCCGGTTGAGATACTAGAAAAACAAAAAGTCACAATATTCCTTGAAAATATTCATCCAAAACTTTGAAGTGACTTATGGGTACATTGTTGTACCTCTTTCCTAGACTTGGTAAAAAAAGGCATTATACTTGAAAAAGGCCTTATTGACAAAGAAAAACTTAAGATTGCAAGTAGGAATCCATTTGTTCAACACCCAAATCCTCCCAATGATAGAAACAAGTTTTGGTCCAGGAACAAAAGTATCACAAACGACGGTATTGTTGATGCTAAGACCTTACATGCAAGACCTATCATCACACTAAGAGGCTACAACTCCTCTCAATACATGACTAATAATCTTGATCAAACGACCAACTTTGTCAAAAATTCACAACAATAATGACCACATAGGAGATTTCTAAAATGTGAGTTTACACCCTTAGGGGAACTGATCGAGACAGTTTACAAAGAACTGATTAAACATAAACTCATACAACCTCTAGAACCAAAACAGTATGATCTTGGATAGTTTAAACCTTCCTGGTGGGATGATAATGCCTATTGTGAGTACCATAAAACTAAGGGACATAACCTACAATAATGTCTACAATTGAAGAACATCATACAAGACTTTGTTGAAGACGAAACCATAGAAGTCAATGGGCAAAAAAATACCAAAAATGGTGATCACAAGGTCTTCAAAGATCCATTACATGACCATGCAAAAGGAAAGGCCTCCAATTTGGGGACTAAGAATAATACCTCAGCCAATTATTCCAATGCCAAATATGACTATAAACCAGGTATGATCATCAATCATATCTAAGATGCTAATGAAAATATCCATACCATTACCATAAAGAAGCATCCTAAATGTGTTGTCAGTACACGCAGAACTAAGATAACTCTTCCAAGTCCTTCATCAGAGCCACAAACATAGTCTTCCAAGCCTAAGTATAATTTGCTTGACCAGCTAGGGAAGACCCCAGCACAGATATCCATCTTGGAACTATTGACCATATCACTAGATCATCGAGCCATTCTCGACAAAGCCTTGCAAAGCACAATTGTGCCTACCAACTTAGATGTCAATCATTTCGAAGAAATGGTCAGATACTTAACCAATTCCCATTGTGCCACATTTTTTCAACAAGATTATTCAATTGAGAAGACCAATCATAATGACCCACTACACCTTGAAGTCCTAGTACATCAAACCAAAGTCAGATGAGTCTTGGTAGATGGAGGATCAGGGTTGAACCTTTGAACGTTGAAATTGGTTAAGGCATTAGGTTTCTCAGAAGCATGTGCGGACACCACTAAGAGTATAGTCATTAAGGCTTATGATGATGAGGAAAGATCATCTAAAGGAGTTGTCACACTCCCTATTAGGATTGGCTCTGCAGTTATGGACACTAGTTTCCAAGTCTTGGATCTCACCCTTCCCTATAACCTTTTGTTGGGTAGACCTTTGATACACGCTATGAAATTCATACCTTCCACGTACCATCAGTGTCTTAAATTCTTGTATAATGGCACAAAGATCATAATTGACGGTGATCTAGATCCTTTCCAATATTACACAAGCCTACACAAAATAGCACATCAATAGGTGCCTGTTAATCAAGAGGCCTCATCCTCCACCTTATCCCTCTATGTTGATCCATCAAATCTATCCAAGTCCATTGCATCACAACCACCATCATCCACTCCTAAGGTCGAGATATAAGATAAGGGTTGTGGAGAATATAACATGAAAGCATCTTATTATATCAATCAGCTGATTCCTCCTAAGTCATACGGGTTACCTACAATAGATAGGAAATAGTTGGTTGTCACAATACATGTCCCTCCTAGAAGGAAATTCACAAAATGGGGAGATCTAAGTAAGGAAGGTATGGACCAAGAAGATGTCACCTCCTGGTTATATAATGAAGACAATGAAAACCCTCCATGGTCTATTCAAATATCTAAGGATCAATATGGAAAAATATTCATGATAATGCAAAGGAAAGCATATGACAGACATAGTGGTTTAGGGCTACATCAAAATGGAAGGACTGAACCAATCATTGTCTCTCAAAGACCAAAGGGCCTAGGGCTAGGGTTCCAACCAATTAGAATTGGCATTCCTAGTACTTTGTCATCGTTATAAGAGGAAGTAAGTGCTTCTAAAGACATCGAGATATCTCATGAACCATGTGACCCATTCTACTATGACTCCCCTGACTTGAATGAATATGAATGAGATTCCCTTTCATCTACTAGCATGATGGACCTAGATAAGTTATTTGGGGAACTTGAAAAAATTCTACAACCCATGCCAAATCCACCTAGCCCCCGTCCTAAAAAGTCATTTTCAAAAGAAGAATGGATTAAGAATTATTATTGGGAAACCCTTGATCCTACCACTTGGGAACCTAACGAACCATCTTCTGACAACCTAGCCCTTGCGATAGTCCCACATCAAGGTTTACCTATCCCTGGGAAAATGAACAAAAAGGAGTTAGTCCAAAACTTTTGTGACCATGTCAACCACTCTATCCTCACCTTGTCAGCCTCCACATTTGATAACTTTGATGATGGAATACCCCTCATATACCCCCAACTTATCGATTGGGATTAACAAGGTACACCCATCTTAGACATATTCGAGAATGATGACACGATAGCTGAGTTCATGGGACTTCAAGAAGGCATACCTAAAGGGGATCATATAGCTAGCTTTACCACAAATTTGGATGACATGGCATATTTTTGGGAGTCTATTCACACCTCTAGTCGCAAAAATGAAAACAAAAATAAAAACAATGAAAATGATGAAAATGACAAGTCCCTAAATGAAAAGCGAAAGGCACCTTTGGATGAAGAAATAGTAAAAATAAAGGACACATCCGAGGGAGAAAAATATTTGTGAGGCACCCAAGGATGGAGGTTTGAACATTCTCCCAATTTATCAAGAAAGGTCACCCATGTTAGTTGAATATTTTGTCGAGATCAACAAAAACACTAAAGAAAACCCTTGGGTAATATACTTTGCAGCATCTTTGACAAAGATAGAATAGTTCCATAGTTTTGAGACTTCTTTACAAAAAGGAAAATAAACTTTGCATGGTCATATATTGACATGTCTGGGCTAGATCCAAACCTTGTATTGCATCATCTATCATTAAAACCAGGTGTTAAGCTCGTCAAGTAGAAGTTAAGGAAAATGCATCCACAAAACGCCCTACTAGTCAAAGTTGAACTTAAGAAATTATTGGATGTTGAATTCATCAAATTCATAGACTATGTAGACTGGATTTCAAATCTTGTCTAGTAACCAAACCATTTGGGGGCATCCGCATTTGTACAGACTTCAGAGATATCAACAAGGCATGTCCTAAGGATGACTTCCCTTTACCAAACATTGGCATGATAGTGAACCTTACAACAAGATACTAGATGTTATACCTCATGGATGGTTTCTCTGGGTATAATCAAATCAAAATAGCGGTTGAGGACCAACATAAGACAACTTTCACATGTCCATGGGGAACATATTGTTGGAATGTTATGCCTTTTGGGCTCAAAAATGTTGGAGCTACATATCAACATGCAATGACGACAATTTTCCATGACCTTGTACATACTCTCATGGAAGACTATGTCAACGATCTAATAGCCAATTCATTGAAAAGAGCAAATCATTTGAAAGTCTTAGACAAGATATTCCAAAGACTAGAAAACTACAAAGTAAGGCTAAATTAAAAAAATGTGTCTTTGGCATTAAATCAGGAAAACTTCTAGGATATATCATCTCTAGAAGAGGCATTGAAGTAGATCCAACAAAAGTAAAGGCTATAATAGACATGCCTCCACCAGCCAACATCGGTCATCTAAGAACACTTCAAGGGAGATTACAATCTATTAGAAGCTTCATAGTACAGTTAGCAGACAAGATACATTTGTTCCAACATTTGCTCAAGAAGGGGGTATCATTTGCATGGATACCCAAATGCCAAGAATCTTTTCAAAAGATCGAAGACTATTTGCTTACATCTCTCTTGATAATTCCCCCTACAGATACTTGATCTTTGATACTCTATATATTGGCAACTCAATCAACACTAGGAGCCTTACTTGCACAAAATGACGATGAAGGTCATGAAAGAGCGGTATATTATATTAGTCGTACTTTGGTGGGGTATGAAATAAACTACAGTAACATAGAATGTGCCTATCTTGTAGTAGTTTTTGCTACTCAAAAACTTAGGCACTACATGCTAAACCACCAAACCATGGTGGTCACCAAAATAGATTCGCTAAAATATCTCCTAAGTAAAGCAGCACTAATAGAGCGATTGACTAAATGGGTAATGATACTTAGTGAATATGACATCCAATATGTGGAACGAAAAGCTATTAAAGGGAAGGTTATTGCATATTAGTTAGTAGACACACCAATTAAGGCCGACCATCCTTTAGTGGCAGTTTTTTCTAATGAGTTCATCTTCACTGTTGACATCAGAACCACATGGAAATTATACTTTGACGGGTCACATACTAATCGTGGTTTAGGAGCAAGCATACTGTTTGTTACACCTCAAGGCAACACTATTCCTAAATCATTTAGAATTATTTTTCTTTGCACCAACAATATAGCAAAATAAGAAGCCCTTTTGACAGGATTAAGAATGGCAACCCAATGGAAGATTAAGAGTTTACATAAATATGGCGATTCTCAACTAGTATTCTGACAAGTCAATGATGAATTTGAAATTAGAGATAAGAAACTTTCCCCCTACAAGCACATGGAAAACATTTTTAAGCAATACTTTGATAACATCAACTTTCAACAAGTACCATGCATTCATAATAGGGCAACAAATGCTATGGCAACCATTGGGTCATTATTAGATATACCTAGCAACGTACCTAAATTCAAGTTTTTGATCGAACATCTTTTGGTCCCTACCTATGACATCCTCGATTCTGTGATGGTGTGTATGATTGTTGGTCCAACTTCCCTTGGTACAAGGACATATACGACTACCTAAATTCCCAAATCCTACCCTTAGACTTATCAAATAACCAACATAGAACCTTTATCCATAAGTCTTCCAAATACACCATCATCGAAGATACCCTATATAAACGTGCCTTAGATAATACTTTATTGATATGTCTAGATGCTAAAGAATCACAAGCAACCTTACATGTGGTACATAAGGGTATCTATGGATCCCATTCTAGCAGTCCTACCTTAGCCAAGAAGATTATGAGACTAGGTTATTATTGGCCTACTATGGAAAAGGACTCATATATCTTTGTCAAGAAATGTTGACAATGTTAAATACATGAAGACTTGATACACACACTAGCATAGGAGCTTCATTCGATAACTTCACCATGGCCTTTTACCCAATGGGGACTTGACCTCATAGGTAAGGTACACCCTCCATCTTCCAATGGCCATAATTTCATCATAATCACAACTGAATTCTTCACCAAGTGGATTGAGGCTATTCCTACGACTTATATTACTAGCACTCAAATTTCCAGGTTTATCCTAAACTACATCATTTGTCGATATAGTGTACCTCAATTCATCATCACAAACAATGGTTGTCCATTCAAAAACCAAGAAGTCCGTCATCTTTGTGAAGAATTTCATATCTCACATCATTTCTCCATTCCATATTACCGACAAGGTAACAGCCAAGCCAAGGCAGCTAATAAAACAATTATCAGAATCCTCAAAAATATTGTCAATGATGCTAGTCGTGATTGGAATTTATAGCTTAATCCCACCCTATGGGCTTATCGCACAAGCATTTGCACTCCCATTGGCACCACTCCATACTCCTTGGTATTCGATTTTGAAGCTATCTTACCTATTAATGTTGAAATTCCTTCCCTAAGGGTATCATTGAAAGGTCATATTGACGATGAAGAATATCGTGTATCCAGATTGCATGAGTTAGAATTATTAGACAAACAAAGATAGAAGGCACTAGATCATCTTCAAGCATATCAGAACTGTCTTCATCATAGCTATAATAGGAAAGTTTTGAATCAACACTTTGACATTGGTGACCTAATCTTAAAGGAGAACCCGAAGAATCAAGTTGAAAGAGACAAACCATACAAGTTTGAAGCTAACTAGTTAGGGCCTTATATTGTTATAGAAGCCTTTGGATCAGGAGCATATCAAATCTCAACCCCTGAAGGAGAACCACTTTTGTCACCAATAAACAACCTTCATCTGAAGAGGTTATATGCATAGCTTCTAAGAACCATGTCTTAATCTGAAAAAATACAAAAACAAAAAAATTGTTACCTTGATGAAAACCTAGCAAACAAGCATCTTTGTAACACCAAAAAAATTGAAAAATCAATAAAATAGTAAAGAGAAATAATTCTTCCAACAGTGAAAACCACTTCGGTGGCACTTTGGATAAGTACCATGGTGAAAACCTGGCAAGTAGATGCCATGTGTAGTCTAATGTGCTCCTTCATCTACAATCATTCCAATTAGACTTTTCCACCATCACCCACGATAAATGGTTGTTTTATCCATAGCTTGGAATGATTGACATCAAGTCGACTCTGTCTCTTTACTCCATCCCATAAGTATTATACCCGACTAGGGGAAAATCCTCAATCTGCGTCATTTAGACCTTGTACATACCATCTCAAACATTAGAAAATATCCAGAAAAATATCAAAAACATCATAAAATGTCTTAAAAAAAATAATCCAAAAAAATCATAAAATGTCCTGAAAAAATCCAAAAAAAATTCATAAACCCCAAAAAGACAAAAAAATCAAAACATGTCAAAAATCCCCCAAAAAAAATAATAATCAGAGCTAGTTGTGTCAAGTCAGTCATAGACATAGTCGAACTATGTTGCCTCTACGACTGGACGTAGTCAAGGCCTTCTATCGATGTGCCCCCAAGGCATTAGGTCTGTCTTTCTAGGTTTGTCACATCTCACACACATAAAAATCATGACTCATTCTTCGTAAATGTCAAAGTCATTGGTCGTGTTGAACTATGAGGTCTCTATGTGTATAACGTAGGAAAGGCCATCAATCGATGAGCCCCCAAGGCCACACTAGGTCATTCCATTAGGTTTTATCACACTCACTATCACAGACATCACATAATCATCAAGTTAAGTTCATATTTTTCAATAATTCATGTTAGTCAAAGTCTAAGTCGAACTACAAGGTCTTTGCGTGTATAATGTAGGCAAGGCCATCAATCGATGAGCCCTCAAGGTTGCACTAGGTCATTCCTTTAGGGTACATCATGTCAAGTCCACATAAGTCATACATTGTCAACACACACACTCATAACAGTCAAAACATCAAGACAAGTCACGCATCAACAAGGAAAACAGGTTAAATTTGTCATCAATTTAAAATCAAATGCATTGTCAAAACAATCAACTTATGTCTTATACAAGATATGTCTTTCTTAACAACACACATTATTAGTTATCATAGCCTTATGTAGCTTGTCACATCAACGACATCAAGCTCAGCATCTTATATGGCACATTTCTTTCTAAAACCAGGCTTTATCATGCCTTACACAGATGGTCAGAAAGTTGAAACCAGACTCAACGTCTTATATAATATGTTTTATCCCTAACATCAGGCTATGTAAAACATCAAACAATCACACAAGATCAAATTTTGGCAAATACCTTTATTGGATTTTTGACTTTATCACTTATTTTTTCTTGTCTTTTTATGGATTTGTATTTGAGTCTGGTTACTAGCTTTCTCAAGGATGTCCCATGAAGGATTTAGAGAGCAAGGATGTTTCAAGACTCTTTTTCTTTTACTGTTGTTTCTCAACTGTCTTTTAACTTTGGATTTTGAGTCATGTTACTAGTTTCCTCAAGGATGTCCCATAAATGATTTAGAGGAGAAATGATGTCTCATGACCCGTCTTTTATTTGTTTGTTGTCTGTGGTTTCTCTAGACAAAAAGACTGGGGCAATTTTTCCCTTAGTATGAGTTAAGACACTCCTTGTCTATGACTATCTATTTTTGCAAGTGGATGCCTTTGTACACTGTGGTCTATCTCATATCATGGTGTGTACTATCCATATGTTTCATGTCTTTCCCAATGATGATTTAATGCAAAGATTAGTATATGTATGGAAAAATTTCGAAGATTATATGTTCTTCAAAAAACCATTTTTCAATACTAACATTTTCGGTTATCCATAAAAACATTTCTTCTATCCTGCATAATGGTGGAGCCCTGTGACACACAAAAAAAAAAGATAATCTGCATCTGCATACATTCTACAACCATTATGTAAACATTGTCATATGTCTATATATAGTACATCATATAGTTATGCTGCATTTTAAACAAGTACAAACAAATAGGCATATCCATCACATTTAGATAATCATGACATACATCCATTTACCAATTATAAATGTGTATAAATTAGACATCCATCCACATGGCATTATAAATAGTAACATCACATTGCATCTCATTTTCATAAACCTAGACTGCATTCATAACATTTATAAATACTATGAATGCATCATTAGCATAGGAAATAAAACATCATGAGTAAACATCATAACCCATAACATGTATATACATCATCTAGCAAATTGCATAAAAATATAGAAATAAACAACATCATCAAGTAGAACATATGAAAATCATATAAATGCCGCCAAAAATGATATATATATATATATCGCTCAAAATAACATGTGTCACAATACAATGTCAGAATGTATCAATAAATAAAAAGGGAGCTTGCAGGCTCTATGATCAAAATATAATGTCTACAAATATAATAAAGTCACTATGTGTCGCTGCCACTACTCCCATGTGGCAAATGTGGAGGCAAATTTCGCTTGAGTACTCTTTCTATAGTGGGAGGCCTGTCATATGGACCTATCCTCAATGGTCCTACCACACCCTTTGTACTCTATGTCTGACTATGGGACCTACTCTAGGAGCTGCCATTATGTGCCTTTGAGTAACTAGGAACACGTATCTCAGGAGGAACCTCTGCCTCATATAAATCTCTATAATATCTCTCTCTATCACCAACTCGGACTAACTCCTGAGCAAATGTTGTAGCTAGCCCAATGCATAAAGCTCTCAACTCCACAAATCGGCCCTTTGTCTCTTGTCTCCTAATCATTGCCTAGTCCCTATCTAGGAGAGCGCTATCCCTCTCCATCTGCATAGCATCTCCCTCTGTAGTCAGCACCCTGACCCTCTCCTCCAAGGCCTCTACTCAGGCCTGTAAATCGTTGTCTCTATCTCTAGGAGCCTCATCATCCTGTCCTTGCCTCCCCTCTACATCAACATCCCATCCCTCCACAATCCTATCTCAGAGCTCCCTCTTCTACTCACCAATCACCACCTCCTCCTCCTCCTCATCCACTCCATATCCTACCAAAATCCCAAGGACATCAATATCCATGTCCTCCCTCCCAACCTCCGCCTCTGCATGCTCCTCTAATTTTGTCTCTTCAGCAACATGCTCCCCTCCAATCTCAGCCTCTCCACCACCACCAAGATCTAACATGGATATGTCCTTAATCTCAACCTCTGCCTCATGAATAGGTGATAGTCCACCTACCCGACCATCTCTCCTTCCCCATTGACCTCATTGACCACCTCTACCACCACCACCTTTGCCATCATCCCCTTCTCCTCTGCCACCCCTACCTCCACCCTTGCCTCTACGCCAACCTCTAGGCCCTGTCCCCCATCTCTCCACTGGTGTTGACTGATCTGGATCTATGTAAGGTATAGCCTGATGCTCTACCCACCAGGTATCATAGGCTATTGTAGTCCCCGGATTTGCTACCCTACCTCTCCATCCCCAATGAATAGGTTGTAACGCCTGAATATCCGCCTCCGCTACCGCCACCGGTATCATAGGCCCCCACAAGGGAACCCCTCTAGAAGATCGAGAAAACTTTGCTCGCCCTTGAGGCTCATCCTAAACCTCTCCAAACTATCTCAAAACATGATCTGGCAGGTGTCTCTCAATAATATGAACACTGGAAACAGTCCTCCCAATCAGATACTATGTCTGTCGACAAAAGGGTAGGTGTCTATCCTCATCTGACCAATGACCACAATCTATATATGGTCTCCAGGTGAATTGAACTAATGTGAAAAGTGCATGTCTCCAATACCCAGTATCGCCAACATGGCTTCGTGTAATGTTTCCTGCATTACAGAAAACATAAGGGGATCTAGCATCCTGATCAACAATAACTAGGGGATGAAACACAACAATGTGTTCCCACGCCCAGATCATGAGAATGGTAGTGCCATAGCTCATCAACTATTCATCTTTTTAAGCTATATCATGAAGATGGAAGTATAACATGTCCAATAAACATGGCCCACAAGCGTAGACAACCTCCCTCTCTAACATGTCGACTAACATCTCCCCCCACCCAATAGGAAATCCATGACCTCGACGATCAGGAAGAACTATGCCAGCTATCAATGTACATAACATATAGTCTAACCTCTCGTATCTATCCGCCAAACCCTACCATCTAATCTCATAGTGCTCTATCCCTAGCCTCCTAATATCATCATATACATAGAAACTAGTGATCTCACTATAACCTCTCTATATATAATACATCACTTTCTTGCCTCTAATAGGAAACCTCAAAATCCTATATACATCCTCCAATATGGCAGTCGCCTCTCCAGTAGGCAAATGAAACAAGGAGGTCTCTAAATGCCACCTCTCACATAGTACAGTAAGCATACCTTTGTTCACCCAAATAGTGGGCATGGTACATACATGATGCAACCCTAATCTCCATAACATCTGTATCTCACCACTCTGAAGCTGATCTCTAAGCTCATATGTCTCTAGTCGTGACTCTCGAGTATAATTGGATCTAATACAACCTGCAAAAGGAATTAAAAATATGTGTCGAACAAACAAATCATTCATCTTTCCATCAAAAAATTATTCAAAAGTTTGATAATCAGATGCATCGCTTAAAAAAAAAAATGCAGTGCGAAATATCAAATGCATCATTCTAAAATGCAAATGTGGTGTACAATAACACATGCATCGTACAAACATGCATATGCATCACATAAACCAAATGCATCACAAAAATAAGGCATCTTTATAATCAGACAAATGTGGCACATAAATTGCAGATGCCATCCACATTAATGGCCTATCTATTATGTAAATATGAGAAATATTCAAATGCATCTCACAAAGCTATATGCGACTACATAAACATCATATGTGAGGCATAACTACAAATGCGATGCATATTTTTTCAATTGCGTTGATTACCTAAATGACCTAAAAACTGCCTAGACATGTTTTAACATATGCGTCATTCCACGAGCAAATGCGTCGTGTACGAATGCATATGCATTGAACTAGAAGCGACACATCTGATAATTTCACTTTAAATGCCTAAAAAGACTTGCAAATCAAAAATTCAAATGTTCGTTCAAGGGTATGTACCAGGGGTCCCACGTCGAGAGGGCATCTGAAGGTCTGGATCTTGTATCCACGATGCTCGGTGTAGGGAACTGGCGACATCTTCACTAAGGATTCACAACAAAGATCATTATTCTTCAATTGTTTAAGGGTGCAAATGATTTGATTTTCACCCCAATTTCTATTTATACCTAGGGTTTAGGGTGGCATTTCTTCTGAATTTGTCTATTGGCCGTGTAAACTTCCATCTTCAGTCAACCCGTACATGAACCTAACACCTCCAAATTCATTTCCGTCAACTCCACTGCATTTCTGGCTATAAAATTAACTTATCGGGATTATTTCCTATTTTTTTCATTTTTTTCTAAAATTCGTCAATTTTTCCAAGGGAGCATACCCTAACCTATTTCATACTGGGGCACGATTGGGGCATGTTTTTGATCGATTTTCTTTGACACAAAAACCAAAATGACATTGTATCAAAGAGGGGCAAACTGTAGACACTCAAAATTGGTCTAGGCCTGTGAACCATTTTCGACATAATCTCTAAATAACCATGGTCACAATTAAATAATGATAATTATTTAATTACTTTATAAACACATCTTTCTTCTATTAATTAAATAATTTAATTCATTATGACCTTTATTCAACCTTGATTAATTAATTAAATCTTATTTATTTAATTACGTCGCTAATTAATTAATTCTCTTTCTGAATTAAATATTTTGTTATTTAATTTACCCTTTATCATATTTCGATTATAATTAAATATTCATTTTGAACTATTTAATTATTCAATTAACCTTTTCGACAGTCAATTAAATAAATCATTATTTATTTAATAAATTTTTTAAATTCCGAATGTTTATTTAATGATCTATTTAATAAAATCTTTAAATTTCGAATATTGAATTAAAGAAACATTTAATTCATAAAAATAGTTATTCTTGTCACATTCTTCTATCACCTACTTATCTAAGTATTCATTCTCACTTGACTCAAGATCTATTTGAATCGATTAGTTGTCTCCTAATTCAATATCTTATCGTCTTTGTGAAGAGACTCTCTGTCATAACCAATCAATTATCTAGTTAAGACTCTTATGCATGAACATATTTATTAATTAAATATATTTATTTAATTAATTAATTCATGTGTGCATTCGAACAAATTGTTGTCCAAATTCTATCTTTATCCTTTTCATTCAAACTCTTATTCTTCTCATTTTTGAATACTTTCAACTAAAGATTAAATTATTTATTTAATCTTGATCTCTTATTCTTCAATATTTTTGAATAGTCTTAACACCAAATTGAATTATTATTTAATTTAATCTTCATCCTCCAGTCTTTCTAACTCACATTCTAACTGACACAATCTCACATCGCATGACATTCATTAATCTTAACTATTGATCTCTCTTTTGAACCTAAGCCGATTGTTCAAAAACTGAATTTCTATAAATTGGCTAACTTTTGTCATTATTCCTCCTCTCAAAATCAATATACTTTTGGAAGCAACTCGTAATCTTTGATATTTTTCTATAATCACATACATACAATGGCTATACTTGCACACATACTGAAAATATGAAGGCAATTATACTATAGAAGGCAAAATGGAGGACAATAGAGATAATTCGAAAGAGTGAACAAATATTCAATGAGAACATTTCAATTATTGTTTTGTTTATTGCTTTGTGCTTTGTTGTTTAATGTAGGTTAGATTTATGTTTATAATACTTTACTAGTTTCTTTCCAACAATTTTCCCTATGTTATAGGTATGATTTTGGATCATTTCATGTTCACAAAATTCATTCTAATTCTAATTGAATATCAATATAATGTAAAAGCTGAGACAACATACTTTAAAAAACTTTTGTCATTCATCTTTTCAAGATCTGATTAAGTGTACAAAGTCTGCAAATAGTGCAAATTGATTCAATGTTCTTTTGTATGCTAAATATGTGAGTCCATAGAAGTAGGTAGATTTTTATCATATAGAAGTACTAAGTCTTTCCATGCTTCATTTTTATGGCAAGTCTTCGTCCCTGCCTTCGGCCTTTTATTTATATGTTTTATGACATTGTCATGCTTGATCATTCTACGTGCCTTCAGATTTTGGCTTTCGCTTCTTTTGAATGTTCTTGATACTTGTTTTGTCTTCTTATAATATATTGTCGTTTTCTTCAAATCTTCATTTGAATGTTCTTGATCCTTGTTTAAGTACTGGTAAAGTGCTAAATAGTTTTGGTTTTCTTTGGTGCAGGGAAACATGGGCATTGAAAACATATCAGTGACTTTCAGCTACCGGTTAGACACTACTCACTGGTTGTATCTTGGTACATGTGATGTTTAAGAAGTTATGTTGGGAAATATAACAAACTGGTTATTTGGTTATATTTTCTTGTATTAAATCTATGCAAATTAAAACTAATATTGAATGAATGGATATTTTCTATCCTTTGATCAATGAGCAGACATATAATTGGGCACAAGTAAATTTATATGCTAGATATTATGATAGCATAAAACCTCTCTTATTGGATTGAAATTTCAAGCAAATGGTCATGAGAAGAATAAATGATGTTTTAATTGGTTGGTAAATATGGTATTATCTATATAATTCAAATGTTTCAAAAAGTAGAACCTTGTATATGTTGGTAATCATAAATACTATAGTAGTAGTTGATGAAATAGACACATCGCTACAGTCAATCACTGGAAAAGCAAAAGCATGTTTGACTGTTGGTTGATACTAATATCATTTTGTCATATGATACAGAGAAAAAGAGAAAGCAAGATAAGCTTAATAAAAACTCTTAATACTCCTTATGCTTACTGCAAAACAATTAGAAAAACAAACTTCTAAGGAAAAATTGTAAGCTATAATATATGGCAATATCTCCATGTTCTTCATTTGCTTTAATGTAATTCCCCATAGTACACTATAAATTAACTAGTTATTGTTATGTTAATAATTAACTATTAATAAAAGGATTAATTATTAGGACTAGTATTAATGTCACAAATTTCAAATATTGACTTATATATTATGGTTGATTATGGAGTCGGATAAGGGTAATTGTGGTTAGTACATTTTGTTTGCAAAGGTAGAGGTGAATGACTATTCTACTACATTAGTTGTAACCTTGTGCTTATAATTGTAATATTTTGTAGCACTTCCACATGAATACTAATAGGTAATAGATGTAGTTCTTTGATAATATGCATTCAAATTGTAAACATTTTTAAGACTTATAAGCCTCTTTTGTTTGTAATCTGATCAACTTCCAATGCTTTTTGAAACTTTACAGGTTGCTTATGATTATTAATTTGGAAGCTTTATGAGAAGGGTAGGTCATTCTATTGGGTAGCATTTTGGGCTATACAAACTTCAAGGAGGTTTGGTGGTCTATTAGGGTTTTTATCAATCTATTTGATTTGGATAGGATATTATTGCTATGTTCTGATTGTAACCTTCTTGTTGACGTTTTTATTGTGATCTGTGAGATAGCTAAAATAAAATTTGGATAAATATAGATTAAATTTAATGTCATCCAAAATATTTTGAAATAAAGCTTAGTATATTCGGATTGATGTCCTAATGGTAATGAAGGATAATCCAAATCCACAATCCAATGTAGAATAGAAAGGAAGAAGTTGTGCAGACTAAGGAGGTTGTTGTTCTTTCTTTGTTTGTAGGTTTAACCAGTAGTAGCAATTTTTATGGAGAAAAAGTCAAGTTTGAAGGCTGCCACTCTCTCAAAGGGAAATTGAAGGTGTAATCCAATGCAGAATCTTGTACCTGTACGTTGTAGCATACATTCTATACTCTTTTATTCTCAATATAGAGGCGAATATAATTCTATTGGATCAATAAAACTTGTTGTGTAGTGTTATAGCACTCAGGAAATTTGATAAGAGTTGTGTTTGAATAGTTTATCATTCTTTGTGTAATTATCTCTCTCAGATCCTTGCAGACATGGCAAGGAGCAACAGTATTTCTTAGCTCCAAATTCCGATGTTCAATAAAGATGAAAACTCTATTTTACTCTTAGGATGTATGACATATGGTAGAAAATGGTTGTGTAGAACCACATGATTAGACAACCTATCAAACATTAACATAAGTAGAAAAAGATCAACTCAAAGATGTAACATTTTCATCTTTCAAAATCAGAAATACTGAAGGAATTAACTAGATAGAAAATATCCACATGCTCAAAATCCATAGTAATATTATTTTACTTCATATAACATTTGTTTTACATGAACAATAATTAAGAGGAAACTATAATCATTTGAATTTGAAATGCAACAATTTCATTAAGAAAATTATGATAAATTTTTCTTTCACATTACATATATGAATTGTATTTAAAGAAAACATGTTTACAATACACAATAGTGTTATAAAATCTTTGATATTTAGAATTTTGCATCTGTCTCACAAGTCTCAGTGAAATCATCTGCAAGAGGGAGAACATCACTCAAATGCTTTACCTCCAACCACAAACAATGGTCTCTCACACACCTTCCATCGGGAAGTGGCCTTACCCTTCACAAAGAGTATAGACAAAGGAAACCAACAAATATATATCATATGAGTCTTAGTGTTGTGTCCTAGATAACCCAATCGACCATACAAATTTAGATAATCTCTAACTAATTAAGTATGACCAATCTGATTGGATTATGCAATCTGGAACACTATGAACCAATTAATGCAAAACTTAATCTACTTGCATTTACTTGGTTCATAGTGTTCCAGATTTGGAGTTGACTTGTAAATGCAAGTAGAGACTTGGAGTTGACTTGTTTGACTATTTATCTAACTTTTTACAAGGTTTAAGATCCATCATGTATAAATTTCTATGGTCGGTAGACAATTAAGGTCATGGAATTATATTCTTGACGATGAACACCTGTATTGCATACTCGCAATTTCTTGAACCTTGGCTATTGTCACTTGTTCATGTGCTTTTGCAATTGCTTCAAAAGTGTAACACTCTCTTTTCTTTCATAATTATAATTTGAAGACTCTTTTACAGTTATAGTACATTCAAATATAACACTAACTCATGACTCTTTATCTATCACTTGAGACCTTAACAACTTGTAACATAGATAAATAAGAGCTTAATTCACTAGTATCAAAATATTTTCATAAATATGTCTGATTTTTCTATGTTTTCCTTTTCATTCTTCATTCAAGAAACAATATATAATGCTAATGAAAGTACATAATGATATCTATTTATTTTTATAAAAATAGGCATATATTTATAGAATATTTGTCATACTTAGAAGTTTTGAGTAAAATCAGATTACTCATTGCCATTAAATCAGTCTAATACTTTTCTATTTATAAATGAATGAAACCCCAAAATGGTGTATATATATATATATATATGCATGCATATATCAATCTGATATTTATATTCATAAGTAAAATAAAAATATTTCTATATAATCTTGTTTAGCAAGAAAATTTATTCCATATTATTAAATATATAGTTATTTCATTTTTTTAATTCTATTCAAAAATTCATTCCTTAAACGAACACAATGTAGCTATCATGATAGAGTTTATCATACTCATACCCATTATCTCTATTGTCCATCATAGATAAATGGAGATTTAAATGATATAGCTACAGGTAAACTCAGCTGTGTCAATTTCATATGCATAGATATACATGTTGGGTGGTGAAGCCCAACCGTTACATTTACTCTCCACTATCTCATTTATCATGATTCCTTTGCTATTCCTGGCTGGGAGTTAGACTGAGTGGTGCCTAATAATAAATATATTGTAACTGACAAGTAAGCTACTGAAGGTGTATAAATATATGGTGTTGTGCATTGCAATGTAACATGAAAGAGATAATAAAAGATATTTCTTGCTTGATAATAAAAGATATTTTCTGTTTGAGTGGATGTAGGCAATTGCCGAACCACTATAAATTTATGTCTTGATTTTTTTCTTTATTTCTGTTTCTTTGTTCGTTTTTATAATTAACAATACATTCTTATGTATAAACATTTATTTTACCTATAAATTCTTGGGTTTCTTATAGCATAATAATCCAAAAAAGAATAAAATCAAATCAGATAAGACATGCCTGAAAGAATATCAAACTCTCTCTACACATTTCAAAAGCTTAAGCTCATTCGACAACTATTTTCTTCTATTCCTACACTGAAAGTATATTGAGCTTTCTTCCTTTGTAATAACAAAACATGCGCCCCCTTCACACAGTCTACTATTCTCTTTCACAACAAAACTCCTCTTCACAATAACCTGCGACTGCTTTCTCTCCTCCTTCCCAATAAATCTCTTTTATTTTTTAAATAACCTTCAGCTACTATTTCTCCCGCTTTCTACCTTTAATGAATGAAATTTTAAGTTCTTTAATGGAATGGGAGTTGCCAAGAATAAAGCCTACAATGGAGGCATTTAAGCCTCTACATGAGGTTTTTAGTTATTTTACTTTTATTAACTTCCTTAACATGCATCAAATGATAGTTAATTGCCTTAAACGATCGCTCTCCATGAATGATAAACATTTAATTCACTTTAACATTGCATTTGGTGAGCTAACTGCTCTATTAATAGCCGCGACTTCATAATGCATGGCTATATTAATAATAATGATACTATCTATAAAGTTTAATAGATACATACATATATATTAATGTATATATTTATATTTATATTTGTATTTGTGTGTATATATATATAATATTTTTATTCTTTTATTATTATATATATTTTTTAAATTCATATAAATAATATCTAAACTTTTACAAATAAAAGAATATACTATAAAGACGATCAAAACACAAAAATATTTTCTTTTTGATCAATGCAAGAGATTAGACAAAGTCAGACTATAATTTTCATCCTATCCTTTTGACCAAATCACATTATTGAAAACATAGGAAATAACTTAACAACTTACTCAACTTAAATGTATAAACCTACATGAATGTGTGATTGACTTAAAATGACATTTACTTGTTTGTTTCCCGATGTCTATACTCTTCTCTCCAGTGATACTCTCCCTCTCTCTCTCTCCATTTGGGAGGGTAAGAGTATAACCATTACAACTGAAACATTTTTCATTGCACTATAATTTCATCTAAATAACAATTAACGTAAAATCATCCATTCATGTCAATAACACACTTTTAATGTAAAAGTTAAAATTAATTGCAAATCAAAATTTGGAGGTGTGACATATCTCCCCCCATAAGGATCATCATCCCAAATGATTGAGTGTATCATAATAAGATCATAAAACAAGTTTTCTCCTAACTATTGAAAAGTAGTAAATAAATGAGGAAAAATTTGATAAAATTCATTATAATCTTCTCAAGTGGCACCGTCCTCGACATACTAGTCCCATTGGACCTTGCATTGGATAACCTCTTAGCTATGCAAGCAGAGCTTGCGTACTTCAAGTACCTTGAGAGGCTTAATCGTTACCACTCCTAGATCTTGTACCTATAGTGCATTCTAGTCAAGTATATGATTAAAACTAGCTATATACTTCTTTAGATATGAAACATGAAACACATTATGCATCCAGGCAAGAGCTGGTGGTAGAGTGATTTTGTAGGCAACTGGGTTAATCACTTTGAGAAATTTGAAGGGACCCATAAATTTAGGGGCTAGTTTGGATGATTTTCCAAACTTTATGGAACTTTTTTGAGGTTTGACCCTCAAGAAATTTTTCTCCTAATGATAATTGTCTTGGTGTACACTTGGGATCAACATAACTTTTTTGTCTATCATTTGCTTCTGCCAATATTTTTTCGATCAGCTTGATCTGCTCCATTTTTTGTAACATTTCTGGTCTAAGGCTAATCCCATCTTCCAGCTTATCCTACTTTATAGGAGTTCGACATTTTCTTCTATATAATCCTTCAAATGAAGTCATATTTATTGTGGAATGATAGTTGTTGTATGAAAATTCCACAGGTGAAAGATATTCCTCCCACTTGTATTGTTGATCCATGCAATACATTCTCCACAATTCTTCAAGAACTTGGTTCACGCATTTTTTCTGACCATGTGTCTCAAGGTGATAGGTTGAGCTTATATTGAGATGAGTTCCAATTGCCGAAAACAAGGTTTTCCAAAACCTCAATGGCATGTGCACATCTCTATTAGAGATGATCTTCTCAGGAACTCCATGCAATCTAAACACTTCTTGGACAAACTTATGAGCTATTATCAGTGCTCCATCCATTATATTTCTAGAGGTATAAAATGGGCTACCTTTCTGAGTTTATCCACCATTACTAAAATAGAATTATGTCTATTTTGAGACATAATGGGAATCTACCCTCTATGGAGATTCACTCCAAGCTATGGGCAACCCATAGGCCCTAGAGTGTTTCCATGCTTCATTGGATTGCTAAGCTAAGTGCTTAAAAAAGGTGCAAATCACAATGACAACAATTTTTGGCATGCTTAGTGGGATTGTTTGAACTATCATAGTTCAAAACTTGTCTTTTCATTTCTGATGTTTGGGGTGTATGTCAACAAATTCTACCTTTAGATGCAATAACTTCACACACTTGGAAACTCCAAGTTCAATCTACTGACTTCAAGTGGACTAAGTGCTGGTATGTGCTTAATTTTTCCCAAAAAAATCAAACCTGATTATCCTTGTTTTAAGAATATTTCAATGAATTTCTAGCTTATTTAAATGTTACATTGAATGTCTTCATTTCATGATGATATTTTATATTACTCTCCTTTTCATGATATTGTTACTCATTTACCGCCCTATCAACCATACCAAAGGGTAGGTGCAAAAAGATGGGGGCCAAATTGTGGCCAAAATTTCAAAAATAATTTGATAGGCTATAACACGAGCACATTATAATGCACTTGCATTATGGCTTGGTGTGACTGATCCAAAGGCTTAGTCACATTGAGCCTATAACATCCTCACATTATAATGCGAGTGCATTATACCATATTAAAACAAACAAAGTAAACAACATCGTTTCATTTTCACTGGGTTTTTTGTTGTCTACGGCCAAGAAACCTCATTTGCGTGCTCACATTTTGGAAGGAGCTAAACTTGAAATTTCTTTATCGATTTGTTGAAATTTTGTCACCAAGATGTTGCCACATTGATAGGCATGTCAAAAAAGTAAGTATTTTTTTTTTTTGTGCATTTTTTGTTAAATAGGTAATTTTAGGTTGTTTTATATTCATTTGTTTAATTTGTAGTCCAGATGTTAATGAACCTGAAAACCATCCTCAAAATCCTGAACAACTATAACAACAAGCACATGAAAAAAATCCTCAACAACCACAAAAATGAACTCCACCAATTCCTCAGCATCCCCCTGGCACTCAACAAAATTTAATTGGGGTAATTGAAAACAATAAAAAATAGATTGAGGAGTTAATCACGAGGTCAAATGATCCTGTAAGTTCAACCGTGGAAAGAAGAACACTTGTGAGTTTACTTCAAAACATGTAGATGCAATCAACAAACAATTAATTGGTTAGGCAGATAGGAGATAGGTGTGGAGGAATTTTTATGCAAATTATCATAAAATGAAGTAAAAGATGAAAAAATTATAAAATATGATTTGTGCTCACTATTCAATGACCCACACACAAATCAAAACCTTGACCTTAATTCCAAGAGGTTTCATATCCATTGGTGCCACCACCAAGGGATTAAGAACAATTTTTGGAATTGGTGGTACATGGTTTTTGACTATCCACCTTGCAACAATTGCGAAGCCCCTCAATATTTCTAGAGGAAACTGTACTGTGAGTTCATCCTCAAAAAAATACCCAATTATTTTTATATGAGGGACTTTCAGTGGAGAGGTGGAGGGTTGGCATAGGATAGACCTGGTGCATGAGAGGATCCTTAGTAGCAAGGGAGATGAGCTCCTTCTAGGTCATCTTGTGAGCACATCGTTATCCCTTCCATCATGAAGGAGAGTGTTGAGGTGGAAACTTTTCATTCTATCAGCTCTTTGACCTAGAGTATCATCCAGCATGCCAATCTTGTAGTACATATGAGTTATTTAGGGGAGTCTTACAATGTCATCTAGGGGAGTCTTCGAGGGGTAGGCTTCCACCCCATTCTTGTTATGTTTGTGGGTTGTCTTGTACATATGACCCCACAGACACTCAGGAGGATGGTGCATATGATATGTCTACAGCTATGGGGATGGTGATGGAAACTAATATTTTGAATGAGGATTTTGGCATCGATACTCAGGTAAATGTTAGCATGTTGATTGAATTTAATTTATTAAATTTTATTTTTTAAATGCAAGATTAACTAATTTAGTTTAATGATTGTAATAAAATTTCAGGGTCACAGTGTTGATACTAGATACACCAGACCTCCACCTGTTTATTACTCCATTGCATCTACCATTGAGGTATGTAACTAGTAAACAATTATAAATTTATTACATGTGAATAGCATTGTTATATGAATGGTATTCTAATATCTGATTTTGGATGTTAAATAGGCTAATAGTGGAGGTTTCATGGGAACACCTCCCAGTGCTAGTGGAGTTGGAAAAACCTTCACGTAGGTAATAGAATAAAGAGTTTAACTAATGAATTGTACTTAATAGATTTGTGTAGTTTATATTCATATCTTTGATTACATTGCATTGCACATCTTTCAAACTCAAAGCATTACTTTGCATTGCATAACTAATAACTAGATGTTGATAGATGACTAAATTTTAATTACAATATAGTTATTTAGAAATTCAACATAAGTAGTGATGCAATTAATTCATATAGCATAAGTAATAACTAGGAGCAACTGCCAAATGCATTTTCATGTCATGGCATTCCATGAGACCACTTTTTATTAGGCATTTTTTCAAATAGTTCATTGCCTTGTCTATGTTATGGATGCTTGGAAGAAATATATGAAAGAATAATAGTAAGCAATAGCATAGAAAATGAAATGAGTTTGAAAAAATTCCTCAAAGAAATGTGGTCTCATGGTGATGTCCATCACCATGAGACCCAATTTCTTTGAGGTATTTTTTCAAATAGCTCACCGCCTTTTCTATGCTACCACATTTTCCATACATGTCTATGAAAGCATTCTATCAAATAGTTCACTTCCTTGCTGCTATGTCTAAAATCCCAAAGAAGGTGCTTTCCAACTATGGATTCTTGGAAAAAAAGCTATCAAAACATAATAGTAAGCAATAGCATAAACAAGGCAGTGAGTAGTTTGAAAAAATGTCTCAAAGAAATGTGGTCTCATGGTGATGGAATACCATTCCATCACCATGAGACCACATTTCTTTGAGATATTTTCTCAAACACCGCACCACATTTCTTTGAGATATTTTCTCAAACATCTCACCGCCTTTTCTATGCTACCACATTTTCCATACAAGTACAATTATCAAGCTCTATGGGTATGCCTTGCATATTCATACACTATATTGTTACGAAATGTAGACATAAACTGCTACACTGGCATTTTTGAATAACCAAATCACACCTTTTTGATTGATTACCATCTTTTGTAATGTATGTCACTATTTTATACTTCCCAAACTCTACTAGTTGCTTTCCAACTGCATGTGTTATTTCCATATGTTGACATGTTGGCATACATTGCAAGCCACCACAATGCTGACATGAACCATCCAAGCATAGTCTCCTATAGAATATTTTTCCATCCTCTCTTTCACATAATTTTTTTGATAAGAACTCTCTTGAAGATGTTGGTAGGGCATGTATGCCACAATCCTGCAAAAAATCGTTAGTATGCAAATCTAAACTTGTAGAACGATAAACATCATAATGGTTAGAGAATTCAATATGTAATCTACAACAACAAGTAGTACGTGTGTGATTTATCTTGACATAAAAAGGTTTAAGCATTTCAATATATCTTTGATAAATTTGAATTTGAGAATAATCCTCTTGAAATTTATGAAAAAATTGTGTTTGAGTTGTATCCAAAAAATGCTTTGGATGTGGCTCATGCTTTCGACTACCGATTCTCCTTACCACATCCCTTTTATTCAAATATGGCCTTTTATTATTCTTCCAATAGTCTTTAATTAGTATTCTCAATGCTTCAACAACTAGTTTATTTTTTCGTGGGAGTCTCCCCAAGAATGCCCATAATTCAATTGAATTGGTGTCCTCAATTCTTCAAATGGCACCTTTGAACAACTCTTGATAAATTTTTTCTATTAATTCTCAATTGTTGACTCGTCTTTCTAATGAGAGAGATCTCCTTATTTGATTACTTACCAAAGTTGATGTAATGACATGTGAGGTGGCATTACTATCTTTTGAGTGTGAGGTCTTACCCACAATCTCATAAGCATCCATTAGATTCTTTACAATAGTATTTTCACTTGAAGCATTTGATGTTATCAATTGAAGAATCTTCATGGTGTTATTATACTTTATACCTCGCATCATTTCAACGAATAGTTGAAATCTTGTGGTCTCATTTAACTTTTCAAAGAACAATTTCCAAATATTATAAGCATATCTTCTATAAGTGCGTTTTGGAATCTTTCCTTCCATTGGCTGTAAAATATTCTCATCAATATTAATAAAAAACTTTGGCTTTCTATGCAAAATTCTAGGTGGTTGTCTCCTAGGTACATATTGTGACAAAAAAAATAAGTAAAAAATATGCCCCAATGTGAAAGTGAGGAGAGAAAGAATGACAAGGAGGTATTGGTATGCCCCCTCAAGAGGATAGGTGGGTTTAGATAACACGAATGTGCTCTCGAAATGGATGAGAAGACTAGAGAATGAAGGAATAGAAGAAACGTTAGGTCAAAAGACATGGATGTCAATATGGGGAAGGAAACCTTCAATATTTTCCAAAGTACTAATAGGTGTTTCATTAATAATCATTGGGCATTAAAATGATATAAATGGACAACAAACACCATGGTATGAGATAGACAAAGGTGTGCAAGGTCATCCACTTGCAAAGCAAATAGTCGCAGACTCTAAATCCTATGCAGGACATCCTCAAGGAACTAGCAACATGACAGTCTGAAAAGATAAGACAATCATCATGATATATCGTTGCTCCTCTAAATCCTGATGTCAAGATATCCTTGAAGAACTAGTAGCATGATGAAGAAGTAGATGACATGTGTTTAAAGATAGTGTTTGCCAAGTGTTTTCCAAGTAAGTTGGAATGTCAATTATTTTGATGTCAAGATGTCAGGGTTGACAAAGTCTAGATTTGTGTGACAAATGCCAAGTAATGCCAAATTCAGGAAGGACACATCTTGAATGATGTCGATGAAAAGAGGATCGATCCTCAAATGTCAAGAGAATCTCCCAAAATGCCAGATGACAATGTCGATGCTTATGAAAGACATATCCTAAAGCATAAACAAATGACAAGAGTTTCTCTTTAGAAACACGTATTCGCATAGTAACCAAGAGTTGATAGTTTGACTTGTGTTGACAGAGTTTGACCAAGGTTGGTTGGATGACTGAGTTGGCCACACGTCAATGTTGAAATGATAATTGAGTTGAAATTTTGATTAACTTATTGTCAAAGGTTGTTTAAGAGTTTCCTGATTTGGAACATTTTGCAAGAAAAGGACAATTGATTTTGATTGATAAGATTGAGAAAATATATTGATTTATTTGAAGACATCTGACATGTGTGAAAGTGAATGTGATAACCCTAAAGGACTGACCTTGTGCAGCCTTGAGGGCTCATCGATTGATGGCCTTGCCTACGTCATACACTCAGAGACCTCATAGTTCGACACAACCAAGGACTTTGTCTTATTGACCAAAGATTGAGTCATGATTTTATTTCAACATACCTAAAAGGACTAACCTAATGTCTCAGGGGCCCATCGATTGATGGCCTTGCCTACGTAGAAAATGCATAGAGACAACGTAGTTCGACTATGACAAAGACTGACACAACTGACATGACGGAGTTGACTCTATTTTTGGAGATTTTGAGTGTTATCTGGATGTTTTTTGTGTTTTGGACACATGTTTTGATTTTTTTGGATTTTGATGGATATTTGATTTCTTTGTCTTTTTTCAAGACATTTTATGATTTTGTTTATGGCTTTTTTCAAAGACTTTTTTTAATTTTTTATGGTTTTTTTCAAGACTTTTTCTAATTTTTATGACTTTTTTAAGGACATTTTCCAAATTTTGATGGCTTTTTCAAGACTTTTTATGATTTTATGAATTTTTTAGGACATTTTGGATTGGCAGGACCATGTGCAATACCCACTATAGTCTGGTGATAAACATGTTTCCCCCAGTCAAGTTGAGGACTAGCCAAGTTGGGAATAGAATGGGAAAAGGACGTGCGCAAGATGAAAGGTGTCGAACATTCGAGGTATAATGTCAACCATTGTTAGCCATGGAAGGAAATAGCAGGATGTATGTCATGAGGATGTCAAAAATTCGGGCATTTATCATGGATGAAGGTAGATAGAATGGTAGTAGATGGAGAAGCAAAGACCGACTACACATGGCACCTGTTTTCCAGGTTTTCACCATGGTACTTATCCAAAGTGCCACTAAAATGGCTTTCACTATTGGACGAATTATTTTTCTTTACTATTTTCTGATTTTTATGGTGTCACCAAGACACCTGTTTGCCAAGTTTTCATCATGGTGATGATTTTATTTTTAATTTTTTTTAATTTGTTTTGTATTTTCTGGATAGCCTTGATACTTTAGATGATCACTGATTGTGTTGAATCCATTGATGGTGTTGATGTAGAGACTGGTGTCATGACATGCCAATAATGACCTTTATGAAGTAGTTGCCTTGTCAGGATCATAGCACTTGCATACAACTAATTGATGTAATTGTGATCCTTGTTGATACTAGAGTTGGCCTTATTATAATACGCACATCGCGATAGAGTGTCATGAGAGTCCTTCTGATAAAGAGTTGCTACCAAGATGCGACGGATTTGTGACATGGTCTTTTTGGACTTTAGGCAAGATGTAGGATTATGACAAATTATCGTAGATGTGGAAGGATTGTTTGGATGTAGCAATTTTTATCTTCCAAACTTGGGATGGTGGATGATGAAGTTTGGAATTTTGATTAGGATAATGTTTGGAACCAACACTTTTATATGTCTTGATTGATGACTATTTTGAAGTTGGTGGATATTTATTATATGTGGGAGTCCTCTTTTCTTGTGGCTCCACATTTTGATTGACTGTTGGATTTTCTTTACTTGATCCATTTTAACTTCATTTGTCCACTTGGATTTTTGATTGATTCCATGGCCTTTCACATTTGATTTTGAGCTTTGGATTTGTAATAGTTTTATTTTTGTTGGTTCCAAATGGAAGGTCTATTCCCATTGGAATGACGCTTTATGGTGTGGATGGAAGGGGTGTTGGCAACAACCTTATGACAAGGACTACTCATGACCCCCATTTTGATGTTTGTATTAGATAAAGTTGACCCCAATATCGAGGAAGTTCCGCTATCATCATTAGATTTTTTTACTAAGGAATAGCCAAGACCTTGATGTCTATAATTTACTTGAAACTATACAGGTTCTAGAATTCCTTGCTTGTGTAGGCCTAGTCATTTTCCTTGATAATGCATGTTCTAATAGATTCTGTTTTCTATGGGATATTTGTTATTTTGGAAGCAAGATGCTAACCCTCATTATTTAGTCGGAAACCTTTACTCGTAATTTTCTCATCTATAAGAAAGCCTGCTCTGACAAAGATAGATGATCCTAGCTGATAAGATTTTGTAGCTTCATTGACATGTTGGATAGATTTCTGATTAACATCTTTGGTCTGATTTTGTGACATATTAGATTTGGATGATTCTATTGGTGCTTCCAAGTCGATGTCGAAACCATATTCATGGTCATTGCCATAGAGCCCACTGAATTCAATTATAGCTTGATCATTTGCAAATATGTGTAGAATAGGAGATTCTTTTTTTAGATGTAAATCATCTATGTGTCCCGTGGAGGCAAGTGTCTCATTTTTGGAAGTATCAATATTTGGAGCTTGGATAGGGTTGTTTTCAAGTGTTTTACCATGAATGGCATAATGGTCAAGGAGTGGATCATTTTGGACTTCTTGCTCAATAGTAGTGTCTTGATCAAGGATGGGTTTGTCTTGAATGACATGGTTGTGAATGGGATCTTGATCAAGGATAGGTGTATGTTGGAGGCCACGATTATCTAGAAGGACATCTTGAATGGACTTAAAGATAGGGTCATGGGATGGACTACTTTGATCTTGACATGACGGTGATGTTATGATGTCATGATTTGGACTTTCATATTGGCATATATCCTTAAGTTTATTTAATGGGATGTGACTTTGGAGACCATGACTAGACATGTTTTCATGACTAAATGTATGTTGGGATGGAGTGACTTGGAAAGGATTAGTGGACGAAGGACTAGGATATGACATCGAGGCTTGTAGAGGATTAGTGGATGGTTGACTAGGATAGGACGTGGATACTGGGAAGGGATTGGTGGATGGTTGATTTCCCTTGTCAAAGTTAGAATAAGGGTGACAAATGGATGTTTGTTGTGTATAAATGGCATGGCTTGTGTTAAGTGAGTCCTGATGGTAAGGGTAAATGGTTGAATGACTAGGGATTTGGAATGTTGGTAGGAAGGGTATTGGTATTTGGATTGGATGAATTTTATTTTGAAGTCTATGGCTTGTTGGTATTGACCCTTACAGAGTAACTGGTATTCAACTTGACTAGCAAGCATATCAAGGTGAATTGAAGACATGATAGCGAATGGTATGAGACTAAGACTATGTTTTTTGGATTTTGAAATAAGAAGTGACAATGTTGTCTAAAGGGAATGCCAAATTCAAAGGGATAATGAAGACTAAAATGAATGGTGGAAGACTAAAGTGTTTTTGACAATGCAAATTCAAGGTATAAGGGAACTCTAAGGTGCAATCAATTTGGATGGAATTTTTAGAGATGTTTACTTAACCACTCAAAGATTGGTCAATGTCTCAATTTGGATTATCAAAAGACTATTTAAGGGGCTAAATGAAAATGACAAGATGAAAAAGTGAGGTTTCCTAACTAGACTTACAAGTTGGAAAGGTCTCACAAAAGGATAATGACTAAAGGAAATGATTTTGACGGCAAATATTTTGCAAGGTATGACAAGTTTTCCTATTTCAAAGTCTGCAAAGATGAGGACCTAAGAGCTTATTTATGTTGGAAATGTTGATGGATTCTAAGGTGCAACTAAAAATTTGCAAAAGTGGACCTATGGTAAAATGCAAGCTAAAAGATGCAAAGATGAGAGATTTGAGCAATTCCTTTTCTGGTTTTGAATAGAGGTCATTGGAAAAATATGTTTGAAAAAAGTTGGAAAATGTTTGGTCTCCAGTTTGGATAGTGACAATGATTTTTCCAAATGATAGGCAATTGCGTCGTTTTAGGTAGCAAATGCGTTGCAGGGGATCAAATGCATCTTAGATTAGCAAATGTGTTGTTTCGGGTCACATATGTGGTTCAAGAAATCAATTGTGTAGTTTCGAAAAGAAAATTTATTGTGTTACATTCAAATGCATTATTTCAGTTAGCAAATGCGGCTTGTCAAGTCTATTGCAGTTCACAGCGTAGAAAATGTGTTGCAGAGTGAATAAAAGTCTGGTTTCTTTGCAGTTTTGGCAGATTTTTAGGATTGTTTTAGTTTGAATGTGTTTTTCTAGATTTGTGAGGGATGTTTATTTATTCATTGTTTCAAAAAACACTTGGCTAACAAATGGTTTTTTTTAATGTTGAAAACAAGCACAATCTTAGGTTTGGTAAGGACTATATTCACTGGATTCCACGTGGGTTTCCTCAACCACACTTATTCTTAGCAGGTGATTTAGAAGCTTGGCCACACTAGCTCCCCCTTACATTGCACTCACTTCTTGGGTCAACCAAGCTTCGAGCCCTCATAAATCTCCCATGACAGGATCTTCACCTCTACTAAGAACTACGAGAATGTGAATGCCTTGGCAACGACCATTGTTGCACCAGAGAATAGAAAGGGTTTTTGGAAACTACACAAAAGTTTCTAGTAAGGGCACCTGTTCGAGTGGCCACACATGAGGCTAGTTTAGATTTGATAAGGAGGAATCCCATCCCGAAGAGGTTGTGTTCTTTTGGGGGATTCACTTGTCTGTGTGACACATCCGCACTCGTAATCCTAAGTTTTCCATTACGATTCACCATTGTATACCGGTCGAGAGTAGCTCGGCTAAAGAGCTTCATTTCCGATTTGAGTCGCCTTGGGGTGAGTAATTTTTCCCACCAAGGAAGGCCCAATTCCTAGAGTCAATAACAATTTCGCTTGCACCCAAGATCGCACAAGTGTAAAAGGGGAGACGATACTTCTATTATTGAATTAGGGTTACACAAATTGGAAACACTTGTTCATTTAATTATCCAAATTGAAATGTGAGGCAAACACATCAAACACTTTGTTCATTCTAAACCCAACTAAGTGTGAGAAAAACAAAGTTTATTTTGGGCCAATGACATGAGAATGCATGTAAATTTTAGCCTTGATGAGTTTCAATGCAAGATTGTGGTCATTTTAAACCCATGAGTGAATGAATGTTCATTTTATCCCATGAAATGTAAATGCAAGTTGTGGATTGTTATTTGTTTGATTTAGGATTGTAAAAAGAATTAAAAACAAATCAACAAACAAAGGTTAGACTCCTTTTCCAGCTTGCCACATGCTATAAACAACCAGATTAGTAACCCAAAATCCCTAAGCTACTAAACAAAAAAAGAAAAACTAGAAATTCTATCAAAAAACTAAAATTAAAATTTTCCCAAGCGAATGCATTGCAGAGCTAAAAGCCCAAATTTACCAGGTAGCTACGTCATGGTGTCTATCAAATGCGTCGGGCATGTGTATGCATCGTTCGGACTTGCGGATGCATTGCAACAAAGCAAATGCGGCGTTCTAGTTAGCAAATGTGACCCGAGACTGTGGATGTGTCATTCTGCAAATCGAATGCATTGCGATGTAGCAAATGCGGCGCTCCGTACATGTACCTTCAAGAAAAACAAAAAAAATCATACAAAAATTTGCAAAAATGTGGTTTTGATGTTGGGTTCACCAATGTAACCTAGAGAAAATATTGAGTTAGCATTATAAAGCATAAACAAAATAAACCCAAAGCAAAGCAATGAAGAACAAAGGAGTAGAAAGCATAAAAACAAAGAACAAGGTTACCAAATGTCTTTAACCTCCATGAATCACCTTCATTGCACCTTCTCCATTTGTTGCAATATTATGTTTGCCCTCAGATTTGTGATGAGCAACCTATGACTATGACAATTTCCAAAGCAAACTTTGAAGGATTATAATCTAAAAGCTACACAATGCAAGTATGCAACTATGAAGCAAGCCTAAAGCATGAAGTCAAGAGCATGGAAGATGTATGAAGTATGTAGATGTCAAAATGAGGTTGAAATTGCCTTTTTATAGAAAAGTCAATTTTGGATTAATGGCCAAGATTGAAAGTTAAGAGATGCCCTAAGATCAAAGGTTGAAATTAAATGTGACAACTAGCAATTAGGGTTAGGGAAACATTAGGTTAAAATTTGAATTGAATGGAAAAGATTTGATTTTGTGAATTGATTATGGCCAAGGTTACATGTGACAAGAGGAAATATGGGCATGGAAAAAGAAAAAGCTGGAAAATCAAATAATATTAGAAATTATTTGATTTATGGAGGAAAGTTGACCTTTTGAATTAATTCAAAAATGGGGCCATGTGACAGTAAATAATTAATTTAAATTATTTACTTAGGGAGAAAATATAAAGTAGACAATTTTAAATAAATATCTTTATTTAAAATTAGAAAAAGCCAAGGTGGGTAATAATTAAATAAATTAAAGAATTTATTTAATTATAAGAGGACAGAAGATACTAGTGACGTATTTAAATAAATAAATAAAATTTATTTATTTAAATAATCAGGAAGACATAGTGGACAAGTAGTAATTAAATAAATTTAAGAATTTATTTAATTATAGAGAGACATTAGAAAATTAGCATGCATTTAAATTCAATAAATATAATTTATTTATTTAAATAGCCAAGAGGAATAAAAGATATGAATTAATTGAATAATTGAGAATTATTTAATTAATAGTTGAATTTGGACTATAGGACATAATTAAATATTTTAATTATGTTGAGAAGAAATAAAAGAGAAATAAAGTTTGCAGGCCTAGGTCAATTTGATGTGTCTACACATACATCTCAACATTAGGAATTTCATCAATATTTAAGTGAGATGGGATAGATCGCGTACCTTCAATCGAGGGTGGAATAGATGACATACCTTGAGGTTGACATGTGGATGATGGTGCACCTCCTTCCTCAAATGTGAGTGATGATGTACTCTCAACTTGAGATGTGGTGGATGGTGTCCCTCCATATTCACTTGCAGTAGATGGTGTCCCTCCATATTCACTTGTGGTAGATGGTGTCCCTTTGAATTCACTTGCGGTAGAGGGTGTGTCTACAACTACGATAGTCAAATCTATCTGAGCACGATGCTTTCACATCCATTCCCTTTGTGCCACCAATGACTTTTCTCTTTTTGATGGTTGAGGTTCCTCTTCAATTGTTTTGTTTTCATCAATCGTATTCAATTTCTTCTTCTGACGATGTTCCCTCATCCATTCTTTTTTCTTTGCTTTATTAGTTTTGTACTCTTCCTATGTTGGTTTATTCCTTGTTCATTTCCTCGGCATGGTGGATAATTTTACCTATAGCATGATAAAGAGACAAATATTAGTTCCTAAAAAATGAATCCATACAAATAAATGAAATATATGTCATTCAAGGCTTCATACAAAATACTTACAATCATCCTGTAGAAGAGTATTTCTAGTATAGACAAAGGTCACATGAATTTTTGGATGGAATTCCTTAAAGAAATGTGGTTATGTGGCATGCCATGATTGTAAGATAGGCTCAAAATGGAAGCATGGACAAGGCATGCAATGTTTTGACAATAATGTTTTGGTAGATATGTATGCAAAATATGTTACCTTTGACAAGCTAGTGAGGTCACTAGCTTGTCAATGTAGTAGGGTTGACAAGGTAGGGGTAGTTTGAAAAAATGCCTCATAGAAATGGGGTCTCACGGTGATGTACTCACTAGCTTGGCAATGCAGTAGGGTTGACAAGGTAGGGACAGTTTAAAAAAATGACTCATAGAAATGGGGTCTCGTAGAGTTGACAAGGTAGGGACAGTTTTAAAAAATGACTCATAGAAATGGGGTCTCACCATGAGACCCCATTTCTATGAGGCATTTTTTCAAACTTCCCCTACCTTGTCAATCACCGTGAGACCCCATTTCTATGAGGTATTTTTTCAAACTGCCCCTACCTTGTCAACCCTACCACATTGACAAGCTAGTGAGCTCACTAGATTGTCAAAGCTCACATAAATTTTTGGATCCAATGCCTTAAAGAAATGTGGTCATGTGGCATGCCATGATTGCAAGATAGGCTCATAATGGAAACATGGAAAAGGCATGTGAATTTTTTTACAATAATGTTTTGGTAGACATGTATGCAAAATGTGGTACCTTTGACAAGCTATTAAGCTCACTAGCTTGTCAATGTGGTAGGTTTGACAAGGTAGGGGTAGTTTGAAAAAATGCCTCATAGAAGTGGGGTCTCATGGTGATGTAGCTTGTAAATGCAGTAGGGTTGACAAGGTAGGGGCAGTTTGAAAAAATGCCTCATAGAATTGGGGTCACCGTGAGACCCCATTTCTATGAGGCATTTTTTCAAACCGCCCCTACCTTGTCAATCCTACCGCATTGACAAGCTACTGAGCTCACTAGCTTTTCAACACGCTCACATGAATTTTTAGATCCAATGCCTTAAATAAATGTGGTCATGTGGCATACCATGAATGCAAGATAGGCTCAAAATGGAAGCATGGACAAGGCATGTGAATTTTTTGACAAAAATGTTTTGGCAGACATGAATGAAAAATTTGGTACCTTTGACAAGCTAGTGAGCTCACTAGCTTGTCAATACGGTAGGGTTGACAAGGTAGGGGTAGTTTGAAAAAATTCCATAGAAATGGGGTCTCATAATGATGTACGATGGTGCAGGAGCACCTTTGATGCAATTTTTGGTTATATTGTGAAACTTTGGTTTTCTTTGTTTTGGCTCGATTGATGTAAATAAGGTCATTTGAGACCATCCTAGTGATTTAGGACCATTTTTGTTCATTAGGTAAAATTTAGGAAAATATTGTAAAAGTTGCTTAAAAGTTGTCAATGTTGTCATGACAACTTTGTAAATTTGTTAAGCAAGTAGTTGAGGGTTGGTTGGAGGCTGGTAAATGTTTGTAACAACATAGATATGTATTGTAAGCATGATTCCTAGGGTTGGAAGGAGTTTGAATAAAGAAAACTTCAATTTTGCACATTCAAAACTGTATTTTTCTTGCAAAACTGAATCTTTTGTCACATCGTACAAATTTATACTTGTGGGTATGGTTTGAAGGTTGATTGGAGAAGTTGCAGGGTTTTTTTTATCTCTATAATGCTTTTTGTTTGATCAAAATCCATTGATTTTTTCATGAGATATTGCCATTTTTTTGAAAACTATCACAAACCCTACCTAGGGTTCCAGTCATTGGAAAAAATGCCATATCTTGAGATTCCACCGTGAGAAAATGATAAAAACTCATAGGAAATTTTGTCTTGACATTTTCCACATTCTTGTGGGATTGGGGTCCTTCATTTTCATGTGTGAAAGAGATATCTTGGACAGTCAACTTCACAATCTCATTTGGACAGTTTGAAACCCTACATTGTGATTGTTTGTTTAATTCCTTGCACTGTCTCATAGAACCTGGTTTGGGAAATGTTGTGCCATGTTGTTCAAAGGATTTGAAGGCCAAGGATTCCATTGGAAGGCTAGTTCCATTGTTTTCTATTTGCACCATGTTGTAAGCAAATGCTTAATTATCTTTTGTGATGACCTTCATGTTTGAGTGTGAAGACCTTTCATGTCTAAGAAATGTTGGAATCCTTCAAAGATTATTAGAGTAGACTTACACAAGTCACATCCTAACTATTCCATGGTGGCTACCTTTCATTGGATGTTAAGTGACTATATGGCCAATGTTGTCAAGAAGCACCAAATTCCTAGGTGATTGTTTGTAGTGATTGTTTGAGTCAAGAATGCTTGAAAGTCTTCAAATGTATTGGAAGGGATTGAAACATTGCTGCCCCATTTTTATAGGCTTCCCTACTATTGTGTTGGTGTGTTTTCCTTCCATGAAGGCCCTATAGGCTAAGTCATCAATGGTGACAAGGTGTACTAAGATTCCTTATAGATTGTAGCCCATGAGACCCTTAATGAAGTGTATTGGAACAATCATGTTTTGCTAAGGTTTGCCCCTACTCTACATCATACAACCCCATTTCTATGAGGCATTTTTCAAACTGCCCCTACCTTGTTAACCCTATCGCATTGACAAGATAGTGAGATCACTACCTTGTCAATGCTCACATGAATTTTTGGATCCAATGCCTTCAATAAATTTGGTCATGTGGCATGCCATGATTGCAAGATAGACTCAAAATGGAAGCAAGGACAAGGCATGCGAATTTTTTGACATTAATGTTTTAGTAGACATGTATGCAAATGTGAGCATTGACAAGCTAGTGAGCTCACTAGCTTATCAATGCTTGCATGATTTTTTGGATCCAATGCCTTAAATAAATATGGTCTTGTGGCATACCATGATTGCAAGATAGGCTGCACCTTTCCCCATGTTCCTAACTTAGCCTTGAATAAAGAGTCTTGAAATAGTGGAGAGAAGGGTTACAATCCCTTGTAGGTAGACTAATCAAGGAAATATTTAAAATATATCACAACATTAGTGATGATGTAAGTTTAGAAAGAGAGATGAAAACCAAAATAGATTCAAAGATCTATCAATGTGGGAGGAGCATATTCCAATTTTGTAGGTAAAATTTGGTAGCATAGACAATGCAATCAGCTATTTGAAAAAACTCACATTGCCATGAGACCACATTTCTTTGAGGCATTTCTTCAAACAACCAATTTCCTTGTCTATGTTGTTTGATAAAATTCTTTGGTAGACGTATGGGAAATTTGGTACCATAGACAAGGCAATCAACTACTTGGTAGAATTGTTTAACAAAATACCTCAATGAGATATGTCCTTGTGGACTAGAATGATTGCAGGATATGCACAAAATGGATTTATTGAAAAGGCTGTAGAAAATTTCAAGCATATGCAATTTCTAGGTGTAAAACCAAATTCCACTACGTTTTTCAACATCCCCCATGCCTATACCAAAATGAAAGATTTGGAGAGGGGTATGCACATCCATAGAAAAGGATTGAGAAATGATGTATTATTTTACATACTTATAACTTCTCTCATATATATGCGTATACAAAATGTGGAAGCATACACAAGGTAGGTCAATTTTTTAACAAAATGCCTCAAAGAGATGTGGTTTAAAAATGTAATTGGCAAGTGTAAAGAATTATGTAATTTAAAATGCTCATTAACAAGCTAAGTTTATAATGACAAACAAACAATGATGAACATGGTAAATGTAAAATAACAAAATCAAAGCAAGCCAAAATAGAATGAAAGAAAATATAAAGAAAATGTGTAAAGACTTCACATACCTTAAAAATGGATATTTCAATGGAGGAGTTCTATCCAATTATGTGGACTTTTCTTCTTCTTGCATCAAACTCCTCAAAAATTTGAGTTTTTCAAAAGCTTGTTTTCTTTTCAATGTTCAATTGTGTATCACTCTTGAATGGAATTGAGACTTGAATTGATATTATATGCCTTTCAACATGAAAACTCTGTTATTTCATGCAAAGGTGGTGGAAAGATCATAAAAAAGGTGGTAGAATGTGAAAAAATTGCATGCACACTTCACAAAAGCATCAAAAAGCTTCTTTTTGTCAGAACGCATGCATAACCAGGAGAATATACAGAATTTGTGCCTAGAGATCACAGGTATATTGAGTTTTTTACCATTTTTAGACCAATACAAAACATGTTCATGTTATAACGCGAGCGTGTTATGTCTTGCTAAACAAACATCTAAATCTCAACTTCTTCAAAACATGCTCATGTTATGAGAAATTTTATTTTTTATGTTTCTTTTCTCTCTCTATCCTTAGCCATCCATCCCCCTTAGCCATCTAGGTCTCTCACTTATCCCTAAACCCTCAACCCTAGACATTATGCCTTAAACCCTAAATCCTAATATCTCTCTCTCACTCCCTCTATCTCTATCCCACTCCCTCCCTCCCTCTCTCTCTCTCAAGTCTCTCCCTCCTACCCTCTCTCTCTCCCACACACACACACTCCCTCTATATCTATCCCACTTCCTCCCTTCGTCTCTCTCTCTCAAGTATATCCCTCCTACCCCCTCTCCCTCTCTCAGGGCACTCTCTCTCTCTCTCTCTCTCTCTCTCTCTCTCTCTCTCTCTCTCTCTCTCTCACTCTCTCTCTCTCTTATCCCTCTCCCTCTGGGTCTCTCTCTCCTCACTCACTCCCTCTACCCTCTACCCTTAACCCTTAAACCCTCTACCTCTATCTCTCTCTCTCTCAACCCTCTACCATCAACCTAATCCTCAACCTTATACCCTCAACCCTTAAACCCAAGTAAACTCTCTACCCTAATCCTCAACCCTATACCTTCAGCCCTACCCTATCAACCCCTCAGCCCTCACCTAAACCCTCTACCTCTGCCCTACCCCCCCAACCCTCATATTCTCCCTCAACCCTTAATCCCCCTCAACCCCTATAAACCCTCAGCCCTACCCTCTACCCTATACATTGGACCCTCAACCCTAATCTTTCAACCATATACCCTCAAACCTATACCCTAAACTCTCTACCCTCAACCCTAAACCCTAACCTTCTACCCTCTACCCTCTATCCTCAACCCTAATCCCTCAACCCTATACCCTCAATCCATTACCCTAAACCATCAACCCTATAACCTTAATTCTCAACCCTCTACCCTTTACATTGGATCCTCAACCCTCATGTATTTGTGTCCCTCCCTCCTCTTCTCTCCTCTCTATCTCACTTCTCCCTCAATTTCTCCCTCCATCCATCCCTCCCTCTCTACCCTAATCCCTCAACCCTTAAATCATTAAACACTAAAGATTAAACCATAAAACCTCAACACTCAACCCTTAAACCCTCTACCCTCTACCCTCTACCTTAATCCCTCAACCCTATACCCTCAACCCGTAAACCCTTAAACCCAAGTAAACTCTCTACCCTAATCCATCAACCCTTAATCCCTCAACCCTCAACCCTCAACCCTCAACCCTCAAACCCTAAACCCTCAACCCCTATACCCTCTACCCTATACATTGGACCCTCAACCCTAATCCCTTAACCCTATACCCTCAACCATCTACCCTAAACCCTAAACCCTCAACCCTTAAACCCTCTACCCTCTACATTAAACCTTCAACCCTCAATTCTCAACCCTCAACCCCTATACCCTCTACCCTATGCATTGGACCCTCAACCCTAATCCTTCAACCATATACCCTTAAACCTATACCCTAAACCCTCTACCCTCAACCCTAATCCATCAACCCTAAACCCTTAAACCCTAAATTGTTAAACCTTCTACCCTCTACTCTCAACCCAATACCCTCTACCCTCAACCCTATACCCTCAACCCAATACCCTAAACCATCAACGCTATAGGTCCTCAACCCTATACCCTCAATTATCAACCCTCTACCCTATACATTTGATCCTCAACCCTCATCTATCTTTGTCCCTCCCACCTCTTCTCTCCTTCCCTCTATCTCAATTCTCCCTCCATCTCTCCCTCCATCCCTCCCTCCCTATCTACCCTAATCCCTCAACCCTATACTCTCAATCCTTAAACCCTTAAACACTCAACCCTAAACCCTCAACCCTCAACCCTCAACCCTCAACCCTTAAACCCTCAACTCTCAACCTAATACCCTCAACCCTCAACCCTATAACCTCAACCCTTAAACCCTTAAACCCAAGTAAACTCTCTACCCTCAACCCTTAATCCCTCAACCCTTAAACCCTCAACCCTCAACCCTCAACCCTTAAACCCTCAACCCTCAACCCCTATACCCTCTACCCTATACATTTCACCCTCAACCCTAATCCCTCAACCCTCTACCCTCTACCCTCTACCCTCTACCCTCTACCCTCTACCCTCTACATTAAATCCTCAACCCTTAATCATGTTGGCAAATGGTCAGCGCTTCCCTTAGGATTCGTGACATGGACTAACTACCTCTCGTGGATCTTTTAACTCCGGTAGTTGTATCGGGCATTAACAGGTCGATCTTTTGGTGCAACGACAACTGTGGGCCAACAAGTTGTATCAGAGCTAAAGGTTTTGGGTTTGAATCCACTCGGGTAATTTTGAGGGGGAGTTTTTTGGTAGATGGTTAGCACTCCCCTCGAGATTTGTGACATGGACTAACCGCCTCACGTGGATCCGTTAACTCTGGCAGTTGTATCAGGCATTAACAGGTCGATCTTTTGGTGCAAAAACAACTATGGGCCAACAAATCCCTCAACCCCTATACCCTCTACCCTATACATTGGACCCTCAACCCTAATCCTCAAACCATATACCCTCAAATCTATACCCTAAATCCTCTACCCTCAACCCTAAACCCTCAACCCTAAACCCTTAAACCTTCTACCCTCTACCCTCTACCCTCAACCCAATTCCCTAAACCATCAACCCTATAGGTCCTCAACCCTATACCCTCAATTCTCAACTCTCTACCCTATACGTTGGATCCTCAACCTTCATCTGTCTCTATCCCTCCCTCCTCTTCTCTCCTTCTATCTATCTCACTTCTCCCTCCATCTCTCCCTCCATACATCTCTCTCTCTCTACCCTAATCCCTCAACCCTTAAAACCTTAAACACTCAACCCTAAACCCTTAAACCCTCTACCCTCTACCCTCTACCCTAAACCCTAAACTCTCTACCCTAAACCCTAAAATCTATATGCTCAACCCTTAAACCCTCAACCCTTAACCCTTAATCCCTCAACCATAATCACTTAACCCTTAAATCCTACACCCTCAACCCTTAATCCTTCAACCCTCAACCCTCAATCCATAAACCCTCAACTATCAACCCTTAATCCCTCAAACCTCAACCCTTAAACCCTAATCTGTCAACCCTAAAACCCTCAACTCTATACCCTCTACAATATACATTAAACCTTTAACCCTCAATTCTCAACCATCTACCCTATACATTGGATCCTCAACCATATACCCTTATAAAAACTATATAATCAACCCTATACCCTCAACCATCAACCCTAAAACTCATCCCTCAACTATTAAACCCTTAAACCCTCAACCGTTAACCCCTCAACCCTTAAACACTTAAATCCTCAACCCTCTAACCTATACATTATACCCTATACCCTATACATTGGAACCTCAATCCTAATCCCTCAAACATATACCCTCAACCCCTATCCCTCTCTCTCTATCTATCCATCTCACCTCTCTCTCCCTCCCTCTCTCCTACCCTCTCTAATTGTCTCTATCTACCCTCTCCCTCCCCTCCCCCACTGCCTCTTCATCACTCCTCTCTCCCACTCCCTCTCTCTCCCTATCTCGCAGGTCTCTCCCTCCCACCCCCTCTCTCTCTAAGGTCTCTCCCTCTAGCACCCTACCTAGGTAACTCTCTCTCTCCCCCCTCTCTCTATCTATCCTTCCCAGCCTACCTAGATAAGTCCCTCTCACACCACCCCCCTCTCTCACATTCCCTCTTTCTCTCCCTCTCTCTTAGATCACTCCCTCCCACACCCTCTCCCTCTCTCATGTCTCTCACTCTCACACTCCCTCTCTCTCACTCCCTCTCTCTCCCACTCCCTCTCTCTCTCACTCCCTCTCACTATCTATCTCTCAAGTCTCTGCCTCTCACCCCCCTCACACTCTCACGTCTCACCCTACCAACATAGCCCTCTCTTTCTCTCCCTCTCTCTCTTCCACCCCCTCTCTCTCTCTATCCATCTATCCCTCCCACCATACTTAGCTAAGTCCCTCTCACTCCAATCCCTTCTCTCCCACTCCCTCTCTTAGGTCTCTCCCTCTCTCAGGTCTCTCTCTCTCTCTCAGGTCTCTCCCTCCCACCCTACCTAGACAACTCTCTCTCACTCACTCTCTTAAAATTCTCTCTCCCTCTAAAGACATACATAAATAGGGTAAACCCACAAAACTAGTTTACAATTCCATTGAGGAAGGAAAAATGCATTTTCAGATGGAAAACACTTTAGGGGTTCGGTAGAACTAAGGGGTTCACTAGAACCCCCCTTTAATGGGTTTTATTTTTTAATTGCATTTAAAGGGGGGTTCGCTAGAAGGGGGTGTTCTAGCGAACCCCCTAGTTCTATCAAACCCCCCTTTTTCCCCCTTCTCCCCCTTTTCTACCAAATCTCTATGAAAAATTTCCCTTCAAAGCTTGGGTTGAGGATGAAAATGGAGGAGACATAATAGAACCAACTGGATGATGGTAGCCCTCAAAACGAGCTATCCATTGAATATAATTTTAATATGTTTTGGTTTTACTATGTATTTTTTTTAGTTTGATTAAACATAGGTTTTTCACTAAAAATAAAGCTCTTTGTTCTGTACATGTGGAAAAATATCAGTGCACTAGATATTGATGTCCTTGATCCAACAAAAAACAAAAAGAATTTCGATACATACAAAAAAAACGTTATGCTTTAGCCAGTAAATCATGTTTAAATTGTAACTAGTTTGACTTTGAAACTTAATTAAGAAAAAATAATTCAAGGAAATACTATGAAACCAATTCCATGCACTAGATATCATAGTTATGAATCTAAATTCGAAAAAAAATAGAATTTTATCCTTCATTGAAAAAAAATTGTGTTAGCTAGTGACGTCACTCTTTAAAAATGGTGTTTACTATTAAAAACTAGTTTTCGAAGGAGATAGAAAAATAAGTGCATTTTGATTCCAATAATTTTGAAAAAAAAATATTTAGAATCTATAGAAAAAATGTCACAAATCATTAGTTTGCATCATCTCCAAGTTCCTCACGATTTAGCCACTATAGGTGCCCGAAAGTGAAGATTTAGTTTAAAAAAATCAATTCAATATCCAGTTTGGCCAAAAAATTTAAACCAATATTGTGGGATCACCCAATATATAGATAAAAGTAGACATACATACATACAAATATACATACATACTTACATACATAAAAGCATACATACATATGTACATACAATCTTACATACAAGCATACATGTACATATATACATACAATCTTACATACATACATACATATAGGCATACATACATACATGTCATACAAGCATATGTACATAGAAACATACAAATATATATACATACATTCAATAAAGTAGCATTTAACACAAAGCAAGACATAATGCGAGTGTGTTATAATGTGCTCACATTATGTGTTGCACAAACACAAAAACCATGTCAAAACTAAGAAATAACATGAGCGTGTTATAATACGCTCACATTATTTCTTGCTTTGGGAATCCCCAAGCCTTAGGCTTGGTATTTGCCTTAGAATACCAACCCAAATGTTTGGAGGGCCTTCCCAACATCTAAAGACGTGTTTTTTGCAAATTGTATAATATTTCACATAATCGGGTTCGTGCTCACCATCACGAGTGCACGTGTTTCAATGTCAAACAAATCGAACACCTGGGTAATGTTAGGCTCTCTCTTAGCTATCTAATGAAGTAGATTTTTACACTTTTTTACAATGTTAAGCCTTTGATCTTAAGTTTCTTTTGTTTGTATGTCTATTTTTTGGCAAAAACTAGTGTGTGGTGTTTTTTCGTTATAAATTAACCATTCATTGAAATTTCAAATAAATTACATTTTTAGAAACTAGACTCCATTCTACACATATTAAAAAAAATCAATTAGTTTCCAAAATTTATAGGGGTAGCACGACCAAAATTCTATTTTTTAGGAAGTGACCACTTTGAAAATTAGTAAAAAATCAAATATTCATTAAAAAATTATCAGAAAAATCGAGCATAAACTACATATTGTAAGGTAATTTCTCACTGAAATGATTTTAAAATTACTAAAAAAAAGTTCACCGTGCTAGGGAGCCACAAAAGTTGTTATTTTATGTTTTTTTGACAAAAACAAAACCAATTTTTTCGGTCCCCTCTTTTGAACCCCTTAATCTCAACCATTTAAAAAAAATAGTAGTTTAGAAAGTAGACTCGGAGCACTACGATCCTTATTTTTGTTTCATCTTAAAATTTTGAGTGTAACTATCCTCAATTTCACATCCAAGGTTAGTATTTCTTGATTTGGAAAAAAAAAAGTGGCCACTTAAGCCCCCTTTTTGGCCCCCCATCTTTTTGCACTTACCCCAAATAGAAAATATTTTTGACCTTTCATCCCAAATGATCCTATAACAATAGGTTATCAATATACTTATCATGTTTTCCACCCACATACCCATGCTAAAGTCTTATTGCAACATGTATATGCTCGAAATCAACCACAAAAGGGCTATTTTGTTTCCAACTAGAACAAATACTCTCATAATTGTCCTTAGTGTGTTGAAAAAATGAGCATTAGAGATCTAATGTTGGATTTTCAAAAGCAGTTGAATGATATTGAAGGAGATAAAGAATATAAATTGCAGTAGGAAGAGTTGACTTGCCTAGCTTACCAATACTAGTAAGAGATGAAAATACAAAAGGAGCAATATGAGAAGTCTCTTGCAAAAGAGATTTCTACTAAATAGTAAAAAATGTAGCTATTACTTGCCCAAGAAAAGAGGCTAGAAACCCAATCAACTTCTTGTATTCCTAGCTTGAAGAAAGAACCTTTTGTGACACTAGAACAACATGCAAAAGAAGAGCATCTCAAGTACAAAATTCCAAGCTTCAAGCAGGGTAAACCTCCTAAATCTTCAAATCAGTCTCTTGAGTTTAAAATTCCAAGTTGTAGGAGTCTTCACCCTTTGCAAAACCTTGAACCCAAGCACGAACAACCCCTTCAAGAAATTTTCCTACCTCAAGAAACTCAAAAAAAATTGCAATAGCTTCTACCATATCAACATTATTGACCTACTGTGCTATTTACCTTTGCAAAGATGGACATATTGTTTATCAAGATAGCTGGTTTAATGGGAAAAAGGAGTTTTTTGAGGTAAAAGAAAAGAAACTTGTAGTTGATGAACCTTCATGTGGTATAGAAAAGGAAAAAAATAGACTTGTTGCAAGAGAATGATGGGAATGATCAACTTGGATAGTACGTTGAAAAGAAGAGGTGTTGAACATAAAGTTTGGTCTAATCTATTTGAAGAAATCTCGTTTTCTATTGAAAATGAGAAAAATGTAGCAATTACTATGTCAAAAAATTAGTTGGGACAATAAGATAACAAGCAAGAGAGAGGTGATGAAAATGAATACTTGACATTCTTATTTGACAAAATTCCTTCTTTTGTTGGCAAGGATGAAGGGAGCATACAAATTTCCATATCATCACAAGTCTTGGAGTAGATGAAAGATAAAAATGAGCATGAAAAGATGTTGGTTTATGAGGAGGAAAATGAGGAAAGCCTTATTTAACAAACTAGAGAAGTTGACACACATAAGGCTACTGGTCAAAATTAATGTGACATCAAATTAGAACCCTTGCTTCAAGAGGATGACCTTGATGTTTTGATGATTCCTCAAGAGAGCTACTATGAAGTCAAAATCAATGCTCTTGTGAATAAAAGAAAAGAGGAGTTTAAAGAAGACTTGTTTTGGGATGATTTAGAGGAATTTTTTTCAAACTTAAATATCAAGACATTCTCTCTTGAAAAGGGAAATCATGAGCATCATGAGCATAGTGTATAATTTTCTATGTTTCTATCAAATTATTCACATTAAATGGAATTTATAAATCAACAAGGTGATAAAGTAGCAGTTCACAAGAAATATGCTAACAAAAAGGGTTTGAAATTTGTTCATTCACAAGGATGTCCTATTAGACATCAAGCCAAGATGAAGGCCAATAAGATACCACAGATCATGCTTGCACCCAATGATGGAGAATCACTTTCATGTATTGTTTTTATTTTTATTTTGGTGTTAAGAGTTTTTATTATGATTGTAGGGGTCTTGAGAGGTCCATTTGGATCATCTTAGGTCGTTTTCATAGTTCTATTGGGCCTAGATTTCAAATTATTTAGTTTCATGGAAAAACTGAAATTTAAATTCTTAGGTGGGTTTTGTCTTGCTACAAGGTTAGGGATTCTCCTCAACTCTTGTTTTTGGGTTTTAGGGGTCAAATAAGGTCTTATGAGTACCATGGTATTCATGTAAGGGTCCTTTAATTGTTTTGTTTACATGTGAAAAGTTGCAAAAAGTGGCACAAAGTGTCAAATTTTATGACATTGTAGTTAGGGCTATTGGGGAAATGAACAAAAATGCTTGTAGCAAATATTTCTTATAGGTTCTTGAATGTTAAATTCATGAAAATATGCTTCAAGAAATGAGGAGCAAGAATTTTGGTGATAAACCCTATTTTAGCAAGTTTGGGATAATTTTTTTATCCAAAATAGTTAAAGAATGACCCTATATGGATTTGTACGACCAGTGGACATGAATGCAAGTTGATGAAAAGTTAGATTGCTATTTTTTGTTTCCAATGCAAGTGGTTTGGTTGAATTTCATGCTGGTTTGAATAATTTATGATCAAAACAATGTTGACAGTCTTTTTGCAAGCTTAGGGTTTCCCATGAGATTCCAGGGTATGTCCAGGATCATGATGGGCCAAAAAGTGGCGATATGTAAGTGATATGATGGCCCATGTGGCTGACAACTTTTTTTTACCCAAAATTGATGAAATGAAAAGGGTTTTTAAAGGATATTCTCAGCTTTCCACCAATATAAATTATGCATAACTTTGAATTTAATAAATAATTATTATTCATTTTCTATTTGAATTATGACTAAAGTCCTGATAGATAGGTTGATTGAAAAACATCTATAGCTTTCAAACGGTATCACATTTTTTGAATCTGAAACATGTGTCACATTCTATACTTTGCATACTATAGGGTTAAAAAAAATGAATTTCATGAAGTTTTGACCAAGTTAAGGTGGTCAAACATACAAGTTTCTATATTTTTTAAAAGTTGTAATAAAAAAATCATAATTAATTATTTACTTGGAAAAAAATTACAAAAAAATATGCATCACATCGAGACATGAGTCCTCTACTTATATCTAAAATCTTATAAAAAAATATTATCATTTTATTGTGGTTAGGGTGGTCAGACAAACACCTACTTCTTATTTTTTCCCTAAAATTTAGGTACTACTTCATTGAAATTTCAAATTTTCACCAAATAGATTTTATTTTTTTAAAATAAACCTAGTAGTTTAGAAACTACATTCAATTTGCTACAGATTCTATTCTTACATATTTTTGAAATAATAAAGATAACTTATTCAAATTTTTACGTCAGGTTGCCTAACTCTGATTTTTTGAATTTTTATCACCACTTAAGGGCTTTTTTTTTCCATGATGATCCTGCACATGCCCTCCAATGCCCTTAACTTTCATTTCCAATGGTGAATTTTTTTAAAATTTGGAACTAGTTTTTTGTATCCCTATGTGAATTTTCTCACAAAAGGAGGGGTGCTAATTCATTGGTTGGTGTGAGTTATTTAGAATAGTCATATTCTTTGACTGTGCAACCCTTAGTCTTGTTGAGGGTTTTGTGGAATTTCTTTGTTTGGATTTGAATGTTATTACGAAGGGTTTGAATGGAGCCTATAGGGTGTGATTTGAGTTGTTGAAATCCAAAACCTTGTCAAACCTATGATTTGTTCTTTTTGTATGTGTCTTGACCCCAGTAAATGGATTGTAGAGTATGTAATGCAGGGTATTAGTTGATGTCCTCATTGAAGGCTCAAATAATCTTGTGTTGTTGGCAATACCACATTTTTATCATCCTTGAGATCCCATTGAGTTGGTAAAATATTTTCCTCTTCATCATTATTGGTATCAAAGCCTAGAAAGATTTGGTAGTGAAATCTGTCCAAGTTAACAAGATTTTGTATAAGGTTGTATGTGAAGGTATTGGTGTACTAAAAGACTGGGCTAGAGGAAAATAAAGAAGCCTAATGTGAGGTATCATGAAGACAAGAAGATGCAGAAGCAAGATAAAAAATAAATCCTCAAATGGAAGGACAAGATGAAAGACAACAGAATAAGCCAAGTTGTAGAGTTTGATACAGAAATGGCAAAGTTGAAAAGAGGTATTAAGCTTGTAGTGTAGCAGTGTCTTGAGGAAGTATAGCAAGGAAATGTTGGGTATTATCCAATGAGAAATAAGGTGAAGTAGCCTATAAAGGTGATTGTTCAAAAAAGAAGAAAGCAATGGATAGTTGTCTTGGAATGTGAAGGTGAAAAAGGTTTGGATAGAAAATAGTTGCTAAATGAGGAAGAAAGGAAACAAGTTGTAGCAAAGGTACATTGTGAGGTAATTAAAGATGATTTGTGGGAACAATTTTTTGAAATAGAACAAGAGTGGAAGGTGAATATTTCTAATGAAGGTGTGAATACAAGTAGGACAACGAAGGAAGACACAAGAAAACAAGCATAGGGAGCTAGTGAAGAGGCACATTGGCGTCATGTTTCTTATCTAATGCATGTTGATGATAATGTTTGTATAGGTGCAGAACAAGGAGAGAATGAAGAGGATGAAAAAATGGACAGCAGTAATGAGGCATATGAAAGATAAATAAAAATTTGGCATCTTGCAGTTGAGAAGATCATTAGGAGGAGGTACAAAAAGCAAGCACAAAATAAAAGTGTGAAGACCAAGAAACAAGGAACAGATCAGGCCAAGATTGGAGAGGATCAAGAGGAGGTCGGAGAACAGCTAAGCATGCAACACAATTGGAAGAAGAGAAAGAAAATGAAAACCATCATTTGAGATGGAACTCAAATTTCTCCCTCCTTGAGAGTATGATGTAGGAGCGTCACTTTCATATATTGTTCTTATTATCATTTTTATGTTAGGAGTTTTGATTGTTATTGTAGGGGTCTTTAGAGGTCCATTTGGATCATCTTAGGTGGTTTTGATAGTTTTTTTGGGCCTAGATTTTAAATTATTTGGTTTCTTGTGAAAACTGAAATTTAAATTCTTAGGTGGTTTTTATCTTACTACAGCTTGGGGATTGTCCTCAACTCTTTTTTTTGGCTTTCAGGGGTCAAATAAGATCTTATGAGTACCATGGTAGTCATTGGTTGCACCCACAAAAGGATATAGAAGTCATGAAAAATCCTAACCTGGGAATTGGACATTCCAGCAGGTGACTAACATCTTCTCATGGTCATTCATTTACTTGTCAAACCAGGGAACGTATACTTGAAATGGAGCGGCACTGTATGTGCACTAAGAACTGGTTTTAGCCATAACTTTCTAGAAGTAAATGCTTGAAAGGAATTCTAACTCTTATGCAGGAATGTAAGGCAAAGTCTGATTAACTTAAGCATAACTTAATTAAATTCGGAATCGTAATAACCATTACTTGAAAACAAACCATGAACTGGCCTTATGCTGCAGGAACAATACAAGACTGAGTTTGCACTAAAACTTACTGGAATGAAATTCTAATAGTTAAACAATGAGAAGTAAACAACTAACTACAGATACTTACTAAGTGGGCCCCCTTAGCAAGCATCAACCAACTATGCAAGAATGGAACTCAAAACTTCATCAGCTTCTTATTCATAACTCAGAATCACATACATGGTTATTTGCTTGTAAGAAAACTTAATACAAAGCTTTGTTTGTCATTAGAACACTAATCTCATTACACTTTGTTCTATCTCTACTCTCTAGTCTAATCTCTTCATAATCATCCCGTTCACTTGCGCAGGAGGAACCTTTGTTTAAAGAGAAACAACTAACTAACTAACTAACAGAGAAAGACACGGATATAAATGTCGCTTGAGATGGAGAAATAGATTTCATAAATGCAAGTCTATCTGCTCAACAGATTCAGAGGAAATCTAGAACTCCGCTCTTCCTAGATTGATGATCCATTCGGTTTCTTCCCAATGACCCGGACAAAGAATCCTCGCTTGAAACGACTCCTTCAATGGTGCGCTGGAAATGACTTTTTCCGCAAGGCCATGTTTTGTTGTGCATTGACTTGTTCATACCAGCTTTAACAACCTGTAGAACACATGGCAACAGAGGCAAAAGAAGGCATGCACTCATAATAGCATGACATTCCTCATTAATCACACGCATCCAATTCATCTTACTTATCCAAAAACTACATATATCGTATCAGTCAATTAGGAGGTCAAAACATGGTAATGATCATAGACATACTAAGATATTTAGGCTGCAAGAAATTAGGAATGCTTGCCATAGAATACTACCCATTAACATAAAAATTTCATAACCACAGAGTTTAAAACATCCATAAAAGAGAGCAAGGGTTTTTAAAACTTATAACATGATATCCAAATTATAAACATATTCTGGGCTCATCATTTGCCCCCTACTTTAGCTAATGCTGGTCCTCCAACATTAATCTTCCAGGTTGTGTCCCTGAAATCTATAGGAGTCATATGGCCCTGTAGTACAGTCCCAAACCTGTAGTAGAAACCCCTGCAATTCTGCCATCTTTCATATCTTCGGGCTTCTGTGTCTTCATTGATATCCATGGCCTAATAAGGATACAGTGGCCACATTAAAGCAGGAGGTCTAAATGTCAGTGGAAACCATAATTCAAATCTTTCTTGAAGACCTAACTGCATATATCTTTCTGACCTCCTGACAACTGCTCTTAAATTCAAGGGACTATGGGGCTCAGATTTCTTTAAACCAACTGTTAGCTTTTCCCATCTTGTTTTTCTTCTGAAAGCTAAAAGCTTCCAGAACAAATATGGTTGGCTTTTAAACTCGTCATAAACCTATTTCCTAAGATCCAATATCCTTATCCTTGCTGTAGGATCATAAAAACCATATGCAATAGAAAACCAGGCCCTCATAAATGTTTGGGGGTCTGAGCTTTCTGATCTCAAGGGAATAGGTTCTCTCCACTCAGCCTCCTCATAGTCCTCAAATTGTTTCCAATAATTAATTTCATTTGCTGCCCAGGACATAAGTGATCTCAACTGTATGTCACCTATAAACAAAAGTGGATTCCACTCAATTTCACAAGGGATTAATAAACCATGTTAATAAAACTCACACATAGAATTCATTAGCTAGTTAGGTGCTATTTGATAAGCATCATAGAATTCTTTAGCAAAATTAGGAACAGGGTCAAGGTTTTTAGAAATCCTCATTAACTGAAACCACAGAAACAACTCTTTGAGGCACATTACATATATTCTAGGTGGTGGCCTACATTCCATGATCTGCCCTGCCACCTTCATCGTTTCATTCATCTTTTCCTTCACCTCCTGGATTTCTTGTTTCTGATTTTCAATCTCTTTCTTTAACTTCTTCTTTTCTTCCTCCCACAAACTCTGTTGCATTTGAGTTTTAGCCAGAAGGCGGAAACTCAAGGTCTGAAGTGTCATAGGAGTCCAGATTTTCTGAAGGTATTCTAAGTATTCGATTAGCAGTGTTCTTTTATACACAACCAGTGCCTGGCATGTTTCAGAAGGCAATGGAATTGCATTGGATGTCTCAAGCTGCTCAAATTGCTCATGTTCTTGTTGCAAGACAAACTCTTGTTGCAGGTCAACAAGGGACTGTGTTTCCTCAGAAATTCTTTCAACTGCCTCAACCAAGTCATCAAGACTCGGCATTCTCCCCTCATTATTACAACCTTGTTGTCCTTCCCCAACTTCCCCTGTTTCTTCTTGTATATCATCAGGAATTTCTGAGGGGCTGAGTGAAAAATTCTCAGATATAATCTGAGAATTTTCATGAATGAGTTCCTCAGATTCCTCAGAAATGACAATTATTTCAGGTTGGGTAGAAAAGGGTGGAGTAGTTTGACTTCGTTTTCTTGCTGAAGTTCTCCTAGGTAATGTATTTGATGAAGGAGATTCATTGGAAACTTTTCTCTTCCCAGCTTGCTTGGGGGTTTGAGAATCAGTAGGAGAGGATGATGAAACTGTGGTGACATCAGGCGTTGCTACAGGAGAAAGCTGGGTAGCTCATTTTTGCTTCTTCGTTTGAGGGTTTTCTTCTAGGGTATGCCCAACGCTAGATGGTTCGCCTATCTTTGTTTTCCCTTTTTCATTCCTTGTAGCAGACCTAGTTTTAACTTGGGTAGAGGGCTCAGTTATAGTGGCTGCAGGACTAGGTGCTGTAGGAGAAATAGGGGATTCTTGCTCGACTTCTCTACTTGAAGACTCTACTCTTTTTCTCTTTTTCTTGGGTTGTACAGGCAGTGTTCTCGGAGGTTCAAGAGGCTGCAACCCTTTCTGGGCAACAAATTCTTGCTAGGAAAGGGGTGATACATCCCTCAGAGAACACTTAATTAGTAGTTTAATAAGGGCATGATGGGAGATGGAATTGTCTTTTCCCTTCTGAGTTTCACAGGCACTATGCTCCAAAAGATTCAACAAGAAATTCAGGACGTTGATAGCTAACCCCTGCCTTATATGACTTAACAACTTAAAATGGTAGGAATGCAAATAAGAAAAGTGTCCTTCACAAGTTAAGTACCTGATTATAAAGGAAGCATATTCCGAATAGGGATAAGGCAGTGACACCCTTTTGCACCCTTGCTTTGAAACCTCCAAGGGTCCGTCAGTTGGCAATGAGAATTCTGCCCTGGTAGAGACGGCATCCCTTCCTGAAGGAAATTTTTCTCCAGCTATAGGAAGCCTTGTTATCTCAGCAATCCATTCCTTAGTGACTACTACTGCTAAACCCCATACTGTAGCCTCTCCCTCAGAAAGAGTTCTTAAGAATTCACCAGCAGCGTCGTCATCAAAGGAATCGATACTCAAAAAGTAATTCAACCATCCGCACATACTGAATGCATGAACTATTTGAGGGTCTTGTGTTAAGGCTTCATGAGCAGTTGGTTCATGTCGTACAAGCTGACCACCCATATTCACAACTGTTCTTGCTAAAAACCCTGAATCTCAACCTCTTCTGAATATTTGAAAAACTCTTTTCTCTGCTCTGCTTCTTTCTTTTCGACTTCTTTACCTTTTACTTTACCAGAAATAATATAAAAGACAATTGCATGCAATGATTTCTAGGAACTACTTAATTAAGTAGTTAACTTGCTGATCTAGGAAAAGCATGCATTCATTTGGTGACATGTACAATAAAAATTATCTTTACTAGACGTGGCAATAGCAAAAGGAAAGAATTTGAAACAAATTAGCCCCGCCCCTACTTAAGATTTGACATGTGTTCACACATGTATGAAAGGATAGGCGAGGAATTGGCAGTAATGACTGATAGACATATTGCAATAAATGAATGAATGATGTGACGAACAAAAAGAATATCATGTACCTTGTAATTAATGCCCGCAGATGTTGGTAGATATCACAACACAACCAGAAATGATGGCTTGAAGAGAAACCATAAATGAAGGTGGTACGGTAGATGGATGATGTCGATGGGTGACATAGAAAAGAAGAATGGAATGAGTGAATGATGGTGATGGATTGTGATGGAGAAAGTGGCTTTCGTAAAAAGAAAATCTTTATTATGGACGTTCAACATAATTCAAAGAGATGTTGTAGGAAGAAGACCGAAGCCCTTTGCTACATGAAGATCACTGGCTGTAGGGGAAACAAACTGCTGCATGAATTCTTCTTTTGAAGCCGGCTTATGGTACAACCGAAGACGGTGTCCATTAACCAATAGTTTGAAGCGGATGGGATGAATTGTTGCCAACTGTACCAAACCATTATCAAATACATTCTCAATTTCATACGGATCAAGCCACCTTGTTGTAAGCTTACCTTGATTCTCTTTATACCTGGAGTCATAGAGTAGGGCCCAATCACCAACAGAGAAATGCTTTGTGCGGATATGGTGATCATGCCATTTCTTCCTTTGTTGTTGTACTGCTTCAATATACTGCAGCGCAGCTTTCCGCATCTCATCTAATGCATTCAACTAGAGGAGGCGTTCCTTTTGTGCTTCAAAAAGATCAATTTTTAGTTGTAGAGCAGTCCTTAAGGTCTTATGTTCAAATTCTATTGGCAACATAACAGTCTTGCCATAAAGTAGCTCAAAAGGTGTGAACCCTGTAGTTGTTTTCCAGGTTGTCCTATAGGCCCAGACTGCTTCCGGAAGATGGTTGCTCCAATCCTTCTTGTGTAACTGCACTATTTTTGTAAGGATTTCCTCCAACTCTCTGTTAGTAACCTCCGCCTGACCATTGGCTTGAGGGTGATATGGGCTTGATTTCCTGTGCCTGATCTTATAATCATTCATCAACCCTGTGATCAGTGTTGATGTGAATTGAGCTCCTTGATCAGTGACGAGTTCCCTTGGAACTCCAAATCTAGTAAAAATTTGCTCATACAAGAATTCAGCAACTTTGTTGTCTCGGGCATGCGTCATTGCCTTTACTTCCACCCATTTGGTTACATAGTCAATGTGAACCAAAATGTAGGACTTTCCATTGGATGGAGGGTCTATAGGACCAACAAAATCCATACCCCACTTGTCAAAAGGGGTGACTACTACTTGAGGATGTAGAGGCATTTCATCAGTCTTTGTTGGTCGCCCCATTCGTTGGCATCTATCACATTTCCTGGTATATGCTACAACATCTTTGTGTAGAGTGGGCCAATAATACCCTGTGTTAAGCACCTTCATTGTTGTTCTTTTAGATGCAAAGTGCCCACCACATGGCTCGTCATGACAAGCATGCAGTATGTCATATGTCTCATCTTCCCTCACACACCTAAGCATGACTTGATCTGGTCCAGTATAGAACAAATAGTCTGCTATCCAGGAAAAGTTAAAACTCTTCTCAATTAGCAACTTTATGTCTTTTGGGGAGAAGTGAGTTGGAATCCTGTTAGCTGCTAGGTAGTTTGCAATATCTGCATACCATGGAGTTCGAGTAGCGATATAAAATAGATGCTCATCAGGAAAAGTATCATCAATTACCTCAGATGTGGCAGGTGTAGCTGTTTGAAGTCTTGACAGGAAATCGGCCACCACATTTGTCCTGCCTAGCTTGTCAATAACTGTGATATCAAATTCCTACAACAACAGTAGCCACCTTGCTAACCTTCTAGAAATGGCAAGTTTATTCATAAGGTACCTTATTGCTACATGGTCAGTGTGAACAAATACTTGGTAGCTAGTGACATAATGCCTAAACTTATTCAGAGCATACACAACTGCTAGCAATTCCTTCTCTGTGACAGTGTAATTCAATTCTGGGCCTTGTAGATTCTTGCTGATGAAATAGATAGCATGCTCAATGGAATTCTCCCTTTGTCCTAACACAGCCCCTATGGCATAATCAGATGCATCTGTATGTATGTGAAAGGGAAGACTCCACTTTGGTCCTTGAAGAACAGGTGCTTTAGTAAGTAAGTCCTTCAGCTGCAGGAAAGACTTGTCATAGACCTCAGTCCAGTGAAATTCAGAGTCCTTAGTTAATAAGGCATACAATGGACTGGCTATTTTGCTGAAATCCTTTATAAATCTCCTATAATATCCAGCATGTCCTAAGAAGCTTCTAACATCCTTCTGTTTCATAGGTGCTGGCAAGGTTAGAATAACTTCAATTTTTGCAGGATCTACTTGGATTCTAGTCTGAGAGATGTGATGGCCTAAAACAATGCCTTCTTGCATCATCATGAAACACTTTTCACTATTCAAGGATAAATTATGCTCCTTACATCGTTTCAACACCTTTTCTAAATTTGCTAATGCTTCTTCATAAGTTATTCCATAAGTGGTGAAGTCATCCATGCAAATCTCCATAGATTCATTAGAAATATCAGCAAAAATACTAATGACTACTCTTTGAAATGTGGCGGGAGCATTGCACAGGCCAAAAGATAGGACAGAGTAAGCAAAAGTTCCCCATGGACAGGTAAAGGTTGTTTTGTCCTAGTCACCAGGGGCAATTTTAATTTGATTGTACCCACTATATCCATCCAAAAAGGAGAAATACTTTTTACCAGACAATGAGTCCAACACTTGATCAACAAATGGCAGCGGAAAATGATTTTTTTTAGTTGCAGTATTCAACTCCCTATAGTCTACACAAACTCTCCATTTTCCATTTTTTTTAAGAACAATTACCAGCGGAGATACTCATTGACTGTCTGAAATAGGGTAAATGAAACTAGCATCAAGCAATTTTTGGAGCTCATTTTTAACTATTTCCCTGAGTGTTGGGTTTATCCTTGTTTGAGGCTGCCTAATAGGTGAACAATCTTCTCTAATGTAGATCCTATGAGTACAAAGTTGAGGATCTATTCCCTTCATATCCCCATAGTCCCATGCAAAAGCTTTGTGTTGATCTTGAAGCATTGTAACTAGGGTAGTTTGTTGAGGTTGAGGCAACTTACTATTGATATTTAGACAATGGCTTGGGGACAGCTCAATTTGCTTGGTAAGATTATTCATGGATTTTACTGAAAAAGGTGGTGTTTGTATTTCTTGAGGAAGCAAATGTTGAAAAACTGTAGGGATTTTAAATAGTAGGCTCTCAGGGCTTAGTTGTTGCAGGAAGGATTGTTGAGGACAGTTATCAGGTATAGATGGGCTACTCATATCAGATTTGCACTGCAACATTTGGAAAAGTAGGTCATCCTCACTCTGAAGTTGGGAAAATGGATTAGTTTGCAGCATCATTAGCTGGGCCAATGAGTTAACATCTTTCATTTTCTCTCCTAAGTCTGGCCAAATTGGTTTAGACAGGTTTGGCTGAGGCTGGGTAGGTGGGTATAAGGCCAATTTCTTTGTTGACTGACCATCAAAGATCATCATATCTCTAGAACGGCATCGTATAAAGGCATCAGTTGTGGCTAACCATGGTCTACCTAAGATAATAGGATATCCCCCCAAAGTTGTCTTAGTGGACAATATGGTGAAATCTGTTGGATACTCCCAAGACTCAAGGTTGACAATTATATCTTCTATCATACCATCAGGTGTGACAGTGGAACTATCAGCAAGCTGTAGGATGGTAGGTGTAGACCTAATGGTTAGGATATTCAAATAATTCATAGTGTGCTTGGTCATTACATTGATGGCTGCACCAAGGTCAATCAAAATATTTTTTACCAGCTGGCCATTAATATTGATTTGTACCACAGGACTACCAGAGTCAGCATATTTTGGCATAACTACCTTTCCTAACATAATATCCGCCAGCTTCCCTAGAACATGGATAATTTGGGGATCTTTTTTCTTTCTTCCAGGTTTCTTCAAATAGGCCTCCTTAATGGCTTTTCCATAAAGCGGAACATCTTTTATGGCTTGGAAGAGTGGAATTTGGATGTGTACATTCTTTAGCTGGTCCAAAATATCAAAGGTAGGCTCTTCCGAAGGCTCGGGTGTAGTGACTTGCAATCTTTGAGGAAAAGGTGGTTTGGCTTGATGCTGCAGGATAGGCTCTTTAGAAACAGTATCTGACATAGGTATATTAGCTGCAGGATCAGCAGGTTGTTCAGAAATAGAGTCTCGAATTTTAGTAATTACTGGCAGCTGTGGAGCTGGAAGTGTTGTTCCAGACCTTAGATGGATATCATTAATATGCAAGGCGTAAGCCGGATAATGATTGGCTTCTGTAAAATACAGAGGCTGTTGTTGCAGCTGCTTATTATTAGGATTTGGCAATGGTTGAGCAGGCATAGGCATTTGTTTTGGAGGGCCCGTATTTGCAGGAGATGTTGCAGGAGGTGGCATAAAAGCTGAAGGTTGTGGCTATTGTGGCTACAAGAATCCATGGGATTGGCTCTGCCATTGTTGAGAGCTTCTCCACTGAGGATTCTGCTGCTAGTTACTTTGGGGTGGAGTCCATTGTCCTTGCGGTTGCTGCCAACCTCCTTGAGGAGATTGCCATTGTTGAATCTGATAGCTAGGCCATTGGGATTGAGAGGTATTCCAAGGTGGTGGTGGGCCATATGTAGGTTTCCATTGGTTATTATAATTAGAGTAAGGATTACCAAAAGTCAAAGGGTCTTGAGGCATACCTTGTCTTTGAGCCCATGGGCGCCTTTGTGCAACATAGAATACTTGGTCGTCATCACCTTCAACTGGCCTAAAGTCAGTAGGTAATTGCTTAGCCTCCATATTAGCCACCATCTTACATCTACAATCATGCTTCCTTTGTCAGAAATGTGGGCAGAACTTAGCCAAGATCACCTCAGCTTCCTCATGCTTCTTTCGAGCTTGCATAGTATCCAACTGTGTAGCCATATTATTTATGATATCTTGCTTGAAATCAGACAACAAATTTGAAATCTCCATTCGTGAAACTCCATTAGTAGAAGACTTTCCCACTATGGCCTGATGACCTCTTCCCTTCTTGACATTTGCTCGAGAGTAGTTGTGACATATTTTCTTAATATCATCCCAAGGCACCTGGGTTATATCTCCTCCTCCCATCAAATCCAAAGCATCAATACAGGAATCCTTGACTCCCCTCAGAAACAGTAATTTCTAAGATTCTTCATTAAGTGTATGGTCTGAATTATTTTTCAAGGAAAACAAAAACCTTGAGATATAGTCTTCCAAGCTTTCGTCCTCCTTCTGCTGAATTCGGAATATATCATCACCTTTACTACCACTCTTGCAATATTCCTTATATTTTTCAAGAAACTTTGTTTGCATAACTGCCTAACTATCGACAGCGTCCCTCCCCAAACTCATGAACCATCTTAGAGCTCCCTCCTTCAAAGTAGCAGGAAACAACTTCAACTTGTGAGCATCTGTGGTGTAATCATAACTTCGACAGAGGATGTCGAACTCAAACAAGCAAGTGTCCGGGTCCTCTGTAACTAGTCCATAGAACTTGGGAAGTAATGAAGAAGGAATATTTTTGAGGTTATCATTGCCTTGCTGGGTTATGATAGGGAATTCAAAAGCAGGAGGAACATTAGGTGGATTTTGTGCCATATTGGCTTGATGAAGTATCAAAGCAAATGGATTTTCTGGAGGTTCCTCGTCAGCTAGTGCAAAGGGAAATTCAGCGAGCAGGTCTTCAGCAACAGCAAATGGATTGATATCTTGGTCACCCCTTTCCTCAAATAGATTGTAAGCTGGTTCAAAATTGTTGTTGCTGAATAGAGGATTTGGTAGGAATCTTCCTAGAGCATCTCTTCTTCTATGCATGTAATAGACTTAACTAAAATAATATAAAAGACAATTGCATGCAATGATTTCTAGGAACTACTTAATTAAGCAGTTAACTTGCTGATCTAGGAAAAGCATGCATTCATTTGGCGGCATGTAAGATAAAAATTGTCTTTACTAGACATGGCAATAGCAAAAGGAAAGAATTTGAAACAAATTAGCCCCGCCCCCTACTTAAGATTTGACATGTGTCCACACATGCGTGAAAGGATAGACGAGGAATTGGCAGTAATGACTGATAGACATATCGCAATAAATGAATAAATAAAATG
>CM021108.1:29596443-29758752 GCA_007115665.2 Sequoiadendron giganteum | reverse complement strand
GACATTCCTCATTAATCACACACATCCAATTCATCTTACTTATCCAAAAAACTACATATATCGTATCAGTCAATTGGGAGGTCAAAATAGGGTAATGATCATAGACATACTAAGATATTTAGGCTGCAAGAAATTAGGAATGCTTTCCATAGAATACTACCCATTAACATGAAAAGTTTATAACCATAGAGTTTAAAACATCCATAAAAGAGAGCAAGGGTTTTTAAAACTTATAACATGATATCCAAATTATAAACATATTCTGGGCTCATCAGTCATGTAAGTGACCTTTAATTGTTTTTTTCTTACATGTTGTGGTGAAAAGTTGCAAAAAGTGGCAAAAATTATCAAATTTTCTGACTTGTAATTAGGGCTATTGGGGAAATGAACAAAAATTCTTGTGGAAACTATTTATTTTAGGTTCTTAAATGCTAAATCAATGAAAATATTCTCCAAGAAATTAGGAGCAAGAATTTTGGTGATAAACCTTGTTTTAGCAAGTTTGGGAGAATTTTTTGGTGCAAAAAAAGTTGAAGAATGACCCTGTATGGCTCTGTACAGGTAGTGGACATGAATTAAAGTTGATGGAAAGTTAGATTTCTAATTTTTTTTTCCAATGCAAGTGGTTTGGTTAAATTTAATGCTGATTTGAATAAGTTGTGATCAAAATGGTGTTGATAGTCTTGTTGTAGGCCTAGGGTTTCCCGTGAGCTTCCAACACCCTTAACTTTCATTTCCAATGGTGAAAAATTCTAAAATTTGGAACTAATTTTCTGTAGGACTATTTTCATTTTCTCACAAAATTAGGATCACTAATTCATTGGTTGGTGTAAGTTATTGAGGATAGTCCTATTCTTTGTTTTCTTTGACTATGCAACCCTTAGTCTTGTTGATGGTTTTGTGGAATTTCTTTGTTTGGAGTTGAATGTTATTAAGAAGGGTTTGAATGGAGCCTAGGTGTGATTTGAGTGGTTGAAAGCCAAAACCTTGTCAAGCCTATGATTTGTACTTGTTGTATGTGTGTTGACCCTAGGAAGTGGATTGTAGAGTATGTAATGCAGGGTATTAGTTGATGTCCTCATTCAAGGCTGAAATAATCTTGTGTTTGTTGTTTGAAATACCACATTTTCACCATCCTTGAGAGACCATTGAGTTGGTAAAATCATTCCCTATGCATCATTATTGGTATAAGAGCCTAGAAAGATCTAGTAGTGAAAGTTGTCCAAATTAACAAGATTTTGTATAAGGTTGTATGTGAAGGTATTAGGGTACCAAAAGACTGGGCTAGGGGAAAAGAAATAAGCCTAAGGTGAGGTATCATGAAGACAAGAAGATGCAAAAACAAGATAAGAAAGAAATACTCAAAAGGAAGGACAAGATGAAAGAAAACATGATAAGCCAAGTTGTAGAGTTTGATACAGAAATGGCAGAGTTGAAAAGAGGTATTAAGCTTGTATTGCAGCAGTGTCTTGATGAAGTCTACAAAGGAAATTTTGGGTATTATCCAATGAAAAAGAAGGTGAAGTGGCCTATAAAGGTGATTTTTCAAAAAAGAAGAAAGCAAAGGATAGTTGTCTTGGAAGGTGAAGGTGAACAATTTTTGGATAGAAAAGAATTGCTAAATGAGGAAGAAAGGAAACAAGTTGCAGTAGAGGTACATTGTGAGGTACTAGAAGATTATTTCTGGGCACAAGTTTTTGAGATAAAACAAGATTGGAAGGTGAATATTGCTAATGAAGGTATGAATACAAGTAGGAAAGTGAAGGAAGACACAAGAAAACAAGCACAGGGAGCTAGTGAAGAGGAAAATTGGCGTCATGGTTCTTATCTAATGCATGTTGATGATAATTTTTGTATAGGTGCAGGCCAAGGAGAGAATGAAGAGGATGAATAAATGGATAGCAGTAAAGAGGCATATGAAAGAGAAATAGAATTTTGGAGTGATGCAGTTGAGAAGAAGATCATCAGGAGTCCAGGTATAAAAATCAAGCACAAAACAAAATCATGAAGACCAAGAAACATGGAGAAAATCAAGCCAAGCTTGGAGAGGATCAAGAGAAGGTTAGAGAACAACTAAGCATGCAATGCAATTGGAAGAAGAGAAAGAAAATGAAAAACATCATTTGAGATAGAACTCAAATTTCTCCCTCCTCGGGAGTATGATGCAGGAGCATCACTTTCATGTCTTGTTTTTACATATTCTCATTTTGATGTTAGGAGTTATTATTATTATTTAATGGGTCTTGAGAGGTCTATTTGGATCATCTTAGGTGGTTTTGATAGTTTTTTTGGGCCTAGATTTCAAATTATTTGGTTTCTTTCCAAAACTAAAATTTAAATTCTTAGGTGGGTTTTGTCTTGCTATAGGTTGGGCATTGTCCTCAACTCCTTTTTTTAGATTTTAGGGATCAAATAAGGTCTTATGAAGACCATGATAGTCATGTAAGGGTCCTTTAATTGTTTTGTTTACATGTTGTGGTGAAAAGTTGCAAAAAGTGGTAAAAATTGTCAAATTTTATGACATTGTAATTAGGGCTATTGGGGAAATGGAAAAAAATGCTCATGGAAACTATTTCTTGTAGGTTCTTGAATGCTAAATCAATGAAAATAGGCTCCAAGAAAATAGGAGTAAGAATTTTTGTGATAAAACCTATTTTATCAAGTTTGGGACAATTGTTTTGGTGAAAAAATAGTTAAAGAATGACCCTATACGGCTCTATACAGCTAGTGGAATTTAATGCAATTTGATGGAAAATTAGATTGTTGTTTTGTGTTTCCAATGTTGATTTGAATAAGTTATGATCAAATGGTGTTGGCAGTCTTTTTGCAAGCCTAGGGTTTCCCATGAGCTTCCAGCACCCTTAACTTTCATTTCCAATGGTGATTTTTTTAAAAATTTGGAACTAATTTTTTGTAGGCTTATGTGCATGTTCTCACAAAAGGATGGGCACTAATTCATTGGTTGGCATGAATTATTAAGTACAGTCCTATTCTTTGTTGTCTTTTACTATGCAACCCTTAGTCTTGTTGAGGGTTTTGTGGAATTTCTTCGTTTGGAGTTGAATGTTGTTAAGAAGGGTTTGAATGGAGCCTTATAGAGTGTGATTTAAGTGGTTGAAAGCCAAAAACTTGTCAAATCTATGAGTTTTTTCTTTTTGTATGTGTGTTGACCCTAGGAAGTGGCTTGTAGAGTATGTAATACAGAGTATTAGTTGTTGTCCTCATTAAAGGCTTAAACAATCATGTGCTTGTTGTTGTCAAGACCACATTGTCATCATCCTTGAGAACCTATTGAGTTGGTAAAATATTTCCATTTGCATCACCCAAGCATGAAATTATAGTTGAAGAGTAATCTAAATATGAAATTGCAACTGAAGAAGAGAAGATCCAACTTACTTATCCACTTCAAAACAATTTAGTATGTATAGTCAAAAATAAAGTAATGAGTTTGTTTATCTTTAAAAGGGTATTGCAAATGTTTATTGAGTGTCTACTTGTGTTGTATCTCTTTTGGGTTGGTCATCAACATGAAAAATATTGCAAGTTAATAAGGAAGGACAACTATTTCATAGAGCCAATGAATGGTTTTTTTTTAGTAAATTTTATCTATTGGTTAATTTAGGTTAGGATAGTTTTCTTTCAAATAAATGTATTGTTGCACAATGTGTAACATTCTAGTTGTTCTACCCATTGATTTTAGTATGTTTTTACCACATGTGAACAGTTCATGATACTAACACTTAGTCAATATAATTTTTATTTTCTAATTGAATATCATGATGCACATTTGATACAAAATGATTTCAAATTTCTCATTGCTTTACAAAGAAACATTACTTTTATTCCAAGTAACAAATCCATATTACATAATTTCATGATAACATTTTCCATTTACAAATCCCCAATAAGTATAAAGGTACATGATCACATACATAGCTTCCATAAGCTTAATGAAATAGATATAAAAATGGTATATATGTCCTTGTTGGCATACATCCTCAAATATTGGATGCCAACTCTATGAGGGAGAGCATCACTCAAGCACTTTTCCACCAAACACAAACATAATATGGTCCCCACACATCTACCTAACTAGTAATAAGGCCCTCCTCTTCAAAGAAGATATTAGTTTGGTAACCTCATAATACTAGCCTTCTTGAGCATGGCGTTGTGTCCTAAAAATCTAGAGCTACCATACATTGGCTACAACCTACATGTATGGCATTCCTTTCCTATTTTGCATCACTAGATCACAGTGATCTAACAATGTAAATAGTGGCTACTTACACTACTTTGGCCAAAGTATTCATCACCCAGTACTTCTAGTGGAGGTCACTTGATCACCCAACCTTAGCTCAATTTGGTATTTGACCTTTCATACTCTTTACACACATAACATACATTTCATTTAAAAATGTGATGACATGACATATTGACTAACTAGGTTACACCCTTTTCCATGGATTATCTTAACCCTAGGAATAACCAAATTAACCACACAGATAAACATAACATCACAACATTAAATTAATCTATTTCAAAAGTACAATCTCAACAATAAATGTCTCCATTCAAGATTATAATCTCAATAGTAAATTACTCTCATGAAAAGTATAATCTCAACAATAAATAGCTTCATTCAAAAGTATAATCTCAACAATAAATAGCTCCATTCAAAAGTATAATCTCAATAATAATTGATTCCAACCAAAAGTATAATCAAAAATCAAGTGATCATAAACAATCTTAAAACCTTTACATTCAATATGGCTCAATTATTTGCATGATCACAATTTTCACTACATTTGTATATAATTTGGAGGACATTAGCCTAAGAGGAGTTTTTTCTTCTACACCTACAATTCCTCTTCTCCATACGGCTTTGGGTTGTCGGAACGTAAGTCCTCTTCTAGAATTCCATGAATAGGAATAGGCTCTTAATCAAAAAATAAGAAAATAACATAATTAGAAAATACATTTAATCTAGTACACGCCCTAACCCTAGGGAAAAGACTCTCTTCCTACTTTCAAGGAGATATGAGTAATCAATCAACTATAAAAGTAACAAAAAAGCAGAAGCAATAAGAAAGAAAGGCACGTTGCAGAAGCAGTAGAGTATCAAGGAAGCTATTGAGATATCATAAGGCTATGCGTATGGTCATTTTTTAGGAGTTCTTTCTCTTTTAGACTGGGGTTGTAACTCAAAAAATTAGTTCTTACTAGTGTATACTATGCATTATAATTGGAGAAAGTGATTCCATCAAGTTTCACTTAGCATTGTAACTCAGAGAATGAGTTCCTTTTGTTGAAAACTCAACATTGTAACTATTGATGCCTAAAATTTCTAGGCAAACAACCTTATGGGAAACTCGGTTAATGGGGGACCAATTGTGCTAAACTGAGTAACCTTCGGGATTTTTAGAGAAGTCGACTCTTCCTGTAATTGGGGCTTTGGAAAGGGAAAAGGAAGTGGATAAAAAATAAAAACTAATTTAAGGTGATGCACCAAGATTTAAATGTTTAGGCACGGGAAACCTTCCTTTTGGATATGGTTTGAGGGTCATTCAACAATCTGCTATGTTCGAGAATAACAAAAAAAAGGATGAAAACCTTAAGCAATTAGTCAAATGACATAGTATAACTTCATCATACATCTACTGATCAAGAACAGTCTGGGACATGATCCAAATAATAAATTTCTATTGAATTCATAAAATTTGCAGATAAACTACTTAACACAACCAACACAATATCATGTCTTATATCGACTAAGAAACAAAGAGGCTAAAAAATAGGCATAATTTATAAATCTCAATACAATAATTAGAAAACCCTACAAAGGATTTGGAGTTTTTAGTCTCTTTTCTGTAAATTCTGAACCCTTTCCTAGAGCACTATAGTAGTATATATAGAATTTTCCCACCGCCTCGAAGCCACCACCTAAATAGACCCTTCAGGCACGTGTCGCCCTCCCATTGGATGAATCGAAGATGAATCAAAACTAAAAGATATTCAGTTTTCTCGAACAAAGTGTACTTCACAACGATGATAAATGTGGTCCCGAGGGTGAAGCAGCAACAATCTCAGAAAGAAAAATGTCTAACCACTTAAAGAGATGGCATGGACACGTGTCGAAGTGACGAAGCCTTTTCATTGACCTTCACTCCCTAATGATCAAAACTTCCGCTAAGGTGACACGTGGAGAGGCGGCGGGGATTTTATATCCATCTTTTGTTTTCTTGGGATGTAATCCCCACAAAGATGACATGTGGCGCAGTATTGGCCTAAGCTTCCTTTAGTGGGGCCAATCAAAAAGCATCTTAAGGTTTATGCAACATGGCACACGGGTGAGACTTGGAGAGGAAAAAATGGGAAGAAGCATTTCAAAAGCTCATGTTGCTGACAAGTGGTGAAGTAGATGAAAGCACAAACAAAAGGAGCTCAAGACGCATAAAGAAATACAACACGCACGACAAAGGCTTTGCAAAGTTGAATAAAAAATAACCCGAAGGGAGCTTCATGGATTATTTAATCCACAAATTTTGGTGACTATCAGGGGCATTTTACCTATGGAATGAGGACCCAAATTCCCCATTCATAGACAAGAGCCTTATTCATTGGGAAAACATTTAGAGCTTAGTAAAGGAAATTTGCAAAGGTAGCCAGCTAGCCTCGGTTGGCGTAGATAAGGCACACAGACTCTCCTGTGCCTCATGCAAATCAATGATCTCCTTGAAAGGTAGCTCCATGGAAGTTCCAGTCCCAAACTCAAGCTAGAAAAGAAGTTGTGCATCTAGATGAATAATGCCTTCAATATCCATTGTCATGGGAGGCTGGCCAAATGATTGGAAAGTAGATAGATCCTACTACTTTTCCTCGATTCTTGATGTGATATGCTTCGTTGTGGCTATCAAATTATTAGAGAGGAATGGAGAAGGAAAATCCAAATGAGTTAAGTGTGAGAATTGCACCTGTATATTATTCATTATGAGACCTAGGGACGCTAAACAACTCCTGTCCTAGAGGATCACCACATGGTAATAGATGAATTATTTTACCTTCTTGGTAGCTAATCTTCAATCCTCAATCCCCACTCTTGTCAATTCCACATCAGTTAGATTGTACAATTTTCCCAGCAATTGCTTGGCCTTGAGAACCTTTTCAACAATAAACCATGAATTTGCTCGATGGTCCCACACACTTCCCTGCTTAAACTTGTTGCATCCACCATGAATTGTCGACTATGCTTCAAAAACTCAGTAGTCACAACTCTCTGGGTCTCCTCCATTAGCTCAACCTTATCCTGTGGTCAAGTTGTCTTTAGATCAAGCCCTATAGCATGGATCATATAGTCCTTAGGTTGCATCTCCCTTTGAGCTTCGATGACATTGGGCATCATAGTCACAAATATTATTGATCATTGGTGCTCATTGTAAATGGTTTGCACATATGGCTCGACAAGCTTCACAACATCCTTTTCTTTCCTTTTTTGAATCCTTAGAGCCAACACAGACTTAGTCATGGTATTTTATGCAAAGAATTGTGTTGGTGATCTAATCTGTCCATTCACAAAGGGTGCATTGGGAGGAAGAGAAAAATGAAATGAGACCATGGAAGACTCGGATGACCTTTTCTTTGGCAGAGTCACTGTCAATGGGGAGAAAGGGGAAAAATTATACTAGCTTCTGGTCCTGAGGGCATTGGAAGGGCTTATAGGAGATAATGATGGTATCACGGATTCAAAAGTTACCATTTGTTGATCAGATTGAGCAGAGGCCAACACGATGGAAGCAAAAGGGTTTGTAGTAGTGGATGCAAATTGGGCCTAGACAAATGGTGGAAAATTCTATGGCGGAGTAAAATTTTGGGAATTTATGCCTCAATGTTTTGGCTTGTTTCCCCTTCGGACTTGGCGTTTTCCTTCTTTATCCTTGCCTTTACTGCGGCGGCTTTGACTGTCTTTGGCAGTTACCACCATACAACAGGCGATGGGTCAACTCACTGCGGTAGAGTGGTGAGACTGCCAATGGTGACCTTGGTGGTTACCGCCATACCACAAGTGGTGGGTCAACTCACCACGGTAGCGCGGTGAGATCGCCAATGGTGGCCTTGGCGGTTACCACCATACTGCAGGTGGTGGGTCAACTCACCGCGGTAGCACAGTGAGACCACCAGCAGTGGCCTTGGCGGTAACCGCCATACTGTAGGCGGTGGGTCAACTCACCGTGGTAGTGCAGTGAGACCACCAGCGGTGGCCTTGGCGGTTACCGCCATACCACAGGCAGTGGGTCCTCTCACCATGGTAGTACATTGAGACCACCTAGGATTGGGTCTAGCAGTTATCGCCTTACCATGGCTAGTGCTTTGGCTGACTGCGGTGGCCGCAGTAAGACCGCCAACGTCCTGGCTGGTGGTTACCGCCATACCACGACCAGTGCTTTGGCTAATCGTGGTGGCCGCGGTAACACCACCAGTGGTCTGCCAAGGCATTTACAACCATACCGCATGGCAAGGCCAACAAGGCTATGGTAGTGTGGTAGGAGATTGGATGAGCTCGGGACAGTGTTTGACTGAGTTGGACTCGGTGTCAGAATAACAGGCGAATGGCAGGGCGACACATGGCAGTTTGGCAGCATCTGGTTGGCTGATGTCAAAGAAAAGGTTGAGCTCAGTGGTGACTTGGGCCAGAGCTCGAAGGAGCTCAGATGGCTTACCACCATACCACGAGGTGAATCAATCTGGGCTGCAGTAGTGCGGTAAAAGGCAGAGTGAGCTCAGGCGAGTTCACCGCCCTACCGCGACAGAATCCTTTTAGCTCGGTGGTAGCGCAATAGGAGCTTGGATGAGCTCGAAACTCGGTTGACCGAGTTGGACCATTTTGACTGTCAGTGAGCAGCGATAGACGTATGAGATGGCATCACGTGGCGAAAGCTCTGAGATCTGATTGGCCAGAGAGTTATTTCTTGATTGCGATAGAGTTGTATTATTGATGGAAGGTTGACAGATGCGTCTAGGCCGAGTTAATGATTGTGTGGCTCGATGCAGCTGTATAAGCGGTGCACGTTATCAGGGAATGGTCGTGCTCTTATAGGTAGGATAGTTATTATCCTAGATGACCATTGTTGGTAGGGATGGGCTGAACAGGTATGCACACGGTGCAAGATTATATATAATCTGCTGTGCAATTCAAGATAGATTAATGAGCGATATCATAGAGAGGCTGAGAGTGTTCGAACTGTTCAATAGTGAACACTTAGACTCTTAGATCTGGTAAGATGTGAACCTGTGAGGCATGAGACTGGTTGTGATAGTCTTGTGAGAGGAGCTAAAGGGAATCTACATAGTATGTCTTGTGTACATTGTAACTGTGTGAGATTTTGGTTTGTGTAGCTTGTATTCTTTCTCCAGATGAATAAGATGTAATATCCTGAAGAGCATAGCTCTGGTCTTGTATTGTAACCATTTTTAGTTACTGAATAATGCATGTGAGCTGAATGTTTTGGAGGTGGGGTTTTTTACCCGAAAGGTTTTTCCCCATGTATATTTGTGTGTTCATAGTTTTGTCTTTCATGATTATCTATTTGTGTTGAATTTTTTATCTGTTTGCATTCACTTCTCTCAGAGGATCAATGGGGGATCAACTGTGCTTGTTTCCATTTTATGGCATAGTTGGTTGTGTCTTTGTTGTGATTTTGAATTGAAATCACGAAGGCACTGCTATCTTAGATGCAGATCTTGATGACAAAACCGAATCTGTATCCCCAAAAAGTGGTATCAGAGCCATGTTTAAGGGAGGTCGTGGCTTGATGATACCAACCAGCGGTATCAAAGTCTTCTCCTGGTTGCTGAAGTTTTGGGTATTTCTCCTGTGAAGATTTCTTAGCCTGGTAAGCTTGAGGAAGTCTAGAGAAATCGGTTGGTGATTGATCCTTCGATGAGTGGAAGTGTGTGCTTCTTTGATTCAACACATAGTTTGAAAGACATTGGAGATGACTGGAGTTGGTCATGTTGTTGCAAGATGGTCTGAAGCTCCTGACTCAGAGCAAAGTTCCTGATGCATAGGGCGTGAGGTGTGTTCATGGTTGTGTTGCAACAAAGTGTGGTGTTCTTATTGGGCATCTTTGTGAGAGGATCCCTGGTGGTATGGACTTGCTTGTGTTGCTGATCATCTATGGAGAGGTGTGCTTGTGCTGGGTGATTTTTGACTTAGCACTGAAGGCAGTTTCTCTGGTGCTCTGATTTCATGGAGGCTATGAAGTGACCTTGGTGGTCCGCAACTTCTGGATAGCCTGGTTCTCTTTTGCTTGTGCATGACTGTGGTGTTGGAACTGATTTGAAATGGACCTGTTGTTCCTGTGTGCTTGTTTCTTGCACTTGCATGGTTCAGACTCATGTCTTTGGCTCTGAAGGTTTTGTGTATATTTTCCTAAAAATTCTATGACGCATGTTCATGTTTCTTTTCATTGTTCTGGTTAACTGTGATGGTTGTGTGCAGACTCTTGAGTCATCCAGATGAGCAGTGAATATGGAGATGCGTGGGTGTTTTGGAAACACTGTGGTTTTGCAAGTTTTGCACGGTCAAGTAAAACTTGTGGTTTGTGGAGCTATTGTCTGCTATTTTCCAGATCCTAGTTTGGGGTGTGACTAGATGAGATAGCTGCAGTTCGACTGGACTTGAGGAGAGTTTCTTCTCTGCATGAGAATGTTGGTATGTGTTTTTCCATTCGGCATTTCTTGTGGTGGTGCTTGTGGGCTTCCTAGACTATGGTGCTTGTGTTGTGGACGTATTTTGGCAAGTCATATATGTTTTTGATCTGGTGTTTGATTCATGGTTGTCTACATGGTTGTTCTCTTTGAGATCTCAGTTTTTCTATTTTTCAGTGTGATAATAGATTTGCAAGGTTTTCATTTGAAGTGGATCTCCGAGTTGTGTGGTTGATAGATTAGCTACCTATTGACTGCTATGAGACAACTCGGGAGTGGATTGTCTATATCCATGTGATTGCTTTTGTGTTGTTGTAGATCTATTAGCTGACCTTGTCTGTGGTCACTTGTGCATTGGCATGGTTGTTTGAGATGAGAAGGTGAATGGCAGTCTGAGTACCTAAATAGTCAGTTTTGGGAACCTGAAGCATGTGCATCATGATATTATGGAGAGTTGGATACACTGGATAGTGTAAACTGTTGACAATGATGGTGTGGTCAGTCATGGTGCTTGGAAAGCTCGGTGTCACGTTGCATTGGGAGCTTTAGCAATGACTGGTGGTCTTATTTGGTGTTGCAGTTGCTATGTTCTTTTGCATCTGCATGCTCACTATTTGAAGGTGTGCAACATCTTGGAGCCATGGAAGACATTGTTAGTTTTGGTTGAGTTGCTGGTGGTGCTTTTCAGGTGATGTTGGTTTTGGTTTAGAGTTGTTTGCTTTATGTCATGGCTACTCTGTCTTAGAGTTTTGGCATTTTGTTGTGCTCTTGAAACCATAGCTTGTTCACTTGAAGCATGGTATCTCTGAAGGGGGATGTGTAGATCATGGTGTCATGATAAGGTTTGGAGCTTTGACAGTGGTTTGGGGTTTCTCTTTGTTTTGAGTGCATTGGTCATATGTTGGTGGACTTCATGGTTGCTGCAGTATTGTAGATTGGAGTCAGCATGAGATGACAGGTTGTTGACACTCATGGATGCATGGAGAATAAGGTGAGGATGTAATTCTTATGAGAATGTTGTTGTTACAGTTGAAAGTCCGAGAATCCTGCACCTTGGTTGAATGTGAATTCAATAGAGACCTTGAAGGAGATTGCTCTTAGGTAAGTCTCGGTGGCTTGTATATCTTGGATGAGCATGTTTTCCTTTCTCCTTGGTCTACTCGGTAGTGTTCTTGTGAAAGGTATTTTCCCATTATACTTTTAAGGTGTGTTATGCTTTATCTTTCATTGGTATGAATCTTGAATTGTTGTTTTAAGATTTTGGAGGATTCATAATGGAAGATGGAAAGCATGGTTGATCTCCTTGTGCTTTTGAGGACTGACAAGAGATAGTTATATGGGTAAGTTTGATTTTCTTTGAGGTTCTTACATCCATGGATTTGTTGGATGTTGTTAAGGCTTTTCCCTTTGGGATGTGAAGAAGATCATTCTTGTCACATCTTGCATTTAGAAATGTGTGTAGAAGGTGGCTACATGGTTTGATTTGTTGTTTCTCTCTAATCTGGTCTTGTTCTTCTTGTATGTTCATTTGAAATTAGATGCGAGTTGCCTTTGTGGTGTCGGGTTGGTCATAGTTTGTGGTCATGTGTTGTCACTTGGGTGATGACACGAAGGTTCCTGTGCTTCTTTCTTCAGTCAGGATTGGAGGTGTTTGGAAGAACTATGGAAGACAGTTGAGAGAAACATTTCCTGCAGCAGGTGGTTGTAGGTGGTGTAGATATGTGTGGAAGTTCCTTGGAACTACATGGTTACTCATTTCTTTGTGCAGAGGTTTGGTGGACTTGGTATGCCTGGATCACTTGTGATGATGCTTTGTTTGCATTCATCTGGACAAAACCCTTGATTTGATGGGTTGGCTATATGATGGCATGAGTTCACTAATGGTCATACCTTTGAGGTATCGATGGTTGGATGTTTCAGCACGAGATGTGGGTGCTAGTTTTCAGTCGTGTGGGTTTGATCAGTTGGATGGAGGGAAGTCAGTTTGTGGTTGTTGTTCTAGCTGATGGTTTCTTGTTCTAGAGGTGGTCTGTTGTTCTATGTTTGCATGGTGCCTGTTGTTTGCTTCTTTGTTGCCTTTGTCGCTTGGAGGATCAATTGCTTTTGTTCCTAAGATTGGTGCATATTCACCTTGGCGTGTTCCTGTGTTTGGAGCTGGTGCCTGAGATGGTGGAAATTTTTTGATGTCGTTGTAGAGGACTTGGTTGGAATGTGGATGCATGGTTTTGGTCCTTGTTCGAATGTTTGGAGGAAGCCTGAAAGTCTTCGGCAAGTGGGAGATTTATGGGAATTTATGCCTCAACGTTCTGGCTTGTTTCCCCTTTGGACTTGGCATTTTCCTTCTTTATCCTTGCCTTTACTGTCTTTGGCGGTTAACGCCATACCGCAGGCGGTGGGTCAACTCACTGTGGTAGCACAGTGAGATTGCCAGTGGTGGCCTTGGTGGTTACCGCCATATTGCAGGTGGTGGGTCAACTCACCGCGGTAGCACGGTGAGACCACTAGCAGTGGCCTTGGTGGTGGGTCAACTCACCACGGTAGTGCGGTGAGACCACAAGCAGTGGCCTTGGCGGTTATCGCCATACTGTAGGCGGTGGGTCAACTCACCGTGGTAGCGTGATGAGACCACCAGCGGTGGCCTCAGTGGTTACCGCCATACCATAGGCGGTGGGTCCTCTCACCGTGGTAGTGCGATGAGACCGCCTGCGGTTGGGTCTGGTGATTATCGCCCTACCGTGGCCAGTGCTTTGGCTGACCATGATGGCCATGGTAAGACCGCTAGCGGCCTGGCTAGCGGTTACCGCCATACCACGACCAGTGCTTTGGTTGATCATGGTAAGACTGCCAACGGTCTGCCAAGGCGTTTACCACCATACCGCATGGCAAGGCCAACAGGGTTGTGGTAGCGCGGTAGGAGCTCGGATGAGCTCAGGATAGTGTTTGACTGAGTTGGACTTGGTGTCAGAAGGACAGGTGAATGGTAGGGAAACATGTGGCAATTTGGCAGCATCTAGTTGGCCGATGTCAAAGAAAAGGTTGAGCTCGGTGGTGACTTCGGCTAGAGCTCGAAGGAGCTCGGATGGCTTACCGCCATACCGCAAGGTGAATCAGTCTGGGTTGCGGTAGTGCGGTAAAAGGCAGAGTGAGCTCGGGCAAGCTCACCGCCCTACCGCGCCAGGTTCCTTTGAGCTCGGCGGTAGCGCGGTAGGAGCTCGGATGAGCTCAAAACTTGGTTGATCGAGTTGGACCATTTTGACTGTTAGTTAGCAGCAATAGACATATGAGATGGCATCACTTGGCGAAAGGTCTGAGATCTGATTGGCCAAAGAGTTATTTCTTGATTGCGATAGAGTTGTATTATTGATGGAAGGTTGACGGATGCGTCTGGGCCGAGCTAATGATTGTATGGCTCGATGCAGCTATATAAGCCGTGCACATTATCAGGGAATGGTCATGCTCTTGCAGGTAGGATAGTTATTATCCTGGATGAATGTTGCTGGCAAGGATGGGCTGAACAGGTATGCACATGGTGCAAGATTATATATAATCTGGTGTGCGGTTCGAGATAGATTAATGAGCGATATCAAAGAGAGGCTGAGAGTGTCCGACATGTTCAACAGTGAACACTTATAGTCTCGGATTTGGTAAGATGTGAACCTGTGAGGCATGAGGCTGGTTGTGATAGTCTTGCAAGAGGAGCTGAAGGGAATCTACACAGTATGTCTTATGTACATTGTAACTGTGTGAGATTTTGGTTTGTGTAGCCTATATTCTTTCTCCAGATGAACAAGATGTAATATCCTGAAGTTCATAGCTCTGGTCTTGTATTGTAACCATTTTTAGTTAATGAATAATACATGTGAGTTGAATGTTTTGGAGGTGGGTTTTTTTACCCGAAAGGGTTTTCCCCATGTATATCTGTGTGTTCATATTTTTGTCTTTCATGATTATCTGTTTGTGTTGAATCTGTTGTCTGTTTGCATTCACTTTTCTCAGAGGATCAATGGGGGATCAATTGTGCCTGTTTCCACTTTATGGCATAGTTGGTTGTGTCTTTGTTTTGATTTTGAATTGAAATCACTAAGGCACTACTATCTTAGATGCATATCTTGATGACAGAACTGAATCCGTATCCCCAACATAAAATCTACCTATTCTTTTGCAGAGAAGGGAGCCTGGTGGGAACTCCTTGGGAACACAGAAGTAGAAAACTGAAGACTGACACTTGAGGTGATCGAAGGAGTGGACACAATAGGAAGGGCTAAAGATTAAGATGAGAGAGAGGAAGGAGAGAATTGTACCTGAGCTGTCGAAGACTCCAACATGTGGCTCATTGTCACAATCACTTGTGAACTCTCTCCTTGGATGATGTTGATATGTTGCATCTTTTGAGGTGGAGAAAGGTCCATGTCTATGATTCCGTTGGACCGTTGAGGAATTCTTGATCTCTTAATAGCCCACGATTGTGGCAGTTTGACCTTAACACATGATGTAGTTGCATGTATATCTAGGGAACCTTTAGCATGTTGTTCCCCAGCTTCGTCACCTTCAATTTCCTCCTCCTCCTTGGCTTCCTCAACACTATCATCACTATCATCATGACTCATGTTCCAAAGATCATCAAATTTTTCATCCATGTGGGCCTAGAATGGGGCATTGGGACATCCAATCTCTGGACGATAGATCCCAAAGGTGGAAATTTTCTCTTGACTCCAATTGTAATTTTTGGATAAGTTGTTGAAAAGGGTGGTTGATATCTTGCACTTGTCACTGGCCTTGGCCAAATGGAAATAGAATGAATGTCATGGTAGCCTCCGATCTTCAGTGGGAATATAGGCTAGGTCTACTAGTACCTTCATGTGCTCTGACTGCGGATTTTGATGTTCCTCCCAGTAGGGTTGGGAGTTATGTTTTACTTTAACCTTTATGCCTGCTAAATCATTGTCGGGATTGTAATCCCATTTTTCCTCAATTAACACTAGCCCCAAATGAGCAAGCTTTGATAATAGAAGACCATGCGTCTACTTTCTTTGCATTATAACCATGCCAAAGCTTAAGGGGCATTTGAAGAATCCTTTCTTATTCATTCCTCCATAGAACATTTTATCAATAAGCACCAGCTACCTAAAAGACTCAATAGCCAACACCATGTCAGTGACATAGAATGGTAGCCGGTAGGGCTCCTCAATGAAACCATGCAACCTGAAAAATGAAATATCCTCACTAAGGAACCAATCACAAGGAGGATGAAAACTTCACATCCATGCCACCTACTCAACAGAAAAATGATAACACTCGACCTCTCTGTCCACATCAAAATATTGCAATATTAGAAACAAGAAGAAGTCAAAAAATGCATAATAGTCATAGGTTATGGAAAGGAGAGGGGTCCACACAGAAACTGGTCTACGGGCCCCACTTTCATCAAGGATAGATAAATTCATTTCTTTGGAAGAAATCAGGGTTTTGGTGTAAGAACATATGAGCAAGGAAATAAGAGAATCTAAACTTACCCTGCATTTGATATTCCCTAAATTGATCTAGCATCTCTTTACAAAATGATCTCCCCGAAGTCATACCAGAATAGGAAATGTTGTTTCCTTAACTAGAAACCAAAACATATTTGAAATTTGTATACATCTTGGGCACTATTCATGCCATAAATGAAAGCCACCATAGAAAAGATTTCCTACAAGTCTAAGTTGAAGACATTGAGCACGATCGAAAGCTGTAACGAATGCTTATCGTCTTTGTGCCTTTTCATTTCTACATTATAAAATTCTAGGGCGTGCTTCCTACCTCTCCATAATTTCTCCATGTTATCCACAATGAACCTCTCATATGCCTCCTTTCCTTGTAAAGTAGGGATACACAGCATATCCCTAATAGCATCAGCACTGATTACTACCCTTAGCTTCTAGTTGGCAATGACATTGGTATCTAAGTCAAAATTTTGCATGCATTGATGAATCAATTCTGGGAAATGGTGCACCAAGGGGATCATATGTTGTGGGAGACCACATAACCATAGCATATATGCCAGAGAGTCTTTGTTCCCTTCCTCCTCAACCTTTTTCATTCTTTCACAAGCCGCTTCCCTAAGATTCTTAGGGTTTATTTTGAGGCCAGTTCATAAATATTATCCCACTTCTCTATCATCTGGATTTTTCTTCTATGGGTTGTATTTTCCATGGTATGTGTATGTGTCCATCTTGGCTTCACTCATATCCCTGGTGTGGCATAAGTGACGTCACTAAAAACATTTACCCATGGCGTCAAACAAGCTTACAACTGGACCTTCCTATGTCGCTGCTCCAGGATCCTGTGCCATTTTCTAATGTGATTTATCTTGATTCAATAGTGTTCATTCCTTGCTTTGCAAAATTACCCTTCTTCAAAACACACTAGTATTGGATGAATGGAACCTAAACAAAAAACACCAATACAAGGTTTGTACTGAACGCAAATTTAGATGGATCCTTCTTCTTTGATTGGGTTTGAATCATTCAAGCATATTGCATCATTAACAATTATTTCTCTAAACCTGGCTGCTTCGATTCCTCTCGCATCACACTTGGATTTTTTTCAGCAAGTTGTGTATTTCTTTTTACTCTCAATGCTTTTCCTTCACATGCAAGTTTCTTTTTCTAAAACCAAAGTTAGAAACAATGGTAGCTTTTAGCAATAAATTTTGCATGCAATCACCAACTCATCCGTTCATACAAAAAGAATTTTTATCTCTTGAAAATAAAAAATCATAATAATGATTTAGCCACTATGTCCTACGACACCATATCCTAGGAAATTGAGTTGGGAATAAAAAGACACAAAATTTTCCGCATGCTTTTACACTTAATAACCTTAGCCAAATGATTCGGATAAAAGGTGTAATAATTACATTGAGAGATTTGAAATGATCGCTGGAGGTTGAGAAACATTTACAGCCAAACACCTGGTTCTTAACCGTGTTGATTTCCACTTGCACCTACCGCAAGTTAAAGTCGATTAATTACCTTACTTAAATTCGCACGCAACAATTCTTTGGATGGGAATTTTGAGTGATCTTGATTAGCCTCATACTTATTGTACGCAACAAATACAACCTGGTGAGAACACTAAGCCTACAACTCTTGTGTGTTTTCCTCGAGTTTACAGCTCGATCAATCATTATGCTTATCACACATTCTACCCCAACTACCTCCATAAATAGACCTAGTGATAACCACAAAATTCATACTTAGTAATTGGGCTTCTTGATAGCAGCAATGGATACTCCCATTAGGCTCACGAGCAATAAGTCTCAAGTAGCTTTTCTAGGAGAGATCTCCAGTAGGAATTTAAAGCGAATGACAAATAACGAGAATTCTCTAGCCATTATCACAATAAAGTGGGTGTTGGGTAGGGATTTCCTAGAATATGAAGATAAGTACAAAGTTAACATGGATGTCTGCTCTCATTTCGTTTCCTCTTTGCTCGACATTTAGGTGCCAAAGGAGATGATACTACAACTTAGCCAAGCGGTTTTCCCAAGCGTTATCTTAGTGAACTTGGGGAAGTTGTAACAAACATCATGTATGGCCTTAGGCTTCCAACGGCTAGTGACCTGTGTCAACATGTTGAGGAGGATGTAGTGGTACCATGGGTACCATTGCTAAATGGATTTCTCAAGATGAGTATTGATGAACATTGTGAGAGGGTGTCTCATGCTAGCCACTTCCTAATGAGGTACTATAGCGTAGAGCTCTTCTATGATGTGGAGTGGTATACAGACTTATGTAACCTAGTGTACCCACCACCTCCTACAGTTGTTGACGCACCTACTAATGTTGTTGATGATGTAGTTTCTTCTGAATGAATGAAATTTTTCCATTTTTGTATATATATCTCAAAAGTTTATAATATATATATTGGAAAATCCTAGCTCAAAAGCCATTTTAGGTTATAAATTTTGGAGTACATAATACCATAAATAATGAATATAAAACCTTTCGTTAATATTTTGTCTCCATTCTTTCTTTTTCTTTCTATTGTTTCATGAGTTCCACTTAAAAGATTAGCTGAACAAAACAAAAAAGGAAATAAGTACATATTCACATATATACACATGTCAAAGAGCTAATAAAGCTAATTGAACACTTTTAAGTTAATTTCATTGACAGGAATTCCTAATGCTTCTTTTTCCATGTTTTCTAGTTTGAATACATTATGTTGCTTACATTCGATGATGCGAAAGGGTCCTTCCCACAGACTATCAAACTTACTATGTTGCCCAGGTTTTGAGGCTCTCTCGTTGAATTTGAGTACCAAATCTCCGCGCTTAAGACCCTAGTTGGAGGTCTTCTTGTTGAACCATTTCTTAACCACATGTTGACGGTTGTTCATGGTCGTCAAATATTTTCCTCTTTTTTCTTGGACTTCTAATAGTTCACCTAACCGAACCTCCATAGCTCTGCTTTGTTCTACTTCTAGAGATTTTAGCAATTGTAGCACGGGAATCTCCATAGAAACAAGAAATATTGCCTCCTTCCCATATACTAGCTCATACGGTGAAGTCTTCAAGACCTACTTGGGGGTTATATGGTCTACCCATAGAATTTCTCTGAGATTTAGATGCCATTTTCTCTAATGCTCTAACCCAATCCTTTTGATGAGTCAGACTAAACATTTATTAGTTGACTCAGCTAGGCCATTTCCTTGCAGATAATAATTTGAAGAGGTTTTTAAGAATATTCCATGATTGAGTGTGAATTGAAATACCTTCATACCGAGGAAGGATTTTGCATTGTTGGAGATGATGGTCTTGGATGGGCCAAACCTCGTTACTAGCTCTTCTAGGAAATTTACAATTTCCACTTCAATTGAATTATTCAAAGGCATGGCTTCGGTCCACCTGGTAAAATAATATGTGGCCTTGGGAATCCACTTATGTCCAGCACTGGAAGTGGGATTAATCATTCCGATAGAATCTAAGTCCCATTGTGCAAAGGGCTCTTCAACCACTATTGGGTTAAGTGGCATAGCTGAATTTTTTCTTCTTCCCACGAAGAATTGGCATTCTTTGTAGGATTTGACCAAGGCATATGAGTCATTGAGCAGTGTAGGCCAAAAACATCCCACACACATGATTATAATGGTAGTGGTTTTTGTAGAGAAATGTCTACCTACTAGACTACTATGAAATTGACTTAGAATTTTTTGTGACTGTTCTCGATCCACACACCATAGAAGAATACCATTGAAGTTCCTTTTGAAGAGAAATCCTTCAATCATCACATAACCACTATTTTGTAATCTGTAAAATCTCCTCTTCTGAGAAGGGAGCTTCAACGGATATTTTCTAGTCTACATGAATCTCATTCTATCTACTACCCAACAGCCTTCGGACTTAGGTTGATTCAGCAAAATTACTTCAGGTTCTTCTTCTTCTATGGGTACTTCGCTATCTTGTTCCAGATACTCGCATAAACCTCTTCCTCACATAGTTTTTGTGGGCCTAATGTCGATTTCATATTCTAGGATCTTTGTTATCCAGTTGGCCCTTTTTTTTTGTGATTTCTCCTTCCATTATGTCCTCGCGCACACTAGAATGCTCTAGAAATATGACCACCTTATTGCAAGATATAAGGTGTCATAATTTTTTAAGGCCTTTGATGATGGAAAATGCCTATCTCTCGAAAAAATTGTATTTCATCTCATAATCTTTGAAGGTCCGGGAGTGAAAAGCTACCAGGTGTTCTACTTTCTCTTCATTATCCTTTTGAGTCGGAACAGTAGTGATACTAGATCGACTACTGAACAGATACATTATGAAATTCTTTGATAAGTTCAGGTTTACTAGTACAAGGGCTGAAACAATAGCCTCTTTGACTTTCTCAAAGGCTTCTTTGGCTTCTTTAGTCCATTTGAATGACTAATCCTTCTTGAGCATTAGGGTGATTGGCCTAATTAATCCTACAAAATCTGAAATGAATTTTCTTACAAAATTTACCTTTCCTAGAAAGGAGTGAACTCCCTTTTTGTTCACTGGAAGGGACAATTCTTTGATCACCTTCACCCAATCTAGATCAATAGCAACACTGTCTTTGGACACTACATGTCCCAAAAAAATTCCTCGAGGCACTCCAAAGACACATTTTTTTGGGTTCAGGGATACTCAGAACTCCTAGCATTTCTGAAAAACCATTTCAAGATCATCAAAATGGTCATATTTTGATTTAGAGAATACTGTAAGATCATCCAAGTAGATCAAGATGATTTTATTGATCAGCTCTCTAAAGGAAACGTTCATTGCTCGTTGGAAGGTAGCTCCAGCATTTGATAGGCCACAAGGCATTTTTGAATAGGAAAATGTTCCCCACTTGGTAGTGAATGTCATTTTGTGTCAGTCCTCTTCTTTGACTCGGATTTGATTGTAACAGGAGAAACCATCGAGTAGAGAAAACATCTTCGAGCCAGCCACTATTTGTAAGATGGACTCAATAGAAGGAAAGGGGTAGTGGTCTTTCAAGGATGCTCGATTCAAATCCCAGAAATCAACACAAAGGTAGATGTCTCTATTCTTATTTCAGACTAGAACCAGGTTAGACACCCATGTGTTGTGTTTGATCAGAAAAATGATCCGAGATTGGATCAACTTCCTTAGTTCATAAGCAACTCAATCTTTGGGTTCACCGGTCTTTCCTTCTAGCAAATAGGCTTTGTGCCTTCCGTCAGCTCTATGGTATGCTGAATGAATTTTGGATTATATCCCTTGAGGTCATCATATGACCAAGCCTCTACTCCTTTGTACTTTTCACAAAAGTGTGTCAGCCTATCCTTGTTGTGTTGTGGAACTTCTTTCCCAACCTTTAGTTATCTTCCATATCCGACCTGAAGATTGACATAATCGCTTTTGTCTGTTACAAACTTCCTCTTTTCATTTCTTTCATCATAACAATTGAATAGGTTTTCGAGAGTGACTAGGCCTTTCAAAAGCTTGTTGGACCTCAGCTGAATAATTTTCCCTTTATATGTTTCTTCAATTTTTGGTTGGATTTGATCAGAAAATTCCCCCGAATGTTGAATGAATGAGGCGATGTGAGCGTCACTTTCGAAAACTTTCCAACTTAGATCATTGTCAGGGATTGAGGGTCAAAAAATCACTTGCACAGAGTGTATGTCCCCAATCAAATCAGAAGTGGGGTCAAATTGGGATCCTATTTTTGCCATGCGATCTACAGCCGTGTTCTGCTCTCTAGGCACAACCTGGATATTGAAAGCTTCAAAACCTTCAATGAGGTACCAAACCCTATGTCTATAAGACCGCATGCGGATATTTTTTTCCACGGAGATACCTCAAACTTTATTAACTATCAGCTCATAATCCTCGAACACCGTTATCTATTTTACACCCATTCTCTCCGCAAGGCTTAAACCTTACACAAGTCCTTCATATTTAGCTTCATTGTTTGAATAGGAGAATTGAAATCGAAAATACCTCAGAGTCTCTTCATTGGATGGAGACGTCAAACATATCTCGGCACCTGTACCAACCTTGCACCTTGCTCCATCAAAGTGTAGCTTCCACAACTCTAAGGTGTGACTACATTGGGGACCTTTCACAACCTTTGGAATCACTTGATCCTCATCGTAGGTCACATAAGTCCCCAATCCAGTTGCATGATAATTTCTGAAGGGATCAGTGTCAAAAAATTTTATCAAGAGGACTTCTTCATCATCAGTCCAGTCTCTGGTTACTTCCTCATCCTCAAATAGCTCGGTGCAATATGTTTCCTCTTTGGTGATAGAGGTATGAGTAGCCTCAAAATTTATCATTGCTTCATCAACTACATGTTCTAAATGCAATGGTTCAGACAACAACTTCATCTTGGCCCCATGCTTAGTTCTAAAAATTAGGTGTGACCAATCTAAGGAAAGGTACCCTCCTAGCTTGGCAGTAAATTCTCGGGACAATCAAAGATCGAACATGGGAGGGACATCAATGATCACAGTATCCTGTTTAACCATGATGCTAGGGTAGGGAAACGGAGTTAGTGGAAGGTCCTTACTGACACCTACAGTATCAATCTTATTTCCATCCAATTGCATAACCCCTTTGTTTAAAGGTTCATAGCTAATTCCTAAAGCTTCAACTATTTGCTTGGGCATGATCGCAGTGCTAGCACTAGATAGCACCAGAGTCAATCATAGAATTATGTAGAAATTTTTTACCCATAATGAGGGTTAAGAAAAAGGGTTTTGGTTTTGGCTTATCCTTACCTTTTGTTGAGGAATCCTCTGCATCATTCGTAAGGACTTTGGCCTAAGGCGATGGATCAATGGCCTTTTCTCAGGATGGTTGCTCTGCTTTACATTAGCAGAGGATTTACTCAATTTTTCCACCACATTGAATGGCAGCAGAGTCAGAGACTTCTACTCTTTAGGCCTTGTTATAACAGTATCCTTGTGTGGCTATGGTTGCAGAGTGACTATGGAAGGACTAGGAGATTAGTTGGGGATGCTTCTAGGTTGCAGAGTGATCGGTTCACCCATGAATCTCCTCTTTGAGCAAGTGTTATAGTTTGAATGTACTTGCAAGGTCTCTGATGTGGATGCATTGTTTTCAAATACCACCTCCTCTCCTTTCATCCATGCGAAGAGCATGCGGTCAGAAGCTATGTCAATTTATTGTTCCAAGGACATCCCTTGCATTTGAGTTGTAAGCACCACATTTTCCATTTGTGGAGAGGTATATGCATAACCTCCTGAACTTGATGCAATGCCTTGGTTGCACTGTTCCACCACCTTTTGTTGTAAATTTCCATGCAAACAATTCTGGGGCATATGTGCTTTGTTGCAGGGGAAGCACCAAGGGTTGACATCATCAACGAAATTATTTTTCCCCGCTACCAACTCTCTATGTGAACTCGGTGGGACATTAGGTAGTGGAGTAGGTATCAGAACCATCTGATTACTTGGTTGAGCCTGTGGACTCGTGCACGTACCTCCTTGGTACTGGTTCTGATGATAGGAGGGTCCTTCACCTTGGTAATTTTAGTAAGTTGGCTTCTAGGGCATGGACTGATTGTGCTTGATGGTAGTTACTTCATTTGAGATACTTTGCAGCAACTCCTTGAAATCACTCATCTCATCCCTTGAACGATTAGGCGTAGAAGCAAGGTTTTGATGTGTGCTCGGGTATGCATACATAGATTGAGGAGGAGGAGGCGCACTGAATGAAGTCATCTCAAGGGTGGGAGCTTACAATTCAGAAAATATAGGAATTGCGGGCCGAGGTGATAGCTTCTCACCATCAATCAAATTGTTCTCAGTTGTAACGATGATGTTGTATGCGTCTGACAAAGTGTTCTCACCAAGGGACTGAATCATCATTGAGATGTCACTGTTAATAGATTTTAGGTAAAACATAAATTCCAAATCGGGAGGTAGGTGGATCATTGTCTAGATCCTCTGCCAAGTTGTGTGGAACCTGGCATTAAAGTCTGTCATGACCTCTTGAGGGGCCCGCTTGATAGTCACCAGCTGCTGGAATAGCGAGGATCGATCTCCATTGTTTGAAAACCACTCATAGAAAGGATCTCTGAGCTGGTCCCAGGTACCGATGGTATTATCTCCCAGAGTGTGGTACCAATCAAGGGCCTTGCCTTTGAAAGAGGTTGTTAGTAGTCTAAGTGCTATGTTTTGACCAACTACACCATGCACCAGACATACATCTGCCACATCTTGCAGATGTTTGGATGGTGTCTTTGAGCCATCTCCGGTGAATTGTGGTACATCCTTTAAAGTAGAGACTGAGATAGGGGATCAAATAGCTGGTGCTACTGGTGCTATGAGAGGGATTCTGGCATCCCATGCCACATAGTTTCTGTTAGCTATCAGCAACATAGCTGGTGGAGGGGTTTGGATGTTTATCAGACGGGTTCTTGTTCATGCTATTATGAATAGGGGCACTAGCAGGCCAGGGTTATTCACATTTTGGGATCTAGTAATAGGTCTAAGTATCATACACCCTCTTCAAATTAGGATACATTCAATACGGTCCCACCGAGCGTGCCAGAAAAAGAAACTATTGATGCCTCAAATTGCTAGGAAAACAGCCTTATGGGAAACTCAGTTAATGGGGGAACCAATTGTGCTAAACCGAGTAACCTCCAAGATTTTTAGAGAAGCTGACTCTTTCTATAATTGGGGGTTTGGAAAGGGAAAAAGAAGCAGATAAAAAATAAAAACTAATCTAAGGTGATGCGCCAGGATTTAAATGTTAAGCCATGGGAAACCTTCCTTTCGAATACAGTTTGAGGGTCATTCAGCAATCTGCTATGTTTGAGAATAACAGAAATAGAGATGAAAACCTTAAGCAATTAATCAAATGACATAGTATAAATTCATCATACATCTACTAATCAAGGAGAGTCTAATACATGATCCAAACAATAAATTTCTATTCAAGTTATAAAAGTTGTAGATAAACTACTTAATACAACAAACAACACAGTATCATGTCTTATATCGACTAATAAATAGAGAGGCTAAACAATGCGAACAGTCTGTAAATCTCAATACAATAATTAGAAAACACTACAAAGGCTTTAGATATTTTAGCCTCTTTTATGTAAATTTTGAACCCTTTCCTAGAGCACTGCAATAGTATATATAGAATTTTCCCACCACCTCAAAGCCACCACTTGAAAATACCCTTCAGGCACATGTCATCCTCCTGTTGGATGAATCGAAGATGAATCACAACCGAAAGATATTCAGTTTTCTCGAACAAAGCACACTTTTCAGCAATGATAAATGTGGTCCCAAGGGTGAAGCAACAACAATCTCAGAAAGATATGTGTCTAACTGCTTGAAGAGTTGGCATGGACACGTGTCGAAGCGACGGAGCCTTTTCATTGACCTTTTCTCCCTAATGATCAAAACTTCCACCGAGGTGACATGTGGAGAGGCGACGAGGGTTTTATATTCGTCTTTCATTTTCTTGGGATGCAATCCCCGTGAAGATGACATGTGGTGTGGTATTGGCCTGAGCTTCCTTTAGTGGGGCTTGTCAAAAATCATCTGAAGGTTTATGCGACATGGCACACAGGTGGGACTTGGAGAGGAAACAATGGGGAGAAGCATTTCAAAAGCTCGTGTTGCTAACACATGGTGAAGAAGATGAAAGTGCAAACAAAAGGAGTTTGAGGTGCATAAATAAATACAGTGTGTGTGATAAAGGCTTTGCAAATCCAAATACAAAATAACCTGAAGGGAGCTTCATGGGTTATTTAATCCATAGTAACTCAATAAGTAGGCTTAATATACTTAGTTATTTTTCTTTTGTACCTTTTGGTCAATAAATATAAGCTATTTTTACCTTCTCAAAGTTGTTTACTATGTAAAACCTCTCAAACTAGTTGATCTAAACTTGTGGTGATATTATTTTGTCCTTGATTTTTTTCCTATATTTATTGCCTCTATACAAAAAATATCCATTCTTTGTAGGTCATGTCTTGTGTTTAAACAGTTAAGGAAAATTTTTAAGTTGTGATAACATTTCCAACTCCTTTTAAATGTTTTCCTAGATTCTAAACCTAGTTATGAAATTCTTATGCAAAGACATTAAAGTTTGAGTTGTGTATGTTAGTGTAGTGTCTTGATTGTATTGTGTACATTTTAAGGAAGTGCAAGCCAATAGAACATTTGATGATTAGCTCTTAAAAGGATTTAGACTTATTTTATGTCATTTTTTGCCCCTTTTCTCTATGAAACAACATTATAATATGGTAGTTAAGGTGGAAGACCAAGGAAATCGACCCTCTCTAGAGATTCACTCCAAGCTATAGGTAACCCATAGGCCTTAGAGTGTTTCCATGTTTCATTGGATTGGTGAGCTAAGTGCTTAGAAATGGTTCAAATCATAATGACAACACCAATCTAACCATAGCTTTAAAATATGGTAATTAAAACCAATATAGGTAGAACTCCATTCCATCAACACATCAACCCAAAACTACAATCAAGTCCTTATATATAAACCATTCTAATAATCCATCCTCTCATCTTAATGCAACATACCAGTGCACAAATGACCATAATAAGGTTGATTAACAAAGTCTACATAAAAATTGAATTGATATGTGGATATAAATAGCTCACATTTGAGTTATCAATGCAACCAATAAGTAAATACGTCCCCATTAAACTACATAAATCATAGATCTAAAATAGTGAAGCATACAAACTCATCATCGAATTAGTAACCTACAATCTAAGAAAACCAAAAGGATATCCTAATAATGATGAAAATACATATCTAAGAACTCCCATTGCATGAGTAGTGTCAAATCTAAAATAGATCAAGGCGTTCTAATTCTACCTATAGTACTCATATAGAGGGTTTGACAAACTCCTCTATCACATAGTGCAAAGGAAACATACAATTATATGCATTAAAAACTCTCATTATCAATCTCCAAATAAATTTCTCAAGTCCTCTAAACCAATGAAGAAAGAGATCAAGGAGCTACCAAATTATTTCCAAAAATAATAAAGTACAAAGAATAGGACCTGACTCCATACAAAAATCAGCTTCATAGACATCATAACCTTTAGGTAAAAGACAATATACCAAGAAAGAGAGAATCTACAAATCAAACCATATCCTTATACGACACTCACATGTGCCAAGTTGTGTAAAGTAAGATCTCCTCCAACATTCCCAGACTGAAAGGATATCACATCTAACCATTCAAATAAAAGTGAAAATATGATAATAATAATAATAATAGGTGTAAACCTCTCATATCAAAGGTATATCAAACAAACCAATAATTTCCACAAAAAAGGAAATATTATTAAAGCCACACAACATAATTTCATACATATATCTAAATAGTTCCATAGATCAAGATGAAGACAAGGAGAACAATAAAAATCTATAGAAACCATGCATATAATTCTCAACATGTCCTAAGAACCTCAACATTTATGAATAATTCACAGAAGAAGACAAGACTATATTTAAAGAATGCATCTAATATTCAAGTGGGAAACACCTAGACTCAAATCAAATTGATCTACCAAGTAGACCAAGAGTGGCATGTGAGACTATCTTATACATACATCAACAAGAAATAAAGGGATTTAAATTCTCATCAATCTCATAGTAAACTCATGCCTGGATATCCAAGTGTAGGATCCTCAACCTTTTTGTTGAAAAGTTCATAACAAGTACCATTTCAACACTTATATATCCAAAAGCAAGAGATATCAAGCCCCAACCAAGTCTCTCTAGTATCCATGAGCATCCACTAACCAATTCATGTCATCTTCAAATAAACTACAAAATCATGAACCTCCAAGCAGATGATTGATACTCAAAACCAAAGAGAACTAAATAGATCATTATCAGAGCTCCAACTATAAAATCAAGAACATAGACATAAATTCATGATCTAACATACTCAAAATAATATCATATGCTTAAAAACCATATCTTTCTCCCAACCATACTTTTATCATTCCAAAAAATCTAACTTATGATCAAGATTATTTAATGACACGATACCATCCATCCTTAAATCAAGGATCATAAGTTAAAATTGATGTCATAAAATTGAAATCTCACCAAAGACTCTAAGATTCCTTCATGGAAAACCAAGATTTCAACACCTCTTGAAATAACATGAAGATCAAGCATCCTCTATTATTAGAACCACATATGTCAATGCAATCTCACCATAGGTTGAATACTAGTGGCTAGCATTGTAGTCTACAAACCACTACCATCATTAATAGTTTCCCAACCTCCACCACCAAAGCACCTCCCTATAACCACCCTTGGATTTTGGTGACCAACCTACCCACCACTACCACCAATGGATCTATCATTCTAATATTTGATTGTTGCTCCTCTAAAATTAGGGTCCTCAACCTCTCTTCATTAGAGTTTTGAATTTTATAAACCAAAATTTGCAGGCTCCTTCTCAACCATATGAAGATTTTTTAGGAGATATTTTTTTAAATGAAGTAGAATTTCATGCTCTTCATGGTAGTAAAATTATTATTTTTTATTGTTTTCAAGAATTTATAAAAATTTATATTTCTTATAAGTTTTCTTGGAGATATGTGAGCATTTTCTTGGAAACATTTTCTTCTTAATCCTTCCTTTCATTCCACTTTTTTAGTGGGAATTATTTCTTCCAGAAGCAACCTGTGCATCATTTATTACAAAGAAACCTACTTCAACACTCAATTTGGTATTCACATTCTCTCTCTACTATGTGGAATCATTGAGCTTATAAGGACATAAAGAGGCTACATCTTTGGAGGGCTACTTGTTTTTGTTCCTTTCTCTCTCTCTCTCTATTTCGAGAGAGGTTTTCTCCATTTCTAAGAGGATTTTTTTCCTATGGTTTTACTCATTTATAAGAGAAATTTATGTGCATGGGTACCTCATTAGACCTTGTTATTGGGACCTAATTTTTTCCTCAAAATTAAGGGGACATCAATGTAATTAGATTTCCACAATCCATATGTAATTAATTTGCTGCTTCTAGATTCGATTGTGTGCTCATTTTTTCATCAATGTTTCAGATCACACTCAGTAATCCATCATCAGAATAGAGAGCTAAATAGAATAAGAAATGATTAGTTCCAGACCCAACTAGTTTAAAAAGATGGACAAGAGGAAAGAGGGAGGGGTGAAGCACTCCTTACGAAGGAAAGGAATAAAAAAATCAAAAGTCAAAAATAAGAGAACCAAGAAAAGAGAAAAACACTTATAAACAAATCAACCAAAGAAATCACAAAAGGACCAACACATTACAAAATTAAGAGGGAAGAAGAAAAGGAAAAAAATATAAAGAGCCAAGAGAAAATATGAACAAAGAATTTTTTAAAATATATACACTACTTTGAAAAGAAAAGAAATTAAACAATTAAGTGTAAAAGTGTAAGAGGACTTGAGAATATGCAAGTGATAAAAAAATAAATAAGAGAAATAAGAGGAAAGTAAACTAAAATGCAAAAAATTACATTATTTGAATGGAATTGAGAATTATAAAGAGAGAGAATTTAAGAAAGAGAGAATAAATGAAAAATTAGCAAATACAAAGCATCTATGAATCTCCAAAAGAGGAGGAAAAATGTAAAACTAGAAAAAAGGAGAAATATAAATAATCAAGAGATTGTGTATAAGAGGAAAAATATAAGAGAAAATAAGAAGAAAAGCATGTGCATATGAGAATAAATGTGTAAATATATGATAAATGAAAAAAGAGAAAAAGGCATATATTATATATCATATATCATATATTGTGAAATATATATATCATATATATGATAGATGCATATATGATATTAAATATGCTTATGATAATGTATTATTAAATAAATGAGAATTCAAAGAGAAAAAAATGCAAAAAATAAATGAGAAAGAATAGAGAATAGAGAAGAATTGCATGAAAATGAGAATAAATGCGTAAAAATGAGAATAAAATTGAGAATTATAAATGAGAGGGAATTTAAGAAAGAAAGGATAAATGAAAAAGGTTAGCAGATACAAAAATAAATTAAAAATTAGCAAATACAAAGCATCTATGAATCTACAAAAGAGGAGGAAAAATGTAAAAACTAGAAAAAAGGAGAAATATAAATAATCAAGAGATTGTGTATAAGAGGAAAAATATAAGAGAAAATAAGAAGAAAAGCACATGTGCATATGAGAATAAATGTGTAAATATATGATAAATGAAAAAAGAGAAAAATGCATATATTATATATCATATATGATATATTGTGAAATATATATATCATATATATGATAGATGCATAGATGATATTAAATATGCTTATGATAATGTATTATTAAATAAATGAGAATTCAAAGAGAAAAAAATGCAAAAAATAAACGAGAAAGAATAGAGAATAGAGAAGAATTGCATGAAAATGAGAATAAATGCGTAAAAATGAGAATAAAATTGAGAATTATAAATGAGAGGGAATTTAAGAAAGAAAGGATAAATGAAAAAGGTTAGCAGATACAAAAATAAATGAAAAATTAGCAGATACAAAGCATCTATGAATCTACAAAAGAGGAGGAAAAATGTAAAAACTAGAAAAAAGGAGAAATATAAATAATCAAGAGATTGTGTATAAGAGGAAAAATATAAGAGAAAATAAGAAGAATAGCATGTGCATATGAGTATAAATGTGTAAATATATGATAAATGAAAAAAGAGAAAAATGCATATATTATATATCATATATCATATATTGTGAAATATATATCATATATATGATAGATGCATATATGATATTAAATATGCTTATGATAATGTATTATTAAATAAATGAGAATTCTAAGAGAAAAAAATGCAAAAAATAAATGAGAAAGAATAGAGAATAGAGAAGAATTGCATGAAAATGAGAAAAAATGCATAAAAATGAGAATAAATTGAGAATTATAAATGAGAGGGAATTTAAGAAAGAAAGGATAAATGAAAAAGGTTAGCAGATACAATGCATCTATGAATCTACAATTACAAAGGATTAAATAACATAAATAAAAGAGGCAAATTGCAAAAACAAGAAGAAAGGGAGAAATATAAATAATCAAGAGATTATGTATAAGAGGAAAAACATAAGAGAAAATAAGAAGAAATGCATGTATATGAGAATAAATGTGCAAATATGAGAATATGCATGTAAGAGAGAATGTAAGAGAAAAAATCAATGAGGAAAATGAAGAGAATAGTGCAAATGACCAAAAAATACCAAATTTTGGAGAAGAAGAATCAAGGAGAATAAGAGAAAGGTTTCAAAGCCAAATAATCGCACACACACACATAAGCAAAAAAGCAAGAAATCAATGAGAGAAAATGCAAAAATTAAATTCAACAAAGAATTATGCCAAAGCTAACTAATAATCAAGGAAATTAGAAATAAGCCAAAAATAACAATTAGACAAAGGCACAACGAATATATATAAGATAAATGATAAAAGAGATAAATGCATATATGATATATAATATAATATTTTTTATATGATAAATGATAAATGAGAAAAATGCATATATTATAAATCATCTATGAAATATGAAATAAATATATCATATATATGATAGATGTTATATATGCTTGTGATAATGCATTATGAAATAAATATATATATTAAAGAAAAAAACAAGAAATCAAAGAAAAAAATGCAAAAAATAAATTCAAAAGAATTATGCAAAAGTTAAATAATAATCAAGAAAATAAATTATGCCTAAATTGCAAAAACTAGAAGAAAGGGAGAAATATAAATAAACAAGTGATTATGTAGAAGAGGAAAAGTATAAGAGAAAATAAGAAGAAATGCATGTATATGAGAATAAATGTGCAAATATGATAATATGCATGTAAGAGAGAATGTAAGAGAAAAAAAATAAAATGAGGAAAAAGCAAATGATCAAAAATATCAAATTTTGGAGAAGAAGAATCAAGGAGAATAAGAGAAAGGTTTCGAAGCCAAATAATTTTATATATATGTGAAAATATTTATATATATAAAGGTTTGTATATAAGTATATATATGCAAACCTTTATATATATCAAATTTCATAGATGATTTATAAGAAACCTTTATCATATATATATATAAGCAAAAAAACAAGAAATCAATGAGAGAAAATGCAAATATTAAATTCAACAAAGAATTATGTCAAAGAGAATTGGAAATATTTTCCAAAAATAATAATTAGACAAATGCACAACGAATATATATAAGATAAATGATAAAAGGGGATAAATGCATATATGATATATAATATAATACTTTTTATATGATAAATGATAAGAGAGAAAAATGCATATATTATAAATCGTATATGAAATATGATTTAATAAATATATCATATATATGATAGATACATACATGATGCTATATATGCTAATGATAATGCATTATGAAATAAATATATATATTAAAGGAAAAAAACAAGAAATCAAAGAGAAAAAATGCAAAAAAGAAATTTAAAAAGAATTATGCAAAAAATAAATAGTAATCAAGAAAATAAATGGACCGAAATCAAGAAAAAATAAAATAAAAAGACACATGCACAATGTGTGTGTGTGTGAAAATGAGAAGAAAATTTGTGAAAGGGCACAAAAATTAATGCAAGAAAGAAAGAGGAGAGGAAAAGGCCAAAGAAAAGAAAGAGAGGAACACAAAACAAGAACAAACTTACAACGAAAATAAAATTTAAAAGACATGAGATTCCAAAGAACACAAGAAAGAGCATACTGTAAAAACAAAGAGAAATGAAAACACAAGGGACAAGAGAGAGAGAAGGGAGGGAGGTCCAAAAAAAGAAAAGGGATACAATTAAGGGGTGATCCCACAATAGTGGTTTACAATTTTTGGTCAAACTGGACACTGAAATTATTATTTTTAACTAAATATTCATATTCGGGCACCTATAGCGGTTAAACCATGAGGAATTTGAAGATGATAAAAACTAGAGTCTCATCACATTTTTTCTGTAGATTCTAAAAATATTTTTTTCAAAATTTTTGGAATCAGATTGCACTTCTTTTTCCATCTCCCATGAAAACTGGTTTTTTACAGAAAACAACATTTATAAAAAGTGACGCTCACCGTATACAACATAATTTTTTTTGTATGAAGGATAAAATTCTCATTTTTTTGAATTTATATTTGTAACTACAATATCTAGCACTTCCATTTGGTCTCATAGTTTTTTATTGAATATTTTTTCCTTAATCAAGTTTCAAAGTCAAACCAATTGCAATTTAGACATAGGTAGACTGTATACAACATAACTTTTTTTGTATGTATCAAAAATCAATTTTATTTGTTTTAATGGATCAAGGACATCAATACCCAACACAAAAATATTTTTTAAAAATTTATTTTGATAATTTTCTATTTTTCCACATGTACAAAATAGAGAGCTTGATTTTCGGTGAAAAACCTATGTTTAATAAAACTAAAAAAACACATACATAATAAAACCAAAATATATTAAAATTTTATTTGTTGGATAGCTCATTCTGAGGACTACCATCGTCCAATTGGGTTTGTGAATTTTCCTCCATTTTCATCCTCAACCCGAGCTTCGAAGGGCAGAAATCTGCTAAAATTTGGTGGAAGAGGGGGAGAAGGGCAAAAAAGGGGGGTTCGAGCGAACCCCCCTTCGCTTGAAAGGGTGAAGGGGGGTTTGTTCGAAGCGAACCCCCCTTTTTTTTGAATTTTCCATTTGTTTCTATTGAGAAACGTGGCATTATAGGGTTCGAGCGAACCCACCATGCAAAAGGGGGTTCGCTCGAACTAGGGGTTCGACTGAACCCCTCTTTTGGGTTCGTGTGAATCCCCTAGTTCAAACGAACCCTTTAAAACATGAAATTTTGAATGTGTGCTCATTTTAACAAATTTCCTTCCTCATGAAAATTGTACACCACTATTATGGGTTTACCCAAAGACAAAGGAGGAAGGGTGAAAACATAGGAGACCACTCAAACCAACACTCAAGAAGGAAACTAGAAAAGGGAAAGGAAAGAACTGGGGAGAAAAGAAAAGGGGTTCAAGGGTGGGCTTTATAGCGGTTAGAGAGGTGGAAAAAAAGAGGATGCCAAGAGAGGCTCAAACTCCATCCTTCATCATTAATTTTGTATTCCTTTCCTTCGTAAGGAGTGCCTCACCCCTCCCTCTTTCCTCTTGTCCATCTTTCTAAACCAGTTGAGTCTGCAACTAATCATCTCTTATTCTCTTCATCTCTCTATCTTGATGATGGATCATTGAGTGTGATCCGAAACATTGATGAAAAAACGAGCACACAATCGAATCTAGAAGAGAAAATTAATTAAGGGGACATGTTAGTGTAATAGTTTATTCACCTTTGATATTTTATATCCCAAGTATAATTATTTCACCTATTTCTAAAGTTCTTGGGTAGCATATGATAATGAGTTCACTCATATTCTCCTTTTGTCATGGGATTCTATTTTTTTTCCTTTTTCTATTAGATTTAGAAACCATGAGGTTATATATTATAAATCTTTGTTTTCATCCAAATATATTTAATGTATATATTGATTAAGTTATTGTGAGGCTTCCTTTATGCTATCTTGCTTATTATAGATCTATTATCATGAGCATTTGCATGTCTCTTGGAACTACCTCTACGATTTATTTTAATATTGTATCATTTATATTTATATTTATATTTTATCTAATCATTGCACTAGATTATGAGTTAATATCTATTTTGTAGAGTCTAACATTACTACCTAAGTATATCAACATCATTGATTAGCCTCTTTTTCAAACTTCCTTTTGATTACTATTATATATTATATTATACTAGAGTTTCATGTTCATTTTATACTTTCACTTGATCTTCCCACTTGTGGAAAGGTATAGTCTCTTTTTATAGACCATTTATGTGTAAATGCTTTCTCTCAAGGGATAAATTGGAAGCATTTGAAAATTCACATTTTTCATACAGAATGCACATTGCTCAACCACATAGCTTGGTATCATAGGTATGCATTCTCTACTCAATTTTAAATTTAGATATATATGTTATGTTTTTTCACTCAACTTTGTCACAATTTTATTTTCATTTTTTTCTTAGTTTTTATGCACTCTTTTATAGTATAAACAATTTAAGAGGGAATATTATCTAGTGATTCTATTTCTATTGTATTCATTGTTTCATAGGTTAGTATTTTTCCTTTGATGATATGATAAGTATGATGGATTCTCGTGGCATATTTGAGATAAATAGTGCATGCACTTGTTTCAATTTCTTATATTTCTAGATTAAAAAATTATATATTATTTTTTTATCATAGATATTATATTTTGGCATGCTTTCTCACCTAGTTTTACATGCGCACTAAACTTTAGCTAAAATGGAGAGGAGAAAAGAATTTAAGGAAAGAGACATTAGGGTCAAAAATATTTAAAAATAATCTCCACATTTTACATTGATGCCTTTGTTTCAATGAAAAATTAATTTCATAAAAAGATAAAGAGAAATGCATTATGATAAAATGTAGGTCTAAAATTTTATTTAAACCAATTAAAAAGTTTTATATATATATATGAGTTAATGATCTAATTCTAAAAACATGAAAATATTTTATTTGCAATAAATTTTATACATTATGATTAAATTTCACTCTTTAAAATAATAAAAAGTAATTATAAAATATTGAAAACTAGACAAAAATGGTAGATTTTTTAAATTCAAAAGTATAAATTGATTTATAAAGAAAATGATATAGATAACTAGTTTACATCATCTTTAAATTCTTGACAATTTGATTAATATAATTAAAAAAAGATGGTAAATACTAAAAATGTTGATCTTGGTGGACCAATAATATTGAAAGTGGAACACACTATTACGCATTTAGCGTATTACAATATTTTAATATTCAAAATCAATATTCCATCAATTTTAATGTAAGATTTATTTTGTATTTGTTAATTTAATCTACTTCTAATCTCATATCACTCAATTATTAATCTCAAATCTTAATTTCTCTAATGTTTGAATAATGATAATTTATGCATTATATATATTTGCATCTAGTGTGTTTTATTTCCTACATTATTATAATGGTGAAATTTTCATACCATTTCTCATATAGTTTTGTGCTTGTTTTGATGTTGTTAGGTCACACAATCTTAAGCAAAGTTGAATTCATTCCACTAGCCTTTATTCATCCATATAGACACATAGAGTTAACCCTTACCTTATCCTTACATATACTTATTCCAATGTCACATTTATTACACTTATTCTTGTGCCTACCTTAATATATCCATTATATGCTACTCCATTATTTATACAACTAAACAAGTTGAATGGCATAAACAAAATACAATCTTCTCAACTAAATTTCCTCAATATATAAGAGATATATTGCTCCTCTTTTCAAAATTTTATGTTCAATAAATATATATAATAAAAGGGGAAGAGGAGCTTGAACTTTTGTAGATAATATATTTTTGTCTTTATGATTCTGAATATTATACTTAATAAACTAAATTTTAAAAATATAAATTGAACTATAATTTTATCATGTTTGAGTTAGGTCTATTTAATAACCTTATTGAATGATCATTATGTTTTTGAGTCACCTATAAATAATTTAAAATACAAGTCAACTTAAAAATTAAAATTATATTTATTAAATAATATATCATTAGGAAGCAAGTAAACTTAGAAACAACTTAATGGTTTACTATAAATACTTCCAAATTAATATTCCAAAAAATCCAAGATTTAAAAAATAAAAAATAAAAGTGATAGCAATATAATTTTGGCCAAGATATGTTGGACAAGTATATTAATTTATTTGAAGAGTTCCTTTGTCAATGAATGAAATGGATCCCTAAATTAATTTTAAAAAATAAAAGTTAGAAAGTTAGAATTAGATGATTCTTTAACTAATTTTGAAGGGAAGTGAAAAGTTATATTGATCTAGAAGAATCATGTATTTATGACTATGTCTCATTGTTAATGAGATTTTACACATTTAAATATTTTTTAATAACGTTAATTAATTTAAATTTAAATATGATATGCAAATTATGAGTTTGAAAATAATTTGTTATAAGATTATTGAATAAGTCTGAACTTTTAAATATTTTAAACTAATTTGTTACAGGGCTAGCTCTGACAGGATATTTAAGCGTCTTGATCGTTCCATGATCTCGGCTCAATCTTTCTTCTCTTTTGATAACTCCTTAGTTCTAGTTAAGTCGTTAGTAGATGTTACTATGTTAGATCATTTCCCCATTTCTTTTCGTATTGAATGGGAGACAAGAAAACCTTGGGCTTGCAAAACATAGTTCTTTTTTAACATGTCTATGCTTTTGCATTAGCCCACATTGGCCCACATTCGCAAAGTTTGGAATTTGGAGTGCAGGTCAGCTCATAATAACGGCTAGATTAATTGGTGGAATGATGCTATCACTCGTACGACTAGGTTTCTCCACATTTATGGGTGCCAATTGGCCATTTTCCGTTGGCGGTCTTATGAGGCTACCACTGCCAACTTGCGCTCAGCTACTGAGGCTCTTATGACCAACCCTTTCTCCCCTTCATTACAAGTCAGGGTGGCGGAGTTAAGGCATAAAAAGCAAGTTGTAGATAATTATTTTGCTAGAGGTGCACAAATTAAAGCCAGATTACACTAGTTAAAAGTTGGCGACTGTGCCTCAAAGGAGTTTTTCCTGGCCCTGCATGCTAGACACTCTTCTCCAGGCATAAAAAAATCAAGGATGGAATCCAGGTGCTTTCTGAGCTACCTGATATTCTCCAAGCCTTTGTCAGGCATTATGAGCAAGTTTTCACTGCCCAAGATTATACTCTGAAGCACCAACAAGCCCTCTAGGATTGCCTCACGGTTGTACCAAATACGCTATCTTTAGCCCAAAAATATTTTTGTGAGAAGTTGCTCACTATTGAAGATTTGAAGGAAGCCACTTTTACCATGGCAGATGACAAGGATCCAGGTGTTGATGGCTTCCCTTGTGAGTTTTACAAGGCCCTTTAGGACTATGTTGGCCACGATTAACATAAAGTTTATCTTGAGGCTTTTCATTCAAAAACTTTGGGTAATATAATCAATAAGGGAAACATTAAATTCATAACTAAACCTGGAGATCCCAAGGACATCTACAATTGGCAGCCCATTTCGCTCCTTAATGTCTCTTACAAGATCATTGTTAAGGCTCTAGCTCTGAAGATTCGCCATCTTTTGCCTTAGGCTGTGTGCCCGGAGCAAACCAGATTTATTAAATCCATATTTATTCTCCACAACATTATTGTCGTGTGGGAAGGTATGGAGTGGGCTAGGTGTTTGGGCCAGAGAACCATTTTTCTCAAAATTGATTTTACTAAAGCCTATGACTACATTGAGTGGCCTTTCATTCTTGCCATGTTGAAAGCCTTGGGGTTTGGGTCCAACTTTATTGAGGTCGTCCAAATTCTTTTTTCAGATGCCTTTGTTTGTATTACCATCAATGGCCGCCAATCTTCACATTTTGGCCTCTTTTATTCTATTCGGCAAGGATGTTCGCTTGCTCCTTCTCTTTATGTGCTTGCTACCAAAGGATTTGGTTATCTCTTGGCCAATGTGGTTTCTTAGTAGCATTTCAGAGCCATTGCCCTACCTAACTCACAGGCTCAACTTGTTAATGGCCATTTTGTTGATGATTCCTCCCTCACCCTCCTGGAGGAAGAAAATAATATTAAGGCAACTCTTGAGTGCCTTCAAATAATTTGTAGTGCTTCTAGTTCTGCCATTCAATGGCATAAAAGTCTGTGTTACAAGAAATCTATTCTTCCCACCCCTCACTGGCTTCAACAGTATGGATGGAAGTGGATTGGGCCAGGGGAAATCTTTTAGTTTTTGGGAATTCCCTTTGCCGTATAGGCTTCTCCAATTGAGCTGTGGAAAGCTATTATTTCCAGGATTGAGCAAAAGATGGCCTATTGGATAACCAAGCCTCTCTCTCTGGCCAGAAAATTTTAAGTGTGCTTGAAGATTCTGGTAGCTACTCATGTTTATTACTCCTCTTCTTGGGCCCCTTCGAAAGCTACCTATGCCAGACTTGAAAAGTTTCTTCAATACTTTCTTTAGGCCTCTACAGAGTCCCATAGAGGGTTTCACTGTGTTACCTGGGAGTTCTACTGCCTTCCCAGAGACTCTAGAGGGCTTGGTCTGCTCTCCACTCAATGACAAGGGACTGCCTTGTGTGTGAAATGGATAATTAGAGCCCTTATTAAAGATGAAGCCTAGAAATTTCTCCTTAGGCATTGCATTCAATCCGACTTTTTTATTCATAGACCTGCCTAGAAGGGGATTGGCCTTCAAACCCTTCTGGTCATGACGGAACCAATCCAAATCATGGGTACTTTCATGGCCAAGAGCATTTGGAAAGCCTGGGAGGCAACTAAGCCTTGGCTCTGCTGGGTCAGATTTGGTTTCCATGATGAGCTTTCGTTCAATCAACAAAATATTTGGTGGTCGTCTCTCTTTGCTAGTAATGGTCAACCTTTGGCCAAGTCACCTTGGCTCAAGGCGCTAAGGTTCCATAAGAAAGGCATTCAAACCTTGCAAAATGTGTTTCACAAACCCACAATGTGCATTATGTCGTGGGAGGATTTTTGTGTGCTTTACAAACTTCAAAACCAAGACTGTGATACTTATGATGGTCTAGTGAATGCTATTCCTGTGGATTATCTTTATAAGGTGGGAATTCGTGGGTCCAAGCCTTGGTAGAAGGACTCGAAGTGGTACCCAGACACCCCTTTCAAAAATTACAAGCCTAGGCTTGGCAATATGTGGCTATCATCACATTTTCCAATGATTGACAATCTTAACCAAAGATGGCTTCTCCAATCCTCCACTCATGTCTGGCAAAAAAGATTCTCTGCCATTTGGTATGCAAGTGTTGAGCCAAAACTCGCCCGCTTTACTTGGTGTATTATTTTCCAAGGCTTGCCTATGGGGTCTCGGCTTGTTCACTTGGGAGTTGAGGACCCTCGGTGCCCTTTTATGGGAAAGCTCAGTATTTTAAGCATCTCTTCTGGTTTTGCACCAGAGCTCAATAGTATTGGACTTGGATTCATGACTTCTTTTGGTCTTTCAAGTCGGAGCCCTTCTCCTGGGATATGGTTCTGTTAGGTGATTCACCTAGGCTTCTAGCTAATTTTACCTAGCTTTGGCACACTTTCAGGGGGGAAATCCTCTTCAATATCTGGAAAGATAGAAATGCCTGCATATTTGCTCACACTCAAATGGATAAAAATGTTTATTTGTATTCTAAAGCTATTATTTTCTCTAATGTGTTTCTGCAAATTTAAGTGCAAGCGAACAAAGTTACACTTGAGGTGGCTCACCTTTAGGTGCTTCTTGATCATTGGGGCAATGTCCCATGTACTGTGACTCAGGTGCCTGCCTTGCCCTCCTCCTCTCACGGTCGGTCACCCTCTCGGGGCCAACAGCGGAGTGGCTCTACTTAACCCCGCTCTTAGTCTCCTCCTCAGCGTGGTTCTCGCCCTCCTCGACAATGTCGTTCTCCTCCTCCGTAGGTTGGCCAGGGGTGGCCCTCTGAAGGAGTTGTAGGGAGCAGCGGTGATGATTCTGGGTGACCCTTTGATACTACTCCTAGCAACGGCTCTGGTTGGCCTGGTAGTAACTCTGGTTGGCCAGATTTTGGTAAAAGTTTTTTGCATCTAACGCTTGCAATCTCGCCCCAGCGCGAGGAAGATAAAGAGAAAGAAAAAGAAGTTGACGATGGTTGGGGTCCTCCTCCTGACATCACTCCTGACCCCGCTGATGTATGGGGAAGAAAGACGAATGACAAACCCTCCTGGTTCTACTAGCACTACTCTGGCCGCTTGATGGCCATTTCATGTTTTATGTTATGTTTATAGATTTCTGGATTTGGCCCATGTGACTCTTGGGGTGTGCCTTTTTACCATCCACCTTTTTTTTGTGACTATGTAATTTTATCTTTATAATTTAATATAGATAGTTGTCTATTCATCAAAAAAAAAAACAAGCATCAATTAAATTAAATGATTTTTTACAATTAATTTTAATGTCTAAAATATTAAATGAATTAATTTATTTAAATTGTATATGATGAATTATTTAATTGAACAAGATAAAAAATAGATTCTGATCATTATTGATTAAAATGAATTTTGACAATTAAATTCCAAATATTAAAGTTAAAGAAGAGTAATCTTCTCAAACAATTTTCCAATCTTCCACAACAAAATATAGTCAATAGAAAATTATGTCTCATCATATTTATACCACAATTTAAAGTCTTCTACGGCTGTTCTAGTGCATGATCCGTGACTTTATTTACACACTGAAGACTCGCAAGAAGTGAAGTCATCTACCCGTGACTTTATTACGCACTGCAAGACTGGCAAGAAGTTATCTTAATCATATTTTTTCCTGCATAAACATCAGATTCTCATTAAAAAGTATGCCAAAATATCACTGAAAAATATTAATTCTTGCCCTCTCATTTTCTTGCAACTAAAGATCCCCATTTTATAGAAAGCGATAAGAAAAGTATGCCAAAATATAACGCATGGATCACGGATGTTTGTAACGCATAATTCACGGTTGTTTGTAACGCTTAGTTCACGGCTGTTTGTACCCCATGGCGTGTTTGCCAAGTCTTGCAAGTCTACGCTCTAGAAGCTCAAGTTTTGAACAGATCTCGTCTACGCCTTTATTTATCCCATTCGACACATTTCTGCATTATAAGTACTGGCCTATCCATCTCGTTACTCAAAAAAAATCGCGAGTTCATACACCCAAGCTTTCATTCTGACATGGCCAACCTATTCATGTTTTCTATTATTACCCTGTTTCTTCTCCGCTTCGGCTGTGGATGTACTGAGAGGGAAGCCCATGCTCTTCTTCTCTTCAAAGCCGGCCTAAATCACTCTAAAGATATACCGAGTTCGTGGGAGACAGAAAGAGATTGCTGCCTCTGGGACGGGATTTCCTGTGATAACCACTCATCATGTAGTTGGTGTTGATTTTTCAGCATTTTATCACAGAGGTGATATGGAGGGTGTCATATCTGAGAGCTTGTGCAACCTCACTTTCGTTGCAACCATAGACCTATTTGGAATGGGATTAACAGGTACTCTTCCTCCCTGCTTCACAAAACTCTCATTTCTGGCACAACTAGATTTATCTTGGAATAGTTTAAGAGGGAATATTCTTCCTTTTCTGTCTAATCTCTCTTCTCTAACTAGCCTAAATCTTTTCAGGAATCAATTCACAGGAAGCATTCCCTCCTCTATCTCTAATCTCTCTTCTCTCACTTACCTAGATCTTTCTGAGAATAAATTCACGGGAAGTGTTCCCTCCTCTCTCTCTCGTCTCTCTTCTCTAACTACTAAACTATGGCTCTCTGGAAATCAACTTACAGGAAATATTCCCTCTTCTATCTCTAATCTCTGTTCTCTAACTAGCCTATCTCTTTCTAATAATCTACTCACAGGAAGCATTCCCTCCTCTCTCTCTAATCTCTCTTCTCTAATTGAACTAGATCTTAGTGAGAATCACTTGAATGGCTGTATCCCAGATTCCTTGGGCAATCTCTCTTCACTGGAATTCCTGGATCTATCTTACAACCAACTAAATGGAACTCTTCCCTTCTCATTTTCAAGGCTATCCTCCCTTACCTCCCTCCATGCTGTTGGGAATCCATTCAACCAGAGTATTGTTCAACCAACGCTGCCCTCATCTCTTGAACACATCTCTATCTCACTAAACCGCCATCAGATAGTCTCAGAGGTTTTCTTTCAAAACCTTGGCAAATTAAAGATTTTGTTCTTATCTAATTGTGTACTTAACATCAGCACCACATGGATTCCATCATTTCAGTTAACACAGTTATATTTGACATCATGTAAGGTGGATGGTCAAATCCCCTCATGGATTTCCACTCAATTCTCACTTGAAGAGTTGCAAATAGCAGACAGCAATCTTGTTGGAGAAATTCCCTCTTGGCTACTGGATATGAGCCTTCGCTACATCAATCTCACGACAAATCATCTGCAAGGTCGCCTTTTGCTAAATACTTCAGCATGGATGAATGTGATGATGTACCTAGATGTGTCTAACAATGCACTATGTGGAGATATACCATCAATTTGGCCGCCTCATATTATGAAAATGTTTCTCAATGACAATTTGCTAACGGGAAATATTCCTCCAAGCTTGCAACATTTTATTGCGGATGTTAGACTTGTCAAATAATCGATTGAATGGAATCATCCCTCCAAGCTTAGCCAATTATTCTCGAATTCAATTGTTGAATTTGGGGGATAATAATCTAGTAGGTATGATACCATCTGAGTTTGGTAAGCTACGTGACCTGCAAACACTAGTGCTAAAGAATAACCAGCTAAGTGGAGCATTCCCTCCCTCAATATCAAATTGTACAAAATTGGCTTTTCTGGATATCGGGCAGAATCTATTGAAAGGCTATATTCCAAAGAAAATTGGAAATCTGTCAGAGCTGCAAGTGTTAGCAATGAGGAAGAATCATTTTGAAGGTAGTATTCCTAGAGAAATTGGACAACTGAAGCAGCTCCATATTTTGGACCTTTCTTCAAATCACCTATCAGGGTCTATACCATTGAGTATTTTCAATTTACAGGCAATGTTGACAAAACCACAATCAGGATTTATCATGATCCAAATATATGAAGAACCTGGTGAACCTGCTGTTATACAGTACACATATGAGAATGATTTGAATATGAATTCCAAAGGCAGAGATGAGCACTATCCATATATTTGGTCTACCATGGCATCCATCGATCTCTCCAACAATCAATTGAATGGCGTTCTTCCTTCTGATTTAGGAAAGTTGAAAGGGTTGATGCTACTCAACCTATCTATAAATAATCTCAATGGTACAATTCCAGATAGTATTGTACAAATGACTTGGCTGGAATCATTAGACCTTTCTACAAATCATTTTTCTGGACCAATTCCAAGTGATCTTGGATCTTTGAGTTATCTCGGAGCTCTCAACTTTTCCAACAACAACCTTTCAGGAAACATACCACAAGGAGGACACATGACAACATTTAAAAAATCTTCATATGAAGGAAATCCAAATTTATGGGGATGTCCGCTTCCAAAGAAATGCTCTTGGCGAGAATTTGCACATACTCCTCCCCCCATTTCTGCATCTACAAATGAAGAAGAACAAAGTGAGGAAAGTGTGTGGTATTGGGTTGGGGTGGGTCTGTCATATGGAGTGGGTTTCGGAGTTGTGGTGCTATCTATTGTATTAGTAAAGAAGTGGGGAGAAAAATATTATAATGCACTTGATATGGTCTTGAAATATGTATTTCCATGGCTCCGAAATTTAACAATATGAAAGAAAAATATTGTAATGGCTCAAACCTTGAAATATGTATTTTCATGGCTCCCAAATTTGACAATATGAAAGGATGCTTTTTAAGGTGCGCTATATTTTTTACTTTGTTTTATTTATTTATTAGGTTTGGAAGTTCATTAACTTTTTATTAATTTTTAAAATATTATTCATTTAATTTTTAGATTTGTGTTTTTTCAAATTTTAGAGCAGTTGAAAGATTTGTTATGGTCTGTATAATTTTTTTAAAATAGATTGAATAAATTCATTGTGTTCATTTTATTATTTTAATTTTTTTATTGTGGTTAAACAATTGTATTTTATAACTTTTGTTCCAAATACTTAGTATAAAATAAAATTAGAAACATATAATATTTATGTGACATTTAATTTACAATAATTTAATTTTTCTTCAAATTTAAATGTTTTCTATTTTTATAAATGTACAATGTTAAAAAATAAAATAAAATTTACTATATCTAAACATATAGTATGGAATAAAAGATATACTCATTAAAAAATAAACACATTTATGTTGAAGTTAGGATAAAGTCAATTTTCATGGTTAGTACAATTTCATTTTTAAAATCAAAATCTAATAAAATAGTGTTCGTATTATGAGATTTGATTTGAATGTTAAATATATAATAATTTTTTAAAATATCAAAATTTTAGTACTTTTATGTAATATAAGGTGAGAGATTGAAAATTCAAATTATAAATAATGTTTTATTTCTATTCAAACTCCAAATTCTAAAAGTGTTATTTATTATAAGTTTTAAGTATCATTTATGCTAATTGTCTTTCTATTTAAAAGAAAAAATCTCTCATAACTAAAAATTAATATTAGTTTGGATCAGAATTTTTTTTGGCTAAATTCTAATTGATATTTAGCTCATTACATTCTCTAGTGTTTTTGAAACAAAATTTCAAAATGTTATCACATTATCTATATTGTAAAAAATGAATAATGTTATATTAATAATTCCTTTACATCTAAATTTGACTTAATTCTTCAAAATACCATTAAAATCAATAGAAAAAAATTAATTATATTTTCAATTGTATTCTTACATTTTTTTCCATAAGCAAATTTCAATAAGAAATATCGGCTTCAGACAAATTCATGACCAACAATTCACATCCCTTGAAAATTCATGACTAACTAAAAAAAACAAATTTTAAGTGTTTCATTATTACATCATACCATAACCATCAATTTGTTGATGATCAATTATCTAGCTGAGTTCAATTGATTGATGGTTGTTCCTCTAACCAAGTCCTCATGTAATTTATATTGTTGCTCATAACTCATTTTATTCGTGACCTATTTTTTCTCATTCAATTGCTCCCTTAATATGGTACCAAAGTGGGAATATGCCTAGTCTGAGTCTACAAACCGTTTGAAGGGAAATGGAGAAGCAAGTTGCACAATAGACAACAAAGGAGGCATTGTTGGGTATTGGAATCAATAGCTGAAATGAAAAAGGTGTTCAAGTCTGTGCAAGGAGGAGGAGTAGTTGTTGTAGAAAGGTATAAGCCTTAAGCAGAGACTGTCAGAACAATTCATTTTGGTTTCTAACATAGTTCTATGATGTTTTGAGTAGTGTGTTTGTGAGCAAGAGAATAACATTCTATTTCAACATTTTAATATACGAAAAAGAAGTGCTAAAGCTTAGAATCTAAGCGTGGAAGGCAGGGATAACTTTAGTGGTGAATCTTCACCAATTGGCGAATTCTAGGAATCTGGCAATTCGAATTTGGCGAATCTACCGTATATGTAGGGTGTTCAAATCGCCAGGAATTCACGGACTATCGGTCCAATGCATGTCCATTCACCAGCAGGTTTTTTTTACGAGGCATGTTTAGGCAATAAATTCGCCATAACAGAATACGCGTTTCCAATGCACCGATCAATATTTTCGCCTGGAATCTTAAGGAGCATGTCAAAGTTACCTACATATTCGCCAATACTATTAAAACAACATTATATGAAGACCCATTTCGCCAATGAAAATTTACATATAGTTGCTTGTGAAGACCCATTTCGCCAATTAAAATTTATAAATAGTTGCTTATGAGGACCTATTTCGCCTTGAAAATTTCAAGGTATCATTGTATAAGCACGTGGGATTCGCCAAATTTTTAACATACCATTTCAAAATCCCGTGAAATTCGCCAAATATGGATTGATATAAATACAATTGAAACTGTTATTTGTTCTTACACATTTTGTTCGGTTCTGAGGTTCTACTTCTCAATTCAGAAGTCAGCGAAAGCCGAAAACGTAGACTCAAAGGTGAGTGATCATTTCTTCATACTGTTATTAGTTATTAGACTATTAGTTATAATAATAAGATTTCTTTATCTGTTTTCCATTCTTTCTTTAGTCTTAAACATTATTTTAAGTAGGGAATGGGATCTATATTCTCTGTCGGTCTGTCCTTCTTAAACAAGAAGACATTTTTTTCCAACTTTTATTCGAAGTGAGATCAATATGTCGAGCAGCAAGGGTAAGACTCCTGAGCAGGTGGGTAATGAAGAGACTGGGAGGCCATCAAAATGCCCAAAACAAAGAGGTACCATACAGTCTTACTTTGGAATTGGCAAAGCTTCTAATCCATTAGATCAAGGTGGAGCTACACCATCAACTCTTCCACCAAATATTATTGAAGATGGAGATACATCATCAACTCTTCCGCCACAGGAAGGTCAAGGTGAGATTGTCATTGTGTTAAATCAAAATGTATCAAATGAGGATGGCAATACCGCATAAGATGTTCCAAGGGATACCCTAGATAGCCAGAATGAGATAATCGACTTGGATGAGGATGATGTTGGTAGCAAGAAAAGAAAAGGCAAAGCAAAATCAGGGCATGAGTGGGAAATGACAAGGAATTTTCAAATTGGTTGGTTGTCGAAGTACCCATTCCTTGAACCAGTGGGGGTATCAAATGAAAATGATATTGAAAGGGCAACAGAAGTCAGATGTAAGATTTGTAGTTGGAAAAGTGGAAGAGACAAGACGATGCAGCTAAAGCTTGACACTATAGAAAAGCATATCGGCAAAGTTTACGAAAAACAAATCGTAGACAGAAAGGAACAATCAGTCGTACGATGGAAATCAAAGGAAGAATGTCTTCATGTTAAGTATGCTGTAGATTATGGAGAGCATAACCATAGAATGTCGAAGATTAAAAAATGTGAATGTACACTTGAGGCTCATTTTGGAAAAGCCATGGCAATAGCAAATCTGTCAAAAACTGTTCAGATGAGTGTTGTTTTTCATATTTTGTCCAAGGGGCGTCCTATGACAAAATCCTAGAATATTTTGATTTATGATCTTATTTGAGTGTTCCCCACTTTACCTTCTCACATTGGTCAGTAAACGCTGGATGGGAATGGGCGAATTGTCTTGCTGCAGTGGAAAAGAAAGATTTAAAGGAGAAATTAAAAGAGTCAAATTTCATTGCATTATCTTTAGATGAAGTTACTGCAGTAGACAATACTTCTTGGGTTTGTATGCATTCGTATACTATAGAACAACATGTTCACCAAACTCATCCTCTTTGTGTTCGTAAAATGAAGGACAGTTCAACATCGCAAAATCTATTTGAACTAGTCAAGAAATCTTTGAATGAAATTGCAAGTATGGATGAGTTGACAATTTCCAAAAAGTTGGTGTGTGTAGGAGTTGATGGAGCTGTAGTGATGCAAGGTCAAAGGAGTGGTCTTTGCACAAAGTTACAAACTACTTGTGCACCATACATGCTTGGCATTCACTGCATGGCCCACAAAATGAATTTAGCATTCAAAATTGTAAGCAAGTTTCCTATAGTATCAAAAGTTGAAAATCTTGTTCGCGAGATCTACGCATACTTTTGTCGAAGTCCCAAACGTTTCCTTGAATTTCAACATTTTGCTGAGGGAATAACACCTAGAAATAAGCTTCTCAAGGATGTCGATACCAGATGGATCTCCCTGCATGGACCAGCGCAATGAGTTCTTTCAGAATATCAATCCTTGTTTGGATTGATGTACGAGCATTGCAGCACAGTAGACAAAGCTCCTGACCTCTTACATAGGTTAAGCGATATAGAGACACTCTTGACTTTAGCTAGTATTCTCCCCATGCTGGATGAGATGAACAATCTTGTGAAGAAAACCCAAGACAAAACTATGTATATTTATGAATATGCCAATCTACGTAAACTTACATGCTTGGCCCTCAATCATCTATATCTAGATCTAACACAAGAAGGTGCAAATTATTTGATGTGGCAGAAAATTACTGATTTGAATAATCCTGATAATTATTTACACTTTAATGCAAGCGGGCACTTATGTATTTGTGTACGTGGACATGAGATACCAATGTAACATTGTAAGACAGGCACTGGCAGGCACTCTAGAAAAGAAGTACCTGTTAACGAGGAAGATTTTAACGGCATTGTTAAATCTGTTAGTGATAATTTGAAGGAAATTGCAAAATCTCTTTCCTCAAAGATTCGTGAAATATTCCCTCGACATGAAATACTTGAAGCCATGGGTATTGTGTATCCTCAATTTTGGGTAAACCGAGATAACCCAAAATATTTTCATGATCAAGTAAAAATCTCGATCGAACAGTTTTCAGAAAAGGTAACATACAATGAACAAATAATAGAAGGAATTTTAGATGAAAAAAAGCTTAAAAAGCAATCTCGGATTTTTGCAACAGCTATGAGGGAGCAGTATAAATCCATGGGCAAGGAGAAGGCCTTTGAACCGGGATCAATAAAAAAGGTTTGGACAAGCTTAGGTCAGAGTGAAATATTGCGTGGTTCAATGTCAGAATATTTCAAACTTGCTGATTTATGTCAAACAATGATATTGGGGTCAATGGAGGATGAGAGAGTTTTCAGTACATTGGGGTTTTTGAAATCAAAGTTAAGAAACAAACTGGACAAGAATTTGGAAAATTGCTTGAGGATGAAAGGAACTACGTATAATGTCAAAAAATTTCCTTTTGAAAGGGCACTCGCAATCTGGAGGTCCACATGTGAAAGAAGAGGGACCAGGTTGTGCAACACAGGCTCTCCAGTTCCAACAGCCGCCGGTATTGGTGGTAGTGGTAGTGGGACTGGGCCTGGGACAGATGACAATGATATTGAAATTGACACAAATCAAACAATGAATGTTGAATTTGAGACACAAGCTGAAGAAACTGCAGAGCAGTCTCAAAATCAAGATGACTCTTTTAATTTATCTGAAGATGAGGATCGGTTTAAGGACCCTAACTCCATTTGGGAAATGGGAGATAATTAGCAGGTTTTAGGGATTTTTTCTGCACTTCATGAATCAGTTTCCATTGTTCGAAATTCCAAAGTGCAGTTGATGTCTGATGATATTTTATATTGTATTCAATGAACATTGAAATTGTGAATCATTGCACTTCATGTTCATGATATCTTATTTTATATTGCACTCAAGCACTGCATGTCAGCTTGAATCATATTCCAAACTGTAGTTGATGATTTTGTATATTGTATTCAAATAAATTGTGTATCATTGCACTTCAAGTTCAAAATATTTTATTTTATATTGCAGTCCAAGTCTCCATGATATTTTATATTATAGTGCACTTCATGAATCATAATACATATGCCAAAGTCAAACTGTAGTAACGTAGTTGATGATATTCTATAAATTATATAAGATTCAATACCATCAGGCATCGGCCTAACAATGCTTCATCGGTGGGACCCCCATCACAATCCCGCCTATGGCCCAATAAAAATAGCTCACAACCTAGTATCGGTGTAACAATACTCTATCGGGCTGACTCCTAAGGTGCTCTCCCGATATACCGATAGAGTCACGTTGTCAACAAAAGTAACCATGAATTATAATTTATGACCATGGGCATGAATTATCTTATTTTATCAATAATCACAAAAATATACCACACTTTGATTTTATGAACAATGCAAATTGTAGAAATTTGTGTGACAAGATCCATATTATAGCCTACATTCACATTGCATCCATAAATACTAGTATACATATATTAATTAATAATATATATAAAGAATGCTGAAAGTTATCAATACTTAACATTGTTTATTATAATATTAATTAATAATATATATAAAAAACTATTTAAGCATACATATCTTAGTTTGTAATTTTAATCCAAAAGTATTTAAATTAACAACTATTTATTGGGAAGCTTTTAATTTCAAAATTTTCAAAAAATAAAATAAAATAAACATTTTATGTGCTTGTTATTTTTAAGGAGCACATACTTCCACTTGCCTGTCATTTTCAATGAAGCTTCAAAAATTTTACGAATATTCCTTTGTTGCTTTCACTATATAACGATTTCAGCGTAATTAAACAAAATTTGAAATTTCGTAGTGACGTAGTCCTTCCCCCATTCCTAATAAAATTCAATACCATCGGCCTAACAATGCTTCATTGACGAAACCCCATCACAATCCCACCGATGGCCCGATAAAAATAGCTCACAACCTAGTATCGGTGTAACAATACTCTATCAGGCTAACTCCTAAGGTGCTCTCCCGATATACCGATAGAGTCAAGTTGTCAAAAAAAGTAACCATGAATTATAACCATGGCCCATGGCCATGGGCATGAATTATTGAATGCATAAAGTATATCGGGGGAACTATGGTGCATCGGGGAAACATTATCTGGCGTCCCACCGATAGAACGAAGGATAGGTGTCCATCGATGGAGAGTGTGGCTATCGGTGAAAGATTGATGTGACATCCCGTGGCATCGTGTTGCGGTGCATTTATGAACCAAAATTGAAGTGAATTATATCACAAGTTGATCACATAGTTGTTACAAAATCCTGGAAGATTTCGCTTAGGGCAGAAGCAGAAAGGCAAAAACTTGGAGTTCTGACACAAAAAAGACCGGTGGACTGTGGAGGCGACTCGGTGAGACTCACATAAGTACTTCACTTTCAGACCCAGTTGAGAATCTATTTTACTCAAAAGCTTAAGATTTAAATAATGGAAGAGAGTACAGAAAAACCTAAAGCTAAAAAATAGAAAACCGAAAAGCCTAAGAGACTCCTAAATGAAGACCTGATAGATCAATGTCCTGCGTCAGGGCCGATACCCAAGAGGAGTGCTCAAATGAATCCTTACATGGATCGATTATGGGACAAACATAAGGGCTTAGGGGATATTTTGACACCGCAACGAGGGTACAACCTCTTCATGTACCATTACAGAAAACAATTTAGGTTCCAACCAGTCTGCAATCCATGGAGGTTGAACCTGGGAAGACTTGTGGTGCCCAATGTGTTTGTGAACGCAGAGCTAATTAAAGCTCTTGCTATCAGATATGACCCCAAGAAAATAACTATTCTAACACATGGTGGGGGTGACATGCTTGTTATTTCTAGGGATCTCATTTCTAATGTCTTTCAGTTAGAGTGTTCACTGAATTTATCATTCACGCTCAAAGATCTCTTGAAAAAGTATCGCCACATGGATACTAGCTATAAGAGATGGAAATTACCTTTGCATAGGCCCAAGGATGATGGAGGCCAACTCAGGAGGTTCTCTAGCAGTGAAAACCCTCCTTTCCATGAAGATTTCTTTGAAGAGTATTTTCGATACACCTATTATTCAGCTGGTCAAGTTTTGGGAGTAGAGGTTCCGCCTCTCATGTCGATTGCCCCAATGGTCTTAGCTGCAGACATATAAAGCAAGGATGTCAGGCCATTTGATTATGCTAGCTACTTGGCCAATGGCCTACATCGAGGGCTTGAAAAGATTAAAAATAATAGTGATAATATTAATTTTGAACACTATTCTTTTCTTATGCATTTGCTATTGTATGAGGGACAAGTCAGAGGGGTCTGGAGTGAAGAATTAAGGATAAAAGATACAGATGAAAATGGAGATTTTAAACCTATACAAATGTGGAATTCATTGTGGGACAACCGATTTGGTAGGTCTCATTACCTTTATTTTGAAGAATTTTTTGTAAAACCATTGTTGAAGTTGTTGGGGTATCCGTGCAACTATAACCTATCCCTAGAAATACAAAGATTTATAAGACCAAAGGAAAATGACCGGAGAAATAAAGTGAATCATAACTGGGGAGACCGATATGCTTTCCCTGATTGTATAGTGATAAGGGTTTATGGGTTCGAAGGGGCTCCACAGTTGATGCCACGAGTAGTTCCTGACCGAATTGTTTTTTTAGAAATTGTGAGGCAATTGGCAAAATTTGATTCCAAACACCTCAAAGGACATAGCAAACAATCAATTATGCCCAACACCTTATGTTTTGGAGACTTTACAGTGGTTGCCAATGAAGGATATGGAGAAATTGATGGTAAATTAGCACAGTACAACCTACCTCTAGGTGATGTAAGGAAACAATTTGATGTAGAAGGGTTTATTCACAAGGTGAGATTATCGCAGGGGCTATCAGGTTATGAAAATTTGTTCTCAATCGAAGATGTCATAAGAAACCATGATGAGGCTTCCACCAAGGAAAGAATGGCCGCCTATAACAAGATTATGCTTGCAGAGGAATGGAAGAGGAAAAATGTCCCATCTTATTCAAAGGCATTTGGTGAGATACAAGATCCTTTAACAAGAATTGAGCAACTCATTGCTCATGTCAATGAACTAGTAAAGGATGTCCCCCCAGTTGTTTTTAATGCACCTCATGCAACCTATTTAGGAGTACAAGCTAAAGACATAGAGCCCTTGGATTACATACCTTCACAGCCTACTCCTGAGGTATGTTTTTCTATAGATACTAATATAAGTGAAGAAGAGCAGAGTGATGAAGAGGGTGAGCAGGTCAAGCAAATCGGTGCTCCTGTGATTGCATAGTACGATCCCCCTCAAGAGTAGAATATTGTAAGATTTGAGGCATCAAATGAACTATTTGATGATGTGAGGGTCATGGATAGAAAACAGTTTATTTTTTATTGTGATTTTGTTAAATCTTCTGAATTTAAATCATTTTTTTATGAATATAAAGGTAGAAAAATGAGACAACATATATGGGATATCACTCTTGAACATGAGGCAACCACTCCGGAGGAATTGAAAAGGGAGGTAGAAAAGGAAATGGATTCCATCACTCCTAAAAGAGGTAGGGAATTGCTTCAAGAAGCTGGAGTGTTGCTCCTACTAGGGTGGGATATTAGCTCTTCAATTGTATTTGATAGCTTTAGAAAAAGAGGGGATACAATAATGAACTTAACAAAAGAAGCAAGTGACAAAATTTATTCAAGATCTAGGTACAACCCAGACGAAGCCACCTTGCTTATTGGGTCACTGTATCCCCATGATAAAAGACCTGCTATAATTAGTAATCCAAACCAAGTGTTTGGTCATCTCTTGGTTCAACGAGTAGTGGAGACCAACCCTATGGAGACAGTAGAATTGAACATAAATGTGGCAAAATTTACCAAAGCACTTATCGATAAACTGATTAAGGAAAATGACAAACTGAAGAAGGAGCTAGAAAATCAGTGAGAAAAAACATCTTCCTCCTCCACATCAGAGTTGTACTCCCCATGGCTTGAAAAAGATAAGAGAGTGCTTGATGCATTGGCTGATGCAGCCTACTAGAAGAATTGCCATCTGAAATCCTAGGGGAAATGCAAAGAATTGGAGAAAGAAGTGAAAACCATCAAATATAACACTGTATCTGAAATGATAAAAGAAAGGTTCAATAAAATGATGAAATGTGCTATTGAATATTGGGAAGTATTCAATCAGACACGCATTGCATTGGTGGAGAATGAACGATTGCAGCTTAGAATGATGGAGAAAAAAAAGGAGCTCGTAGATAAGAATGCCATGAAAGGACAAATATTGCTGACATATAACAAGTTGCTAGAATCATATAATGGATATCATAATAGGCTTAGGGAATATTTTGACTGCTTTGATTCAGTCCCACTCCTGACACTTCATTTTGGCATTAGAAACCCATGAGAATAGGATAATTGGAAGGAAGAGCTTGATGGGCTTCTGATTGCTACGTTGCAAGAAATAAATGACGAGGATATGGTTTTACAAAACAGTCATAAGCAACTCGAAAAAATAATGTCTTTCGAATATGATATGAAAGAGGCGATCTCTAACGTGGACACCTATGTTGAACAGGAGTACATCCATCACCTCTCTGCAGTCAATATGTTTATTAGCCAAACTGTAGATTTGTCAAAATCAGATCCAACGGGACAACCATCAGATTCAGAGGAAGAACGCCAGCTGACAGCATGATGAGTGCCCTATCATGGAGTAGAAGCCTTGAACAGATCTTAGGTGGTCAATGGTCACGAGCTTCTGCTTGGAGATTAACGGATCGGTGCATTCACCTGCGGCATTGTTTTATTTATAATTTGAGTTATGTTTAGTTGTCAAAACGTCATGAATTTTTGCAAGGGGTTTGTAGCTTGTTGCCTCTCATATATAAGAGAGATCAAGACCCCAATAGGATATCAATGGATCATCACATCATTTTAATTAGACTTTAGAGTAGAAAATAGTAAGAAGATAGATAATAGATTGCACCAATTTGCCCATCCATCTCATTATTCATATCATAAACTATTTTTATAATGTATATCATTTGAACTTTGAAGATCAATACAATGGAGAAGGTTACACATATTTACTAATTTGCTTTCGAGTGTTCAACTATTGTGGATTCATATGCTTATAATTCATTAACTTATTTGGCTGTCTCCAAAGTGGTTGTTTATGTTATTCAATTTGTCAGTACATTGAATTTGAATTCTTCAGGAATAGGGGCTGTGACCATGGGGTTTTAGATTTATTTATGGATATGATCATTGATCAAGTAGTAATGTGGGCCACAAAATGGATCTTGTCACACAAATCCCTGCAATTTGTGCTAATCATAAAATCAAATGTAGTGTATTTTTGTAGTATGTGGGATGTGGGTGAGGTGTAAGTTGGTGGATACTGATCAGGATTTTTAGTCAAAACATAACAAAAGCTAACAGTTCAACATGCATAACTTATAAGCTTTAGCTCTACCAAGAAGTAAATATAATGAGCTAACAGTTCAACATCCATAACTTGGAAATGGAAGCTCTACCAAGAAGTAAATATAATGAGCTAACAATTCATCACTAGTTCAAATGATAAAATAAATAATACATAATCCATATAATTGAACATCATCACATTACTGAAGTCTGAATTTGAGCTTTTTAATTGAATTTCACATGAAGGAGTACATATTGGCATTGGCAATGCAAAATCTTGTCAATGCCCAAAGACAAGTCTGCACAGAGCTGAGTTGGAACCTCGAAACTCATATTATCAAAGATTGAAAATAATAGATCAAGTCACACTGTCACTGTATCAAATTTTCTAGCAACTTCCACTCTTCAAGTGGTGGAATTGCCATTTTCTCTAACTGATGTTGTTTGACTTGAAGTTTTGTTAACATTTCTTGATTGTAATTGGAAATGGAACCTGTCTTGAATTCTTAAGTCAATTTTGCATTCAAGGTTATCAGTGTTCTGATGGAATCCAAATAGTTCACATCTTGGTTCTGAGGAAACTGGTCCAAATCAATCTTCCTTGCACCTTCCATCTTCTTTCTGAAAGCATCCTTTCCAATGAATTGCTCATTTGTGTCAAAAGGCTCTTGAAAACCAAGCTCTGTGAAGTTCCTTACCTTTTCATCCACCACCTTCATCTTGTCTGTAACCAAATGCAAATGTTCCTTTGTTCCAGATATTCTCGAACACTTTTCAATGATAGATGACAACTTCATTGAGGTTTCAATCCGATTAGTAATCCCTTTTGATTTTAGATCATTGTCACTAGCTTTGTAGACTGTTTGTAGAACTTCATTTGCAAATTTCTCTAATTCCAGCACCTTTTTGTTGTCCACTAAATATTTGTTGAGCTTCTTATAATGTTGTCTGGTAGCATCAATCAATTGAAACATGTCACACAAATGATCAAACCTCTGCATTATTTCATTCCAGATCTTTTGTTTCATATGCCTCACTGTATCTCTACAAAATGCAGATAACCTATTTTGAGAAGACTTAATTGCTTCTTTTGCTTCCGTCAGCTCTGTCTCCAATCTTTCATTTGTTTTTCTTTGTTTCTCCATTTTTTGTTCCCACTGTGCCTTTCCATTCACAATGTTTAGTCTTAAGTTTTATGAAGTGAATTTTTCCTCATCATATTTCTTGTTACTCTCATCTAGCCTTCGCTTTAGGTCATTCACTTCTCTCTCATTTGATTTATCCTCATTGCTTGCTGATGTAGAGGCAGATTTTATTATTCTTTTTTCTAATTCATTGCTCTTGTTATCTACTACTTTCCTCTTTGCTTTCTCACTTGTTAGGTTTCCTTGTAACTTTTCTATTTGGGTCTACAACCTTTTCTTCTCTCTATCTTGCTTTAGCAATGATGTGTACACCAATTCATTGTTCTTCTTTGATACATTAATTTTGTCAGTATTTTTCAAGCCAGAAAAATCCAATTGGAAATTGGTTACCTGGTATTCAGATCGATCCATCTGATTTGTTGGTTTGTTTTGAACTGTGGGAACAACAATTGTGTACTCCATGATTTCTTTATTTGTGTCAAATGTGGGTAATACCATGGTTGTTGTAGTCTCTGAAGTTACAGCAGACGCACTCTCCATCAGTTGCTTCTTTTCTTTTTTATTCAAGTCTGATTTATTTTTAAACTCTTCAATGAAATCATAACCTGGGGAGGCAGGAACAATGGAATGCTTGAATGGCGAATGAATAGGAGTACTTGCAGTTGCTAATGATGTCGCACCCACACTAACTTGATTTGTGGGAGTTTCTGGAAATAACTCCTTTGTGGTACTGGTGGATCCACTGATAGTGTGACTTTGACCTCTCAAAATCCTTTGCCTCTTTTGGTTGCCTTGATCACCTGGTGTTTCTGTGGTATCTTTTTTTGTTTTCCTCTTAGTATTGTGTGTAATTTGTCATTGTTGCACATGTTGACCACTACTAGTACTACTACCCATACCATCGCCACCAATGGCACTCCCAGTTGCACTAATTTGTCCACCAAGGGCATGTCCTAGTTGTGATTGTATCTGACCATGAGGATGAGGACTAGAAGCTCTAACAAATTGATTTTGTCTTGTATCCCCTTGGTCTACTTTTTCACCTCCAAAACCAAGGCCAGATTTATCACCTGTTTTTCTATGCTCAACACTTTGTATTGTCGAAGGGCCTCCACCTTATCCTTTGGACCCCAAAGGACCACCTTCATAACCAATTTTTTCAAGTATGGTTGCTCTTGAAGTATATGTTGAAGCATATTCTGCTTTTGCGGCCTCACTTAAACCAGGTTTGTAATTGGCATGGCTTTGTTCTTTTTCTTCCATATCAATATCATCATCAGATTCATCACGTCCATCAGGATTCCCATGCTCTATATTCCACAATTTGCTAAATTCTTCATCTTCTTCATTATTATCATACTCTTCAAGAGCTCTTGGATCACCTAGGTCCTTCCTCATAGACCAAAAGGCAGTAATTTTTGATCGTGACCATTTTTTATCTATAAGTTCCGTCTCTAGAGAACCTGGAATTTTTACTCTACTAGATGGTTTATCACTTTTTAAATAAAAATTTTTGTATGTCCTGATTGTCTTTTGGTGCAATGCCATAATTTCTGCTGACAATTGTTCAACAGAAATACCATTCTCAACAACACTTTTCTCCATTGCTATTTTGACCTCATCCCAAGAATCCTTGTTTCTCAAGTTTTCAAGCAAGGGTTTACTTTGATGTTGAATTCTATTTGCAACATTCCTATTGGCCACAATCATTGATTTAATGATGTCACATGGATCATACTGCCAGTGAAAGATAGGATCAAAGTCAAAAAAATTCAAAATATTATGTGCCACACTAAATGTTTTTCTCTTGAATGTGAACCCTCCACATGAAAAAGGTAAAGAAGGAAATCAGGTCTTCTTTTGCTGACTGAGAAAGTGTAGTTCATCAGCACTCTACACCTGCCTTACATATTCCAATGCAAAAACCCTTTTTGTCACATGTATTGGAAGTTTTTATGGTTGTACTCCCAATCCATAAAATCTTAGCACAATATATTCTTCCATTAAGTACCAATCAGCCAATTGTATTTCTTTTCCTAGTTGCATGCAGTTTCTACATGACATAGGCAATCTAGGCATTGGATTATTTGTAATTACTTGATGCAATGGAGCCAAAAATTAGTTTACAAAATGACTGTAGTTCCTTCGAGAATCATGCATCCTTATCTCATTGGTCCATTCATATACTAGAGCCCTTTTTTTTTCCTCTGCATTACTGTAGGGCTAAATCTGAAGCTTGTTGGTCTAAAACATTCCTCTAAATTTGAATAGAAAAAGATAGCACAAGTAGGTTGTGAACCTAAATGTCTTCGTGGAACCTGCTTTAATCATCAAAAAAAATTTATGCATGGATTCTACAATGTGTTTTGTATAGTTATATTTGACATGTTCTTTAGTATAATGGATATTATATACCATTTCAAGGATGCTTGCACCCACTTCCAAATTTCTATCTAGACTGAGGAAAAATGCAAGCATGGAAATAGTATCCTAAACCCATGGTTTAAAAAAATCCAAATTATAAGGAGGCTTATGACCACCTTTCAATTTGTTTCTATCCTTAACTATTTGATTTAAGAAATCATTTTTCACCCTTTCTTCCACTGCTTCATAATCACTAGCAAGCTTTTCTAGGTCAATGTGGTGGTTTCCAAATTCTTCGGTTGTAAACCCCAACACTTTTCCAAGTTCTTTTGCATTAATGGATAAAAATTCTTCTTGGTTATCTTTATTAACAATTTCTCTTTTCTTTTTATCATAATTTTCGGCACAGACCATGATAAATTATGGGCAAGGGAAAACTTCATGTAACATCATGCGCCCTAATCCAATTACCCATGGTGCACTGATACTATCAACTTTTGTTCACTTTGCAGCCTTATTCTGAGATGAAAATCTAAGTTCTGAGGTATGCCTACCATAGATTTCAGGATCATAAATATCATGGTACCCATCGGTGAAACCTGGGGTTTTAAGCAATTCTGCATAATGCATTTCTTTATCAGACATTACTGTAGTGGTACTGGTGGTAGACATGCTTGTACAAATGTGAAGTTGTGTAATTTGAATTCCTTAATAAGTAATACCTATGAGTCCTCCTTAATTTTAATGAATTCTTGAGTCTAAAACCAAACTTCAAACTTCAAACTTTGACAAAATAAGATTTTAAGAAATGTCAAACGATGAAAGTTGAAATATAGCCACAGGAATTCTTTCACTTACCCAGATTATGAGTCCTGATGCTTGAAAACTAGAATGGCGTTGTTGGAAGTGGAACTGTGGAATCCAAAATAGGGTGGTGCACTGCAATGAGCAATCTGAATATTGAAGACTTTAAAAATTAGTACAATTTCAAAGTGCAAAGTGCTTTAAATGTTTTTTTTCTCGTAATTGGAACGTATAAGTGAATGGCACGTCTTAGGAGTTAGGTATACAAGACTACAAGTTGCAAATTCTTCACCGTTGTTCTTCTTAAATCTAACGGTTATAGGGTGATTCCAGAGGTTTAAGTTGGGAAGCCCATCATGTCATTACGGAATGCAACTACAACCATACATCAAATGTTCATCCAACGGTTGAAACTTGAGTACTTAATGATATTAACTTTTAAAATAAACATTAATCACTTGACAGTTGACACTTAGCAGTACAAAGTGCTTTAAACGCTTTGTTTCTCGAAATTGGAACATTAAAGTGAATGACACGTCTTAGGTCTACAAGTTACAAATTCTTCACTGTTGATCTTTTTATACTAACGGTTATAGGGTGATTCCGGAGGTTTAAGTTGGGAAGCCCATAGCCCTATGCATGTCATTACGGAATTTGATGGTCTATTACATATTTGACCGTTTTTTCAATTTTAGACCGTATAGTTTGACTTGCTATATTTTTATTAAACCGTAAAAAATTATTATATAGTATTTTAATTTATAATATATATAATTTTATAATTTTTATTATAAAAAGAAAATAGAATATAACTTTTTTGAATATTTTTAATATGAATTTAGAAACTTTTGACTTTTTTATAATAGCTATCATTTTTTATATTAATATATATGATTTATAATATTATTATAAAAATATATATTAATTTAGAATCTTTTCAAAATAAAACATAATTATTTTTAATTTTTAGAATATATTTAAGAAGATTTATTTTTAATACTATTTTAGAAACTTTTGTTAATTGTTAATTATAATAGTAGATTTTTATATTTATCACTAATAATTATCATTGTTTTCTAATTTTTCAAGATAATCCATTTATAAAAGATTTTATATAAAAATTCGTAAATTAAACAATTTTTTTGATAGGCATTTAAATGACCAAAGTCAAACCGTCATAAAATTTTCATTTTGATTGTTTGCTATTGTCATAATCTTAACCGTTGATCTTTCTGAATCTAACAGATATAGGGTAATTCTGGAGGTTTAAGTTGGGAAGCCCATCGCTCTGTTCATTTCATTACGGAATGTAACTACAACCATACATCAAATGTTCATCCAACGGTTGAACTTGAAACTTTAGTAATTACTAATTTATGATATTAACTTAAAAAAATTAACATGACACATGTGTTTTAAAGTCAATACCATAGGCATCGGCCTAACAATGCTTTATCGGTGGAACCCCCATCACAACCCCACTGATGGCCCGAAGGCGAAGACTCATAACTCATAAGGTGCGCTCCTAGTCCCCAATATATTGATAGAATCAACAAAAGTAAGCACATCGTTGTAACACATAAACATCGGTGGAACGAATGATTGCATTCCCCCGATGGCCCGATATAACCATGAATTCTCAAGTGCATATTGCATAGAGTATATTACTTAATTTCTCAAAAGAAAAAAAACTGATTTGAATATATTAAATTATTAATAGACAGTGACACTGAAGTTCTGAACTTAGAAAACAACTCTTTACTCTTAAATGTAAATGAATAACGAAGATTCAAGAATAGCACAACACAACCATTTATTTTATTGCAACTGAATTTCAATGTTACATTATTACATATCTTTTTACAGACGAGTAGCATTGTAGCTCCTGTTTTGTATAAATAACATATGTCAGTGTGTCACTTTAGTACTTTACATAGACAAAATTTAATAATTTATTCCAAGTTGTTGCTCATTACAATGGACTACAAATTGATTCCAATTTCCAAGCTTTGTTGCTGAAAACCTAATACACATCTATCTCTAAAAATAAATGTGGCTCTGAAAATAAATTCATGATTCCAAGCTTCTGTTGGTGGATTTGCCAACCATGCTGGACAAAGGGGGTTCCAATCACTCCTGGGGAAATGGGAGCCGTGAAGATACAAAATGTACTTATCCCCTTCGAGAACCAGAGTCATACAGAAGATGAAAAACAAATGTCTCTTTGAAAATAAATGCATGGAGCTTGCTTGGCCAACCATGTTGGGGAAATGGGAGCTGTTAGAATACAGAAGGAGAAAAGAATCTACTCCCATCTTTTACCTGCAGCCTCTATGCATTTGGATAGCACTTATCTCCATCAAAGCTCCTCATCCTGGTTCAAAACCCATCTGAAAATTCAGGTTAACCAAATCAACTTCTTTCCAATTCCACCCATTCTGAACTTGAAGGAAATTCGTCTTTTACTGATTACTCTGTAACTACATAATTGTAGGTAGGAGAATTTATAGTATCCCCAATACTACATCATCTTCTTCATGAATCCTTATTAACCCTAGAAAATAAAAACCCTTATGGCACTATCTACTAATCACTGAATCACTATCCCTATTTATGGGCCACCAGTGCCACTACTAGCCTGTATAATTAAAATTTCTAATTTGATTGACGTCTTGCTACGTGCCAACTTGAACTCTACCTCAAGCTGACAAGCTGTCAAAATCACTCATTCAAACAATATGAAATCATTACAAATCTTGTTTCATTAAAGCTATGAGTTGTCCAAGAAATTGCTTTGGATGTTCATATCACATATGGCATTAATTGCCACCACTGCCACTGCCAACCACAGTTTCTTCAAAAATATTGAGAATTTAAATGAAATGAAATGTATAACCATTTGTACGGTAATAAAATCTCAACCATTGATTTCTAGAAATCTAACGGTTCTAGTGATATTCCGGAGGTTTCAAATCACAAGTCTAGTGCTTGATAGATTTACTTCTGGAATGCGACTATAGTCGTCCATCGAACGACCCATATGATTTTTATTTCGCCAGTAGATTTTTTTATTATTTTTAGATTCATTTTAATTCGCCAATGAAAATATATTTTTTGCTTTGAAAAAAGGTTTTAATCGCCAATGGAAAAAAAATTCTGGTTTGAAAAATGGGTTTATTCGCCAATGAAAAATATTTTATTCGATTTAAAAAAATTGCAACTCGCCACGATTTTCCATAGACTTCTAGGGATTATAAAAGATTCACCAATGGGGATTTTTTTTTTTCTCAAAAAACGAAAAAAATCGCCAATGTGGATTATTTTTTTTTCTCAAAAAATGAAAAAAATCGCCAATAAATTTAATATTTCTCATCGAGAAGTATACAGGATTCACCAAGATTTTACACCTGCACTGAAGGGGGGGTTTCTTAAAGTTATCCCTGGTGGAAGGAGTCTACAAAAATAGGCCCGCAAACTCAGAAACCAGTAAAGCAAATTTGGAAATCTACCTAATGTGAATCAAAACTTGTGAGTTTTGAAGTAGCAAAAGGTGCATTTTACATTTTAATACCCCTAGTTTATGTTTTGCACAATTAATACTATATTATTGAATTTGGGAGAAAAAAAATCATATTCTTTTTGAAGAAATTCTCAAGAAAGGATAGTTAATTGAATGGAGTGCGGAAATGATTGAAGCATTCAAGGATGTATTAAATAAGCAATATCTAAGGCCCCTATGTTGGTAAGCCTAGATTACTCTAGACCTCTCTAGTTGTTATGTTTTACTTCATTCTATACTATTGTTATTTTACTGTTGAAAAAGAGCAAGGATGGATTTGAATAGCCTATATCCTTCTTTATTAATTCACTATGAGTAGCTGAATTGAAGTACTCGACAATTGAAAAGCATGATTATGCTTTAGTCAAGGCTATGAAGAGTTTAGACCATACCTTGTGGGTACCCACAAAAATTATTGCATGTGTGTTATGAAGGACATCTTCACACAATAGGAAACATCAGGTATAAGGTGTCATTGGATAAACAAATTCCAAGAGTATGACATGGACACCTGGACCACTAATCTTGTTAGAGGTAAATAGTTTGGACAATTTGATGGCTAATTCCAACTTGGAGGTAGTAGAAGTGAATGATGTAAGTGATGTTGTTGCTATTAAGTATGTTTTGTGTGATGATCTATGACATAAGGATATTATTTTTTACTTGACAAACATGAATTTCCTACCTTTTATGAATGATACATAAAAAAGGACCTTCAAGTTACAATCATAGAGGTATGCATTGATTCAAGGTGAGCTGATGTGGACAAATCACAAAGGAGTTATACTTAAGTTCTTAGACAACAATAAAGCTAATGAAGTGATGAGAAAATGTTACCATGGTATATTTGGTGGGCATTTCAAGGCCAACACCACTACAAATATAATTTTGAGGGCATGATTTTGGTGGTAGACATTGTTCAAGAATGTTGCACAACTAATAAGAAAATGTGATGCTTGTTAAATATTTTTAAGCAAGCCAAATTTTGTCAGTGCCCTTTTTTGCTACATTCACCAATTGATGTCCCCTTTCAACAATGTGGGCTTGACTTCACTGGAGAGACAAAAGAAAGATCTAGCAATAGATATAAGTGGAATTTGGTAGCAACATATTACTTTACTAAGTGGGTCAAGGCTATTCCAACCTGTAAAGCTACATCAAAAGTGGTGATTGACTTCATAATCAACAATATTAGAACTAGATTTGGAGTTCCAAGAAAAATTATTGTTGATAATGCTATTTATTTTAGGTCAAAGGAAATGAAATATATGTTTTCTAAATTTTGTTTTGATCTAGTGCATTCTTCCCCTTACCATGTGTAGAGTAGTGAACAAGTTGATTCCAATAACAAAATATTGATGAAGATCATCAAAAGGACTTTAGACCAAAATAGGAAAAGATGGGATGACAAGCTTAAATATTCTCTTTGGGTTGATAGAGTTACTATCAAATAGGCTTAGGACATATAACTCTTTTGACCTGGTTTATAGGGAAGGAGAAAATATGCTATTAGTTTGAGGATACCTTTATATTAGATATTGTAGAATAAGGATGAGGATTAGTGTGATGCAATGTCACTTTAGGTCATGGCATTTGTTGAATTGAATGAGCAATGTGTTGGGAATTATTCCTCAACTCTCTGGTGACCCCCTTTGAAGACTTAGGCGAATTCTCTTATTTCCTTGGCAAAGTCTTTTGTTCTGGCGGAGGCGGAACCGGGATGGAACTTGGCATTGTTCCGTTTGCCTTGTTCCGGGTCTTGTTCCCGTTCCGTCTCTATCTCCGCTCCCCGCTTTCTTGGATCTTTGAGTTTTGTTCTGGCAGAGGGGGATTCGGATTGGAACCTGGCATTGTTCCTTTTGTCATGTTCTAGGTTTGGCTTTGGATCCGGCAGTCTATTGCTCTCCGCTTGGTTCTGGCAGAGGCGGAACCAGTTTTGGAAGTTGGCAATGTCTATTTGCCATGTTCCTGTTTCTGTTCCTATTCCGACTCTAGGTCCGACTCCTGCTTTTGTGATCTAGTTCCTCTGGATGTTTGGATTCTCCTCTGGGAGTTTTCTTCTGCTTTGTCCAAGTTCTAGATTGATGTTTCTTGCAGTTGACGGAGGAGGAACCGGAACCGGTTTGGTTCCTGATCTTGGACTTTTGGTAAAGTCTGTTTCTATTCCTATTCCATCCCCAACTCCGACTCCGGTGTTCCCGTCTTGGTTTGACCCTAGGTTGACTTTACCCGGTCAGTTCTATTTCCGATGTGTTCCCCTTTGCCATGGGCGAACGCGGAACCGAATTGGTTCCTGAACCTGTAATTTCGGTGGAGTCTTGTTTCGACTCCAATTCCGTCTCCGACTCCCACTCTAACTCCGGCAGTGTGCATTTTCGGTGGAGTCCTATTTCGACTCCTGTTCCGACTCCGGCTCTGGTAGTGTTAGATTTGGCTAGAAGTCTTGGACGCGCCTGATGTCTGTTTGACCATTTTGGTTGCTCTGTCAGCTGCGATTGCTGATGGGTCTTGGACGTGTGGCACCTGGTTGGATTGTGATTGGACAGATGCCATGATAGTTATTGTGGCAATTGCATTTTTCAACAAAGGGTGGCGAGCTCAACCATTTTGGTGATGGCATTGAATGCATGGATGGCTCGTTACAGGGAGATTTGTTAGATCCGACCAGTTGCGTGATTTGCGGATGGTCTTCTTTGCTCTTGTTGAATCGGTTACATATGGATGAGAGATGTGTTATTTCTCATATTGGTGAAGGTGAAGAGCCAGACGTCAGTTCGACGAGTAAGGGTTTAGTCGTGTATTGCAGAGCAAGTGCGAGATGCGCGACCATGAGGCTGCAAGCATAATGCATGATGCATGATGCGAGATTGCAGCAGTTGGACTTGCAGGTTGGAGAGCCGAAGGTGTGAAGAGATTTGTAGAGAAATGGAGAGGGTGTTCGAGCAGTTTGCTTAGGCATTGTAACTGTGAACACTCTATCTCTCGGATCTGGGCATGGGAATCATTGGAGGCCGAATGACTGGGCTGGCCATGAGGCTGGTTGTGATAGTCATCTAAGGAGCTGAAAGGAATCTTGCGGGTACCTGTTACTTCTCCAATAGAACAAGATGTAACTCCTGTATTGGCTTTGAGCCTGATATTGTATTGTAACTGGTTTTTGTTGCTGAATAATATAATGGCTCAAAATTTTGGAGTGTGGGATTTTTACCTGAAAGGGTTTTCCCCACGTATATCTTTGTGTCTTCTTTTTGTCTTTCATGGTATCTGTTTATGTTGAATCTATTTCTTGTTGCATTCACTTCTCTCAGAGGATCAATGGGGGATCAATTGTGCTTGTTTCCACTTTATAGCATAATTGGTTGTGTCTTTGTTGTGATTTTGAATTGAAATCACTAAGGCACTACTATCTTAGATGCCTATCTTGATGACAGACCGAATCCTTATCCCCGACAAGTGGTATCAAAGCTGGTAGCTTGTTGCTCATGATACCAACAAGTGGTCTCAGAGCAAGTTTGGAGGAGGTCAAGGCTTGTTGATACCAACATGTGGTATTTGTGCCTTCTCCTGGTTGTTGAAGTTCTGGGTTTTCTCCTGTGGTGATTTCTTAGCCTGGCAAGCATGAGGAAGTCTGGAGAAATCGGTTGGTGATTGGTCCTTCGGTGAGTGGAAGTGTGTGTTCCATTGATTCAACATACAGTTTGAAAGACGCTGGGAAAGTATGGAGTGGGTCATGTTGTGGCAAGATGATCTGAAGCTCCTGACTAGTAACATTGTTCCTGATGCAAAGGGCATGAGATGTGTTCATGGTTGTGTTGCAACAAAGCATGGTGTTCATACTGGGCGTCTGTGTGAGAGGCTCCTTGGTGGTATGGACTAGCTTGTGTCGTTGTTCAACTATGGAATGTTGTGCTTGTGCTGGGTGTTTCTGACTTAGCACTAAAGGCATTTTCTTTGGTGCTCTGATTGCATGGAGGCTATGAGGTGACCTTGGTGGTCTGCAACTTCTAGATAGCCTAACTCTTCCTTGTGCTTGTGCATGACTGTGGCATTAGAACTAGTTTGAAACGGACCTGTTGTTCCTGTGTGCCTCTTTCTTGCACTTGCATGGTTCAGATTCATGTCTTTGGCTCTGAGAGTTTTGTGTAGATTTTCCTAAAAATTCTACAGTGCATTCTCTTGTTCTTTCATTATTCTAGTTTACTGTGATGGTTGTGTGCAGACTCCTGAGTTGTCCATATGAGCAGTGAATATGGAGGTGCGTGGGTGTTTTGGAAACACTGTGGTTTTTGCAAGTTTTGCACGGTCAAGGAAAACTTGTGTTTTGTGGAACTTCTATTTGTTATTTTTTCTAGATCCTGGTTTCTGGGGTGTGACTGGATGAGATAGCTGCAGTTCGACTAGTTTTGAGGAGTGTTGTCTTCTCTGCATGGGAGTGTTGGTATGTTTCTCCTTTAGCATTCTTGTGGTATGCTTTGATGATTTTCTAGACTTTGGTGCTTGGGTTGTGGATGTGACTGGAAAATCAGATCTATTGTTGATCTGGTGTTTGAGTCATGATTGTCTACTTTGGTTGTTCTCTTTGATTATCTTAGTTTTGCAGTTTCCAGTGCAATGATAGATTTGCAGGTTACTTTTGGTTGCATCCATGGGTTGTGCAATATTGTAGGCTATCCTTACCTACATGCTTGTTGTGAGACAACTCGGAAGTGGACTATCTATATCCACGAGGGTGTAACCGTGTTGTGCAGATCTATTAGCTGACCTTGTCTGTGGTCACTTGTGCATTGGTGTGGCTGTTTTGAGATGAGAGGAGGAATGGCGTTTGAGTACTTGAATAGTCAGTGATGGGGACCTGAAGCATGTGGATCACAATGTCATGGAGAGCTTGGTACACTGGGATAGTGTAAGATTTTGACAGTGATGGTGTGGTCAGTCATGGTGCTTGGAAAGCTCAGTGTCACGTTTCAGTGGGAGCTTTAGCAATGACTAGTGTCTTCCTTGGTGTTGCAGAATTTGCATCTACATGTGATGTTGGTTTAGAGTTGTTTGCTTTATGTCATGGTATACTCTTTCTTGTGCATTAGATTTTTGGCATGTTGTTTTGCTCTTGAAGACCATGGACAGTTCACTTGAAGCATGGTATCTCCCTTGGAGATGTTTAGATCATGGAGTCATGATAAGTTCCTATTCTAGGTTATGGAACTTTGACAGTGGTCTGGGGGTTCTCTTTACTTTAAGTACATTAGTCATATGCTAGAGGACTTCATGGTTATTGCAGTGCTGCAGTTTGGAGTTAGCATGAGATGACAGGTGTTGATACTCATGGATGCATGGAGAATAAAGGTGAGGCTTGGATTCTTAAGTGAATGTTGTTGTTACAACTGAAAGTCCGAGAAGCCTGCACTTTGGTTGAATGTAAATTCAACAGAGATCTTGAAGGAGAATGCTCTTAGGTTAGCCATGATGGCTTGTATATCTTGGATGAGCATGTTTCTCTTTTCTTCTTGATCTACTCGGCAGTGGTGTCATTGTGAAAGGTATTTACCCATTATACTATTCAAGTGTTTTATGTTTTATCTTTCATGTAATGAATCTTGAGTTGGTTTAGATTCTGGAGGATTCATAATGAAAGGTTGGAAAACATAGTTTATCTCCTTGTGCTTTTGAGGACTGAAAGGAGATGGTTATATGGGTAGTTCTGATCTTCTTTGAGGAGCTTACATCCATGTTTTGTTGGATGTTGTCAAGGCTTTTCCCTTTGGGATGTAAAGAAGATCATTTTTGACACAGCTGGCATTTAGAAGTGTTTGTAGAAGGACATGTTTCTTGTTGATTTGCAGTTTCTCTCTTATCTGGTCTTGTTCTTCCTGATTGCTCTTGTGACTTTAGATGTGAGTTGCCTTTGTGGTACTGGGTTGGTCACTATTTGTGGTCATGTGTTGTCACCTGGGTGATGACACGAAGGTGCCTGTGCTTATTTCTTCAGTCAGCTTTGGAGGTGTTTGGAAGAACTGTGGAAGACAGTTGAGAGAAATTTTTCTTCCAGTAGGTAGTTGCAGATGTTGCAGATCAGTATGGATGTTCCTTGGAACTACATGGTTACATTTCTTTATGCTGGGTTTGGTGGACTTGGTATGCCTGGATCATTTATGATGGTGCTCTGTTTGCACTCATTTGGACAGTGCCCTTGCAGTGAGAGTACTTGGATATGTTTGGTCTATGACTGGCTGACACAGGGTGCTTGTTTGCTACTGAGATGGGTGGGTTTTCTTTTGATGGCATGAGTTCACTTTTAGGTCATACCTTTAAGGTATGGGTGGTTGGATGTTTCAACATGAGTTGTGGGTGCTGGTTTTCAGTCACGTGGGTTTGATCAGTTGGATGAGGGCAGTCAGTTCTTGGTTGCCTTTCTAGCTAGTCAGTTTTTCTTGTTCTGGAGGTGGTTGGAGTGGTGCTTTGCTATTTTTTGCCTTTGCCGTCAGGAGGATCATTTGCTTTCATTCCTGAGATTGTTGTTATTTCACCTTGGTGTGTTCCTATGTTTGGAGTTGTTGCCTAAGGTGGTGGACATCTTTCTGATGTTGTTGCAGTGGTCTTGATTGGGGTGTGAGAGCATGTGTTGGTCCTTGTTCGGGCTTGTTTAGAGGATGCCTGAAAGTCTTCGACAAGTGGGAGATTGTTGGGAATTATGCCTCAACTTTCTGGTGACCCCCTTTGAAGACTTAGGTGAATTCTCTTGTTTCCTTGGCAAAGTCTTTTGTTCTGGCGGAGGCGGAACCGGGATGGAACTTGGCTTTGTTCTGGGTCTTGTTCCCGTTCCATCTCCAGCTCCGCTCCCCGCTTTCTTGGATCTTCGAGTTTTGTTCTGGCAGAGGGGGATTCGGATTGGAACTTGGAATTGTTCCTTTTGTCATGTTCCGGGTTTGGCTCTAGATCTAGCTTTGGTAGTCTCTTGCTCTCCGTTTGGTTCTAGTGGAGGTGGAACCAGTTTTGGAAGTTGGCAATGTTTGTTTGCCATGTTCCTATTTTTGTTCCTACTCTGACTCTGGGTCCGACTCCTGCTTTTGTGATCTAGTTCCTCTGGATGTTTGGATTCTCCTCGGGGAGTTTTCCTCCGCTTTGTCCAAGTTCTGGATTGATGTTTCTTGCAGTTGGCGGAGGAGGAACCAGAACCGGTTTGGTTCCTAATCTTGGAATTTTGGCAAAGTCCTGTTTTTGTTCCTGTTCCGTCCCCGACTCTGACTCCGGTGTTCTTGTCTTGGTTTGACCCCAGGTTGACTTTACCCAGTCATTTTTGTTTCCGATGTGTTCCCCTTTGTCGCGGGCGGACGCGGAACCGAATTGGTTCCTGAACCTGTAATTTCGGTGGAGTCTTGTTTCGACTCCAATTCCGTCTCTGACTCCCACTCCGACTTCGGCAGTGTGTATTTTTGATGGAGTCCTGTTTCGACTCCTGTTCCGACTCCGGCTCCGGCAGGGTTAGATTTGGCTTGAAGTCTTGGACGCGCCCGATGTCTGTTTGACCGTTTTGGTTGCTCTGTCAGCTGCGATTGCTGATGGGTCTTGGACGCGTGGCACCTGGTTGGATTGTGATTGGACGGATGCCATGATAGTTATTGTGGCAGTTGCATTTGTCAACGAAGGGTGGTGAGCTCAACCGTTTTGGTGATGGCATTGAATGCATGGATGGCTAGTTGCAGGGAGATCTGTCAGATCCGACCAGTTACGTGATTTGTGAATGGTCTTCTTTGCTCTTGTTGATTCGATTACATATGGATGAGAGATGTGTTATTTCTCATGGTGGTGAAGGAGAAGAGCCAGACGTCAGTTCGACGAGTAAGGGTTTAGTCGTGTATTGCAGAGCAAGTGCGAGATGCGCGACCATGAGGCTGCAAGCATAATGCATGATGCATGATGTGAGATTGCAGTAGTTGGACTTGCAGGTTGGAGAGCCGAAGGTGTGAAGAGATTTGTAGAGAGATGGAGAGGGTGTTCGAGCAGTTTTCTTAGGCATTGTAACTATGAACACTCTATCTCTCGGATCTAGGCATGGGAATCATTGGAGGCCGAATGACTGGGCTGGCCATGAGGTTGAGTGTGACAGTCATCTAAGGAGCTGAAAGGAATCTTGCGGGTACCTGTTACTTCTCCAATAGAACAAGATGTAACTCCTATATTGGCTTTGAGCCTGATATTGTATTGTAACTGGTTTTTGTTGCTGAATAATACAATGGCTCGAAATTTTGGAGTGTGGGGTTTTTACCTGAAAGGGTTTTCCTCACGTATATCTTTGTGTCTTCTTTTTGTCTTTCATGGTATCTGTTTATGTTGAATTTGTTTCTTGTTGCATTCACTTCTCTCAGAGGATCAATGGGGCATCAACTGTGCTTGTTTCCGCTGTATAGCATAGTTGGTTGTGTCTTTGTTGTGATTTTGAATTGAAATCACTAAGGCACTACTGTCTTAGATGCCTATCTTGGTGACAGACCGAATCCTTATCCCCGACACAATGAAGAGAAACTCACATGATAGGAGTGTTCAAAGAAAGCAAGTTATGAAGCATATTTTTTATTAAAAGGTGTCATCAAGAGAGTTCCACATTGGTGATTTAGTTCTTCTATAGAATACTAAGTTTTAGGTTAAGGTAAAGCATGAAAAATTTGATCCCTTATGGATTAGACCTTATTGAGTAGCTAAGAGGTATGACTTTCATGTATACCATCTCATGGATCTTGAGGGAGAGTTGATAGATCTTTTTGTGCATCGACAAAATATGAAGCATTACTTCTCATAGGTGATGTAGCTCAAGAGGTTTTTATTGGTGATTTCAATGACATGTCTTACATTTTGTTGATGCCTTCAATTAGTCTTGATCCCTTCTTGGTCAAGATGGTGTTTTTTTTGTGATTCTTTTGTTCCATCCTAGTCCATCAGGAGATTCTAAATTCTCGTTGTGCCTAAAGGAGACACATGTCAAGCCAACCAAAACAAAAATTGGTACTCAAATCCATGGTATCCTTTTTTATCTTGAGTCACTTCCCTCTCTACGTGTGTTGTGGTATATGACCCTATTGCAAGGTTTCAGCCTTAGTTTCCTCTTCACGAGGTAGGTGTGGGCTAGCATGGCACTTGGGCTTCGTGACATTGTTTAACCACCTCCTATGGATCTTGATCTTGTATAAATCCAACGGTTGTATCGGACATTAACAGGTTGATCTTTTGTTGCAACAAGTCACCTGTGCAAAAATTGGTATGAAAGTCAAGGTCATAGGTTCGAACCCCTCGCTTGTGTTGGGGGCGGGATTGTTGCACGATGTCACCCTTGGTCTCCTCTTCCTATGGTAGACATGGGCCAATGTGGTTCTTGGGCTTTGTGACACGGGTTAACTGCCTCCTATGGATCTTGATCTTGTATAAATCCAATGGTTGTATTGAGCATTAATAGGTCGATCTTTTGGTGCAAAAACACCCACCTGTGCAATAGACCCATCATCAATAAATGATCTAATTTCTAGTAGGGTCATGTTGTGTTGTGCTCTTGGTTGTTCTCCCCTCTTGTGTCTTTAGTTAGTTTACCAATGCAAAAGAAAAAATTGGATAAGTTATGAAAGCGGTGTTGGCATGTCTTTGTTGATTGGGAACTTAAGAACCCTATTGGGTTTGTAGTTCCCACTTCTTCCCTAAAGATTTATTCATGTGGCAATGGTTGTAAGTCTTGAACAATGACCAAGGTAGGCCTATAGCCCAAACCTCGATGATTCATTTAACTTCATGGAGGATCAAAAAATTTAAATGCTTGTTATTTGTTAGCTTCGGTAGGGGAGAGTAGAGGGCATCAAGAAGAAGAAGATGAGTGTGTAGGTAGAGGCTAAGTAAAAGGAGTTGTTGGAGATATCATAGTTAGAGAGATTTGACAAATCTTAAATCTATTATTTACATTTTCTAGTGGCTTTTTCATGTGTTTATATATGGGTATGAGCAGTTTATGGATGAATTAATAAGTAGATAAAGCTATAAATTGTGCTAGTTGATAATTTGAGGACTAGATCATTTTTATTTTTCCACTCTTTTGTCATTTTCTCATTGTTAATTATGACTCCACTTCCCTGGGAATAGGAAACAATCTCTTGTACCTGTTTCAGTCATCTACACTCAAATAAAATCATTAAATTTAATTTATCTTAGTTCTATATTGTATGTTCATGATATTACTCATTGCAAAGAGTAAAGAGAAACATTTACTATGAATCATGAAATATGCACCACCTTGAACATATGGTCAAGGTGTTAAATAATCTATATAGGGTTTACAAATAGCTATCTTTACTCATTTTAGCGACCAAATTTAGGGGTTGAGTACGAAAATTGGTTTTCTTATCAATTATTGTATTGCTACTTATATCAAGAGATTGCAATACTTATTGAGGTATACCCATAGGAATACCCTCCTAAGTTTAAGCTAAGCTCAAAGTGCAAAATATAAAACCCACTCTTGTCATGTTAAATTAGAATCTTCCATGTTCTATTAATAAACTAATTCCATTAATTTCTAAAAACACTAGCCTTTTGGGGGAAATATAGTTCCAAGAAATGGAGCAATTATTTTGAGCCCTAACAAGACCATCTTATCCTAAAAACCAAGTGTTCTTTCCCTTTTACCATGAATCCTTTTGGTTTTTGCATATAAATTTCCTCTTCTAGATCCTCATGCAAAAATGCAATCTTAACATCCATCTTCTCAATTTCAAAATCATAAACAACAAATATGGATAAAATAAATCTAATAAAAGATGATTTAGAAACTAGAGATAAAATTTCACCAAAATAAAATCCCTCTCTTTGGGAGAATGGATTTACTTCCATTGGGAAAACAAACAAGATCCTAAGTATCACAAGATTCTAAAGTCATCTTCTCCTCCTACATGGCTAGTTGTCTAGGCTCACAATCATCTACAATAATATCTTCTTTGTAGGCTCTAGGCTTATCATCAATACTTAATTAAATAAAATACACAAGAAAAATATGGTGGGTTGTTCCTATCAACTAGTTTTCATTTTCATGTAGATCTTCTCAAGGGTGGAGTAGGAGATTCTTCCTCATGTTCTTCAGTATGCTCAACTTATTCTATTATAGAGGAGTTTTCCTCTTAAAATCATTCAATTGAACTCTCTTATTCTAGTCCATCTCCTAATCCATCATTATGTTCTTTCTAATGTGCATTTTCTTGATGTAAATTGAAATGCACAATATTTTTCCTTTCTTTCTCTTCTAGCTGTATAGGATCAAAAATAGCTCTAAGGTTTTTGAAAATAACATCTTTACAATAAAAAAAAACATAGGTTAGAGGATTCCATAGCTTATAACCTTTAACATTCTCACTATATCCAATAAAGATAGTGATGATGCAAAACTCCAAAGTTCATGGCTAGCCATCAATGTGATGTGAGGCTGATTTTATAGAATTGAATGATTTCAATGAATGATCCAGATTACAAGGTACAAAATTAATATCAACAGTTGAGAATTGTTGAGAGGAATTGATTGGGGAGTTAACTGGCTACAACTAGTTGTAGGATTCCTGTTAACTGGTTGCATGGATAATTGATTGAAGCGTTATCTAATACTAACAATTAGTTAACTAAATTTATTGATTAGTTGACTCACATTGAGTGTGAGTGGACTGATTTGATTAATCAGTGAACTAGAATTGATTACCTAGTTATTTGATAGAAAGTGATTGCTAAGTTTAAGGGAATTATTCATGATATAATAATTAATTAAATAATTAATTGTTAGAGGAACACACAAGTGAGGATTAATTAATAAATAAAATGTTTATTTATTAATAATGAATGGATAATGTAGAGATGAAATAGGGGAATTAAATAATTTAACAATTATTTAATTTAGGAAGGTGTGAGAATGTTAATTAAACAATTAATGATAATTATTTAATTTAAGAAGGGTGTTGAATGTTTTTTTGAATAGAAAAAATGGCAAGTGGTCGCTAAACCATTTTATTGAAATATTAGAGAAAGTACATATAAGAGGTTTGCTCACAGAGAAAATAATTACATTTTGAATTACAGAATAATAGGAGCAGTGACAAGTCCAACATCCAACCCCAAAATGGTGACCAGGAATAAGCCAAGATCCACACTATCAACCCTAGAAACAAGAAGAAGTTATGAAAAGGTGGTGAATTTTAAACACCCAGGAGACTATGCGATCCATGATTTATGAATGAATACAAAATGAGAAGCTGCACAGACAGGAGAGTAATAGAGACGAAGTAACAAAAAGTGCCCAAAGAACAAAACAGGTATACTGAAGTCGAAGGTTGACCAACGAGGCAGTCGCCACCAAAAACCAACAGGTGCCCAATGAAGCAAAATATTAACCAGTGATTTTTTTAGTGGATAATATTCTCTGAATTTGTTTTCTGGATTAGATTGTGTTGTTAATTTTTCATCATCAAAAAATAAATTGACAACACAATCTAATCCAGAAAACAAATTCAAATAATTGATGGATTGTGGAAACTTGATATCTTTAATGGATAATATTTGCCAATTGGCTAATAGTTGAAATTTAGGAATCCAAATTTGGCTAATAGTTCAAGCAGTGATTTTTTTAGTGGCTAATATTCACCAATTGGCTAATAGTTGAAATTTAGGAATCCGAATTTGGCTAATACCTCGAGCTACAACATGACTTGAATAGCCACATTTTTACAAATTTATTATAATCTTATTTAAATCGCCAAGTAATTTATTTTATTAAAAAAATTAACTCAAAATTCGACACAATATTTGATACATGATTAGATCATATTTGCCTAAATTTTATAAATTATAGTAGAAATCTATATTAATTCACCAATAGTATATCCTAACTATTAGTTGCTTTAGGACCATATTTCTAATATTTAGTTTCCACCATTGATTTATAATATAATCTAACGGCCCTTGTTGTATTTCACGAGGTAAAATGTACCCATGTTCTGTAATGCTCATGGGGCCCACAATTTTGGGTCTCACAAGAATTATAGATTGTGGGTAAATTTTACCTTGTAGAGTACAACGAGGGTCATTAGATCAATGATCTAAAAAAAAATTGAGCCTCGTGAGAATTATAGATCATGGGTACATTTCACCTTGCAAAATACAATGAGGCCCATTATATTATTATTATTGTTATTTTGATGAATAGGCAACTATCTATATTAAATTATAAAGATAAAGATACATATTCACAAAAAAAAGTTGGGTGGTAAAAAGGAAAACCCTAAGAGTCACATGGGCCTAGCCCAGAAATCCAAACTCAAAAAAAAAAACAAGAAAATGCCATCAAGTAGCTAGAGCAGTGCCAGCAGAGCTAGGAGGGTCGTTGTCATCATTTTTTCCCCATACATCAGCGGGGTTAGGACGAGGACCCCAACCATCATAAACTTATTTTTCTTTCTCTTTATCTTCCTCGCCCTGGGGTGAGATTGCAAGTGCCAAATGCGAAAAAAATTTACTAGAATCTGGCCAACCAGAGTCGCTACCAGGAGTGGTATCAGAGGTCCACCCGAAACTACCACCGCTGCTCCCTACAACTCCTCTAGAGGGCCACCCTTGGACAGTCAAAGGAGGAGGATAGCAAGACCGTCGAGGAGGGTGGGAACCACACCAAAGAGGAGGCTGAGAGTGGGAGTGAGCAAATCCACTTCGCTATCAGCCCCGAGAGGGAGACCGACCGTGAGAGGAGGAGGGCGAGGCGAGCACCCGAGCCACAGTACATGAGGCATTTCCCCAATGATCCAAAAGCACCTAGATGTGAGCCACTTCAAGTGCAACTTTGTTCACTTGCACTTGAATCTGCAGAAGCACATTATAACAAATAATAACTTTATAATAAAAAGAAACATTTTTATCCATTTGAGTGTGAGCAAAAATGCAAGAATTTCTATCTTTCCAGATATTGAAGAGAATTTCCACCCTGAAAGTGTGCCAAATATGGGTATACTTAGTCGAAAGCCTAGGCGAATCACCCAACAGAACCATATGCCAGGAGAAGGGTTTCGGTCTGAAAGGGAAAAAGAAGTCATGAATCCAAGTCCAATACTACTAAGCTCTAGTGCAAAAATAGAAGAGATGCTTAAAAGACTTAGCTTGCCCACAAAAAGGGCACCGAGGGTCCTGTACCCCCAAGTGAACAAGCCGACGCCCCACAAGAAAGCCTTAGAAAATAATACACCAAGCAAAGTGGGTGAGTTTTGGCTCAACTACTTGCAAACCAAATGGCAGAGAATATTTTTCACCATACATGAGTGGAGGATTGAAGAATCCATCTATGGTTAAGACTGTCAATCATAGGAAAATATGACGATAGCCACATATAGCCAAGCCTAGGATTATAGTTTTTGAAAGGGGTGTCTGGGTACCACCTCCAGTCCTTCCACCAGGGCTTGGACCCATGAATTCCTACCTTATGAAGACAAATCTACAGGAATAGCATTCACCACACCATCATAAGTAACACGGTCATGGTTTTGAAGATTGTAAAGCACACGAAAATCCTCCCACAACATAATGTGCATTGTGGGTCTATGAAACAAATGATGTAAGGTTTGAATGCCTTTCTTATGGAACCTTAGCGCTTTAAGCCAAGGCAACTTGGCTTGAAGGTTGACTATTACTAGCAAAGAGAGGTGACCACCAAAAAATTTTTTGATTGAGAGAAAGCCCATCACGAAAACCAAATCCAACCCAACAGAGCCAAGGCTTAATTGCTTTCCAAATGCTCTTGGCCACAAAAGTACCCACAATCTATATTGGTTCCTTCATGATCAAAAGGGTTTGAAATTCAATCCCCTTCTAGGCAGGTCTATAAAAAAGAAAGCCAGATTGAATGCAATTCCTGAGGAGAATTTTCCAGGCTTCATCTCCATTAAGGGCTCTAATTATTCGTTTCACAAACAAGGCAGTCCCTTGTCTTTGAGTGGAGAGCAGACGAAGCCCTCCAAGAGTCTTTGGGAAGGTAGCACAAATCCCAGGAAACATGGTGAAACCCTCTATGGGATTTCGCAGAGGCCCAAATAAAGTCTTGAAGTAACTTTTCAAGCCTGGCATAGGTAGCTTTTGAAGGGGCCCAACAAGAGGAGTAATAAACATGAGTAGCTGCTAGAATCTTTGAGCACACTTGAAATTTTCTTTCCAAAGAGAGAGGCTTGGTTATCTAATAGGCCAGCTTTTGCTCCATCTTGGAGAGCACATCTTGCCACAACTCAGTTGGAGAAGCTTGAAAGGTGAAAGGAATGCCCAAAAACCGAAAGATTTCTCTTGGCCCAATCCACTTCCATCCATACTGATGAAGTCGGTGAGGGGTGGGCAGAATAGATTTCCTGTAACGCAGATTTTTATGTCATTGAATTGCAAAACTAGAAGCATTGCAAAAAAATTGAAGGCACTCAAGAGCCGCCTTAATATTGCTTTCTTCCTCTAAGAGGGTGAGGAAGGAACCATCAGTAAAATGGCCATTAACAAGTTGAGCTTGGGAGTTAGGTAGGGTAATGCCTCTAACTCTCTGCTGAGAGACCACATTGGCCAAGAGATAACCAAAACCTTCGGTATAAATCACATAAAGAGAAGAAGCAAGCAGACATCCTTGCCGAATAGAACATAAGAGGCCAAAAGGTGAAGATTGGCAACCATTAATGGTAATACATGCAGAGGCATCTGAGAAAATAATTTGGAAGGACTGGATAAAGTTGGGCCCAAACCCCAAGGCTTTCAACATGGAAAGAATGAAAGGCCACTCAATGTGATCATAGGCTTTAGAAAAATCAATTTTGAGAAACATGGCTCTCTAGCCCGAAAGCTTGGCCCACTCCATACCCTCCCACATGATAATGATGTTGTCCAGAATGACTCTAGATTTAATAAATCTGGTTTTCTTTGAGGTAAAAGATGGCGAATCTTCAAAGATAAATCCTTAGCAATGATTTAGTAAGAGACATTAAGGAGTGTGATGGGCCACCAGTTGCAGATTTCCTCGGGATCTCTAGGTATAGGTACGAATTTAATGTTTCCCTTATTGATTATATTTCCCAGAGTTTTCGAATGAAAATCCTCAAGATAAACTTTGTGTAAATCGTGGCCAACACAGTCCCGAAGGGCCTTGAAAAACTCACAAGGGAAGCCATCAACACCTAGGGCCTTTTCATCTGTCATGGTAAAAGTGGCTTCCTTCAACTCTTCAATAGTGAGTAGCTGCTCACAAATCACTTTTTGGGCTGAGGATAGCCTATTTGACACAACCGCGAGGCATTTCTGAAGGGCTTGTTGGCGCTCTAGAGTGTAATCTTGGGTAGTGAAAACTTTCTCACAATGCCTAACAAAGGCCTTGAGAATATTAGCTAGCTGAGAAAGCACATGGACTCCATCCTTGATTTTTTATACTTGGAGAAGAGTGTCTGGCATGCAGGGCTAGGGAAAATTCCTTTGAGGCATAGTCACCAACTTTTAACCAGTGTAATTTGGCTTTGATTTGCACACCTTTGGCAACATAATTATCTATAACTTGCTTTTTGTGCCTTAAATATACCACCCTAACTTGCAATGATGGGGAGAGAGGGTTGGTCATAAGAGCCTTGGTAGTCGAGCACAAGTCGATATTGGTAACCTCATAAGACCGTCGATGGAAAATAGCCAACTAGCACCCATAAATGCAGAGAAACCTAGCCGTGTGAGTGATAGCATCATTGCACCAATTAATCCAATTGTTATTATGAGTTGGCCTGCACTCCAAATTCTAAACTCTACAAATATGGGCCAATGTAGGCTGATGAAAAAGCAGACATGTTAAGAAACTAGGTTTTGCAAGCTCGAGGCTATCTTGTCTCCCATTCGATGCGAAAAGAAATGGGGAAGTGATCTGACAAAGTGGCATCCACTAATGGCTTAACCGGAAGCAATGAGTTGTCAAAAGAGAATAAAGATTGAGTTGAGAACATAGCATGATCAAGGCACTTAAATATCCTATCAAAGCCAACCCTGTAGTTACACTAAGTGTGCTAGAGGGAATGAGAATGGCAGCGGCCAATATTGGGATCAAAAAGCCCCAATTTATTGTGTATGTAAAACCATCCCTCTTGTTTTCCAACTGCCCATCTGAATGGCAGAGTGTCATCCTTATCATATGCCATCTCAACCATATTGAAATCCCCACATAATAACTAGGTAGCAATTGGAAATGAGTCCACAATCCAAAACCAAAGCAAGGAGTAGTCCACCACGTCATTAGAGGTATAGACATTAATAATCCCAAAAGAGTGATTATCAATATTGAAAAGGATCTAGACAAGCTGACATGTGTGGGGTCAGACCCATGTTCAACAACACAAGAATTCTACCGTAGAGACAAAAGAGTGATAGCTCCACCACATCCAAGATCATGAGCAGTACAATACATATGGGTAGCTAGCCAAATAGATCAACACGCCGAAGCAAGCAAAAAACCAAAAAATTTAACTTCTTAGAGACAAAGCACTTCAATACCAACATATTTTTGCAAAGTATCCCGAATAGAATACTTCTTGGAGAGGTACGTCAAATCTCGAACATTCAATGAGAGGAAATTCATGAGTTAAAATCCTCCATATCGTTAGAGTCTAGCTCCTCCTCATTTAGATTGGAGAAGCAATTCTGCAAAAATTTAGGTGAGACTGACCTGATTTGAATAGACGGAGAATAAATTCTTTATTTCTCCTACACATATTCTCCTTCTTCTAATGGCGATGAAGGACTACAAGACCTTCTTTGAGCTCCTAACACAGAAGGAGATACTTTCGGTTGTTTCCATTATAACGACAACAGGCTGAGGCATAGCCTTCATCCTGGGCCATGCCGAAGTGTTATCAGGCCCTGCTGAGGCCTATTTCCCCTTTTTCGAAGGGTTTGAAATAGCTTTTGCTGGCTCAGGGCCTTTGTAAATTGGCCCAGAGCCACTGGCCTTGCTCTTACGGTTCATAACCATGGTCCATGTTTCATCAAGTTTGGCACCAAAAGTATCCACTTGATGGGACTTATCAAATTCTCGCGACGGAGGAGTATGAGGCACTGCCAAAGGGTAGTCCTTATCTTGTGGCCTGTAGACTGACATCTATAACACATGTTTGGCATATTAAAATAGGTAACTTTCTGGGTATACCAAAAATTTCCAATCTAAATATCAATGGATTCTTTCAAATCTTGAGAAAGATCCACTTGAACACAAACCCATTTTTGGGGTCAGGCCTGGAAAAATCTATCTAGCTCTATGCAAATAACTTTCCCTAGAGAGGAATCAATATGGCTCAAGAAAGGCACACAAGGCAAGGGTAACCTAGGAAACTCAATCCAAATCGAGACCCGCAACTTGGTGTCATCTGAGACAACTAGAAGACCAACAGAGAATACCTGACATACCAAGGACCATGCTCCAGGATTGCCTGGACATGATTGACTTCCGCAAAGTGAAATAGAAAAAACCCTTGGTTAAATTTTGGATCATATCAAGGCAGACCCCACGAGGGACCCAGGCTTTGCTGATCCACTCTTTAAGCACACTTTTAGGGGGAGTCCTCCCAACAAAATATCCAATAAGGGTATGTTGTTCAAGCCATTGACAAGTGGAATCAAATTTAGGAAAAGGTAAATCCACATCAGCTGGGGAGTCAAAAGACTTACCTCGTGAAACACTTTCGAAACAAATTTTTAGGGCCGTTTATTCGGTGGACGAGCCATTGAGAAGAGTCATCGAACCGCCAACACCAACAAGAACTATTGGGTTAGAGCCAGTTGAAGGCATATTAAAACAAAAAAAACATAGTAAATGCAGTTGTACACATAATAAAAGAGGAAATTCCTATGTAAAGAGTGCAGTATGACACAAAGGGGGCCAGGAATGACCGCAAACACAAGGAAACCCTAGCAGAGCTCATACACCTTCGACCAAGTTATTATCTAAATTCTGATTAAAAAGCTTATATTATATTTTAAAACAATTGTGGAAAGTAAATATTATAGTCTACCCCTTCAACCCATCAATAATTTATGCCCTCGCGCCCCTAATTTTCCATGATAATTATTTTTAGATTGGATAGATTCGCCATCATAATTAATGAATTTTCTTGTTATTTTTCAAGATTCGACAAAAAATTTCTACAAATTTTTAGTGATGTAAAAAAAAATTCAATAAATTTAATATTTTTTTCAAAAAAAGGAAAGATTCGCCAATAGAAATTAATATTTTTTTCTAAAAAAGTGAAAGATTCACCAAGATTTTATATCTTTTTTTGAGGGGAGTTTCTTAAAGTTATCACTGAGTTCGAGATACAACGTGACTTGAATCGCAACATTTTTACAAAATTTTATTATAGCCTTATCTAAATCGCCAAATAATTTATTTTATTAAAAAAATTAACTCAAAAATTTGGCACAATATTTGATACATGATTAGATCATATTTTTATAAATTATAGTAGAAATCTATATTAATTTGCCAATAGTATATCCTAATTATTAGTTGCTTTAGGACCATATTTCTAATCTTTAGTTTCCACCATTGATTTATAATATAATCTAACGGCCCTTGTTGTATTCCACGAGGTAAAGTGTACCCATGTTCCGTAATGCTCATGGGGCCCACAATTTTGGGTCTCACGAACATTATAGATTGTGGGTAAACTTTACCTTATAGAGTACAATAAGAGTCATTAGATCAATGATCTAAAAACAAATTTGAGCCCCATGAGAATTAAAACTCATGGGTACATTTCACCTTGCAAAATACAATGAGGCCCATTATATTATATTTTAAAATAATGGTGGAAAGTAAATATTATAGTCTACCCCTTCAACCCATCAATAATTTCCACCCATGTGCCCCTAATTTTCCATGATAATTATTTTTAGATTGGATAGGTTTGCCATCATAATTAATACATTTTCCTGTTATTTTTCAAGATTCGCCAAAAAAATTTACAAATTTTTAGTGATATAAAAAAATCGCTAATAAATTTAATATTTTTTTCGAAAAAAAGGAAAGATTCGCCAATAGAAATTAATATGTTTTTCTAAAAAAGTGAAAGATTCGCCAAGATTTTATATCTTTTTTTGACGGGGGTTTCTTAAAGTTATCATTGAGTTCGAGCTACAACATGACTTGAATCACCACACTTTTACAAAATTTTATTATAGTCTTATTTAAATTGCCAAATAATTTATTTTACTAAAAAAATTAACTCAAAAATTCGGCACAATATTTGATACATGATTAGATCATATTCACCTAAATTTTATAAATTATAGTAGAAATCTATATTAATTTTCGAATAGTATATCCTAATTATTAGTTGTTTTAGGACCATATTTCTAATCTTTAGTTTCCACCATTAATTTATAATATAATCTAATGGCCCTTGATATATTCCACGAGGTAAAATGTACCCATGTTCCGTAATGCTCATGGGGCCCACAATTTTGGGTCTCATGAGCATTATAGATTCTGGGTAAATTTAAACTTATAGAGTACAATGAGGGTCAATAGGTCAATGATCTAAAAACAAATTTGAGCCCTATGAGAATTACATATCATGGGTACATTTCACCTTGTAAAATACAATGAGGCCCATTATATTATATTTTAAAACAATGGTGGAAAGTAAATATTATAGTCTACCCCTTCAACCCATCAATAATTTCCACCCTCGTGCCCCTAATTTTCCATGATAATTATTTTTAGATTGGATAGATTCACCATCATAATTAATGCATTTTCTTATTATTTTTCAAGATTTGCCAAAATTTTCTACAAATTTTTAGTGATGTAAAATAATTGCCAATAAAATTTATATTTTTTTAATAAAAAAGGAAAGATTTTCCAATAGAAATTAATATATTTTTTTGAAAAAGTGAAAGATTCGCCAAGATTTTATATCTTTTTTTAAGGGGAGTTTCTTAAATTTATCACTAATATTAACCTTGTTACCACAACCTGTATGCAAAATAGAAGCCAAAGAACAACCCACACTTCTATAGAATGTAAACTACCAACCAGCCATAAGTGCAGTAAAATAAACAAAATAGTCTAAATATAGAAACAAAAGATAATTAAAACCAAAGCTTAAACCCCACTCTCTATCGATGATTCCAAATCAGCAGGAGGTGCAAAATAGGGGGTGAAATGAGGTTCCACCAAGGCATGTCTAATAAGAAACTTCATTGTGTCATATAACTCACTGAGCATGTTAGAAATAGTATTACCCAAGCCCAGTCTCAACCTATGCAAACGTTGAAAGAAAGTACAAGAACAGTCCTCCAAGGGGCCATGCACCATTGCACTTAAGAGGGTTGAGAGAGAGAGGGGTCTAAAAGAAGGTGTTGCTTGCAGAGAACCCTATCCACTAGATTATTATAGTTAAGAATATCATACCTGTCAAGAGTGGGTTCTAAAACCGACAAGGGGCATACATGCAGAAGGAGGTAGTTGCTCATGATAAATTTGACCATTTCTTCACACCATAAAACTTCCATTAAATTGGATACAAATCCTGAGGCCACCTCGTTTGGAAGCACCATCAGATGAAAATCTAACTAGTCTTTCCCAAGAACTGTGATGATAACATCCTCAATATTCTTGCATTCCAATATGCAAGACCTTCTTAACTTCTCATAATTGAATTGCATTGAATCTCAAAGGGTGTTGAATGTTAATTAAATAATTAATAATTATTATTTAATTAAAATAGAAGAATAAGTGTAATTAATGGTCTGTAATTAAATAAATAAGGTTCCTTTAATTAGTCAAGAAGAATAATGGTAATTAGGACATAATTAAATAAATATGATTTATTTAATCAATCAGAAAGGGTGGATTAGAATGAATTAATTAAATAACATAGAGTTAATTAATAGTAGAATATGATATTTGATAATAATTAAATAATAAATTATTATTTAATAATTAGGAGAAAAGGGTGAAAATTAGTAAAAAGGTGTTACTCGTAGACTAGGACAATTTCGGGTATTGATAGATTCTTTACTTAAGATAGGCTATGCTCTCAAGTAAAAGTGATTTTGATGCAAAATACACCTCTTTCTCAAGGTGAAATAGCTTGAACAAAGGATAACTGACTTAGGATAGCTATGTTCCTAAGAAATCTTTGTTATGAGGATTTGATTTTGGCATTTAGATTCTCAATTAAGTTGTTTGAGGTTGTATTGCGATCTTAGATGGTTTAGATGTCGATGTGAGACTTTTAGCTAAATTATTTTCACTAGACAATAAAATTTTAACTATGTTTTAAGTGGATGGGATAATGAAAATGCTCAATATGGGCTACACGTGGAACATAAAAATTATTTGTTAATAGTTTTGGACTCATAAGAACATTGGATACTCATGGTAGGAAGGATTTACTCTATATTTTGTATGGAGAATGGATTTACCCAACATAGGGTAGATTCGCCTCAAAAACTCCCAAAATAATTCACCTAAGCATACTTGGATTCGCCTAAGAAGGTTTGGTGAAAATTTATGATGATGTGTCAATGGGAAGTTTGGACACAAGGTGGATTCGCCCATGGATAGGGAAGATTCACCGAAATAGAATCAGATTCACGCATAAATAGAGCACTTTTACCTTAAAAACTTTTGGAATCTTAGGTTTGGATTTGACTTAGACTAGGCAGATTCACCCCAACAAAGAGAGAATTTACCTAAAGTTAAATAGATTCACCTAATTAATATACTAAAAGGAGGACTAACTAAAAGACATCAAATTCATCCAAACACAAAGAAAATTTACCTATGTGAAGGAATATTCACCCAAGCATAGAGCCAATTCACTTGAAAGTGGAAAAGGGATTAGACAAAGAATTTTTACACCTAGGTGGATTCACTTGTAGATAGGGAGAATTAGCCTAAGTATATGGATTCACCCAAATATAGAGTGGATTCACCCAACTATTAGAATGACTGATAAGACAAAGGGGCTATACAAAGGAAAATTCACCCAAGTGCAATGTGAATTTTCCCAATGGACTAGACTAGACTAATACTAAAAGGACTGAAGATATCACACAAAATGCATAAGAATGATGATGATTGGATGAAATAAGACACATACATGGGTAAGCACAAGAAAACATGTTAGGTAGCACAAGCCTAAATTGATCAAGTAGGATTAACATTCAATGTAAACTCACAACTAAAGCTAATATGATCTATTAGTGGTTGTATAGATAGAGATCACGACCCACAAGGGTGAAGGACCTCTTACCGTTGAATACCAATTGACAATTCCTTAGTAATGTATTTCTCAATACAGAGGTACATCATGAGTGACTTTAGGTTACACAATATGAAAATACTAGGAGGGCACAGGAGGCACATCCATGAACACTATCCATCACAAGCATGGGTTGATAATGTCTAATAGGTCATTCAAATCAACCCTAGACTCCTAGTTTGGTATCACCCAAACATTGAAGCTTCGCTAAACATGACACATACTAGATTGTGGTACAAATTTTTTCTCTTCCCTTTGTATACCTCATCAATTCACATGGTTGAGGTCATCCCTTGGGGTGATGAAATCCCCAAGTAGGCTTCCTAAAGGGAAGGAAAAAGTATATTTTTTTTAATCTTTAAGCTTGTGCAAACCGCAAGGAGAGAGCATACATGTGACTAATGCTCCTAGGATCTAACACAACAAGAATTAGGTCATTTCATAATTTTTGATCCTCGAGCTCACCAAATGGTGCTTGAGGGGAGATCATATGTTAGTGGAGGACTCCAAACACAACAAACAAGGTTAATTAACCCTTTAGAAAAATTGAAGTGTTCCTAATTTATGGTAAAAAGAAGTCTTTGGCCATGATCTTGTAGGAAATAGTATTATAAGATTCAATCTACTAACCATCTACTAATGTAAGCTTGCACAAACCACAAGGAGAGAGCATACATGTGACGAGTGCTCCTTGGATAACATAACAAGACTTAGGTCGTTTCATAATTTTTTAGCCTCGAGCTCACCAAATGGTGCAATGAGAGATCATATGTCAGTGGAGGACCCCAAACACAGTAAACAAGGTTAATTAACCTTTTATAAAAATTAAAGTATTCCTAATTCAATGGTAAAAAGAATTCTTTAGTCATGATCTTTAAGAAATAGTATTAGAAGATGTAATATGCTAACCATCTACTAATGTAAGTTGCATAGAAATGGTTAGTGTGATCACAAGCACACGAAGTTAGTGAATAAGTATTGGAATAATTAATAAATTTGATCAAAGGAATTGAAATTGAAAACAATGTTATACCTTACACATTCACTTAAGAGAAGATCCAATTCACCTTTTTAGTCACATGTTCACCTTTTCCCTAATATGACACATTTTCCTAAACATAGATCACATTTTCCTCAAGTTCTTCATATTTTCCTTTGAAATTTTATGTAATTTTTTCTTCAATGCATTCACCCTGAAGAGTCAAATTCATCTTTCTGCCCCAACACTCTATTATACTAGTCTTTAGCAGATTCAACTGATTGGTATCAGATTTTCCTTGTTACAAAGTGGATTTTCCTTAATATCTCTACATTCACCTATCTATAATCAAAGTAATGTTTGTTGAAAATTTTCCCAATAGACCTTATATTTGTCCATATGTAGAGAAGAATTACCTCAACCCATAATACAATTATTAGTTTTAACATTCTACGGTTCCACTTTGTTGTAGTCATATTCACCCAATCTACAATGCATTTAGCTTTATGTATCTACAATCCATGAAACTACAAACAAGAAAATTTTGTTAGTTTGACCCATGAAATGGGTCCCAATGATCATGTCAGATATGTCTGCATGAAAATTATGTCAAATCAAATAAAAATTGCAAGAAAAACCAAACAACACAACAATCAAACAAAAAAACTCAGATTGGACAAAATAAGGTCAAACAAGCATACAATATGACAAAATTCAAGTATGTCAAACCTCTTATTGTGATGATGTACTAGTGATCGACTGTTATGTGTGCTCATAAAAAATTGACAGCATAATGACCCTCAAGGTATAAATTATTAAGATGATGTGAAAATGGCTAAGTGTGGATCATACAAGTTGGGTGTGAAAATGAATAGAGTGCTAAGATTGCTTGAGGGGGATCAATAGTGAGGAGTGTATGTGATCTCTCAAGTCACAAGATTGTGATAAGTGACATAATTAGAGGGCTTGAGAGGGAGATTGTACGCTTGGAGTATGAGGAGGATCTTGCCATAAAGGCTTGTTCTTACACTCCAAAAGCATGGGGAAGAAAGAAATAAAGGAATTTTAAACTCATTGTAGAGTAATTTTGGGAAAAGAACCCATGTGGGTTTCCTTCCAAAAATGGGATATTCTTTAAGGCTAAAGGACGATATGGATAGGTAGTAAATGTGTTGAAGCACACCAAAATAAACCTTCACAAAAGAGAAGAAACATAAGATGTTATTTCATTAGAAGTGAAAATAAATGTATGAGAGACGATGAAATACATAATGTACAAAGTGACTTATAAAGAAATGAAAAAATATGATGGGTGAGAAACTTCCCAGTATGGGAAAAACTACCTAGTAGAAAGAGATCCGACATGATCAAATGACATAGATGCTTTCTCTAAGATTGATCATTAATTTTCAATACATGCTAGGGTTGAAATAGGTTTACAGACTTGCTACAAATCTGGAAATCAAGTTGCAAACTTGCAAACTAATAGACAATATCAATATGTTTCTGAGTTTTGAAGTTATTTTTGGAGGACTGGGATGCCCTAGAGCATCTATTCCTAGTAGGGCTTTTTAAAAATTATTATTTTTAGAGGCTTTGGTAATAGAGATTAATTGTGTGTCTGTTTGAAAACCCAAGTTTAAAAAAAAATTGTTACTATTTTGTGAGCTTTCAAATTGTGCAATATGTTGTAACAACCTCGAGTCTTGAATTTTTGCAGAAATGAAACTAATATATCCATATTATGCAATTATTTAAAAAATACAAACAATTGTCCCATAGATCTGAATATTTCAAGCACTAAAAAGTAAAATTCTTTCAAAATTTTCCATAGTCTAAGAAAAAAGACAACGTTCTTTAACATGCAATAACATAGTTTCAAATTTTGAAACAAATATTTGTAAGAAGAAATAAAATGCAAGAATAGAGATAGAGTTTTGTGAAAAGTTTTTATGAGCCACTTGTAGTAGGGCAGGGGCATCTAATGGTGTTTGAGACCCTAACAGAGGTTTAGAAAAATGAAAACTAAATTTTAAGGTTATTGTTTAAGATTATTTTTCCTATTTGCAGAATGGTTTCACAGTGATTATTTTTCTATAATTTCTTCATATAAGTGAAATGCAAGTGTATGGCAATGTTTGAATAACAAATCAAACTTTTGAATGCAAATCTAACCTAAATGACTGAAACACACCCTAATGAAAGTTATGATGCAATATGACATGCAATATTTTTGAATTTTTCTAACTTTTTATGATTCCAAAATGAAACCCTAAATGAGAAATGTAAAATAATGCAATGCAAAAATCTAGATCTAGGGTAAATGAGTGCAATTTTAATAAGCTCTATGATGTCAAAATATCAGGTTCACCAAAATGTATCATATGAAAAATGGAACCCTAAGTTTAATGTCTAAACCTAGGATGCATATCTTCCTTTTTCAAAGGTACATTAGAATGTAAATCAACAAGGTGAATAGATTAACTTTCATCAATGAAGGTGAGTCAATCAAACCTGGATTTGCATTCTTGGGGCCTTGAAAATGGACTGGAAATTATTTTCTATGATTCACCTAATTATATAGCATGCCCTAATAAAAAAATTACAATAAACGAATGATTAATAGACTAAAACTGAGACTTGAAGACAGATCTAGAAAGTGCAGAGGGTTATGTACCTATCAAAAAAAATTGGATATGAGTGTTGTAGTAGGATTAGGTTGCCCAGGGGTGAATGGGTCTTGGTATGCCTTTTCTAAACTTCAAAAAATTGATCTTGTATCTCTCTATTTGTTATTTGCTTCTTGCTCTGCAAACTTTCATCTTTGAATCTAGACCTATAATAAATCTGCAAAAGAGATGGTGGGGGTGGTTATATAGGAGCTTGCCTTAGTCAAGCCCCTGTTTTGGTATTTCTACCTCCATAATATCCAATAAAACCTTTGATTGATAATAATGTGTTCCCTAACCTTAAGTGTGTCTAAGGTTGTGATGAGCTAAAATGCAAAGAAATCCTACTCAAGATTATTAGAGAGAGATTCCTATATGAAAATGACAAGATCTACTTTGTGAGAAATCAAATACCCTTAGTAAATATGAAATAAAATGATACCTTACTTTAGGCTACAAATAGGATGAAGCTTGAGGATGAGAACACTAGGAAACAAGCCATTAGGTTAAGGGAAATGACCAAATGCATCTCCCAAACCTAAAATCCATCATGCTCTTCTATTGGCATCAATCTTCAATCATGAAATAAGGCTTGATCAAAATATGCAAATATGCTTGAAAACCTGCAAATTTAAATGTGATAGAATGATCTCTTGCTTCTCTTATTATTTTCTTATGTGTTCTAGTTTTGGAATGATGAAAAGACTAGGTATTTATAGTCATTTCTCTAATTTCTCGAGAATTAGATCCCAAAAGCCGACATGTTTGAAATTTGAATTTTAAATGTTAAAATGGCCATACGACATATTAAAAATTGGTCCCCAATGGAATAGAGGGACCCATTGAACCTTGGGCGAATGGTTACTAGCCCAATTCTCTGAGACATTTAGATTGGCAGCAAAACAACAATTGGTTGCATTTGTTCAATGCTTTTAATTTCTCATAAAATGATAAAATAGGAATCAAAATTCATAATTTAGGAGATTAGGGCCTAGTTGAAAATGAATAAATGCAAGGGTCACTAAAATAGGTCCAAACTAAGCATTAAATTGTACTATCCCCTACAATGGAGTACATTTTTTTATGCTAAAAAAGGTGGCATGAAAGATGACATGGATGTTGTGGTCCCCACAAGGCAATGTATGGGGTCCACTTTGGGAAGATATTATTTGACATGTGTCAACATCTTTGAGGGATTTATAAGTTGTTGTTTTATGATAGATTCTTATGACTATTTTATGATGGATTATTGTGGCAGTTATGACATGTAAGAGCCATTTAATTCTATGATGGGTTAGACAAGTGTTGATTAGCATCTTTACATGGGAAAGTGGGCACCCAAGTTTTACCTATGATAGGTTTTCAGAGAGTGTAAGAAAAAATTTCTATAATAGTGTAAATCATATTTCATTACCTATTTAGGGAAAATTTTGCTTTCCCAAGTATGGAGGCAAGTAAGGTGGGTAAGGAATCATTGGACAAGTGTCACAGAAGTCAAGAATGTGTTGGGAAATTTTACCACATGGATTTTGACACTCATCCCTTTTTTTTCTCATGAAGCTTCCTCTATGCTTCTATTTCTCTATAAATAAGGTGCTTGTGGGAGTAGTTTGCATAGTTCATTTGTATGTATTGTTATGTTTCTAAAATTTCTCTAGAATTTGACATTTGTGTATACTCCTAGAAGAATTTGCATTGCAAGTGTTTTGTAATCACCATTGATTCGATAATACTGTGTGCAGGTTTTGGAGTGTGGGTTTTTCTCCCAATCTTGTGTTGTGGGCATTTATACTTTGCATTTGATGTTATTTTATTAATATCTCTATTATGTATCTCATATTATAATTGTTAAAATAATTAAAATTGTACATCTCTCCTCTTAGATCGGTGTTAGGAAGTGTTTTTGCATACCTTGCTTCCTTTTAGTTTGTATTAGAGCTTGATCACCTTTGATTCTAGTTATTAGGTAGAGGGTTTTTGTATTAATCTTAGTTTGAGTGGGAGTCTGTGTAGTGGGCTTGTAATATTTATTGTAGGAGATATGTCTAGTATATCCAGGAGGCTTAAGTTAGAGAAGTTCAATGGAGGAAACTTTGATTTGTGGAAAATCAAGATAGAGGACCTATTGGTGGATAGATATCTATGGCTCGTATCATCTGATACCATGCCATTGGGAATGAAACAAGAAGATCAGGATGAAATGGATCAAAGGGTAAGGGTCTCATAAGGCTCTCTTTGTTTGACTCTGTCCTATTTAATATTCATGAGGAGAAAACAACTGCATCTTTGTGGAAGAAAATTGGATAATTTATCAAGCTAAATCCCTATTAAATAAGTTACTCCTAAGAAATAATTTATTCTCTTTGAGGATGGATTCAATGGAGGATCTATTGTAGATCACCTGAATTCTTGTAACATGTTTGTTACCTAGTTGTCCTCTATTGGTGTGAAAATGGAAGAGGGGGATCATTGTATGGCATTACTATGCTCATTACCAAATTTATGGGACCACCTTGGTATGGCTATTAGAAGTACCACTACCACTTTCAATATGGATGATGTGGTTGTACATCTCTATTGTTTAAGGAGATATGGAGAAATTCCTTTGAATTAGCTAAAGGGAATCTTGTGATTCATGGTAGATACAAGGAGAAAGGAAAGAATAAGGATAAGAAGAAAGAAAACAATGGAAGATCCAAATCCTTTGTGATATCTAAGTCTCATGGAAAGCCCAAGGCTTTATGTTGGAATTGTGGAAAACTTGCACTTCCACAAGGAGTACAAAGAGGAGAAAAATAAGAAAAAAAATAGTGATTCAGATTCAAACAAGTCTTACTAGGATGATGCTAAAGCATTTTTTGTCGTCTTGGAAATGCATGGATCTAAAGATGTGTGGCTAACTGAAATCAATGCATCAATCCACATGACCTTCTATATGGGTTGGTTTTCAAAGTATGAAGAGTTTAACAATGGGAAGGTTTACTTAGGTGATGACTCTCATTTAAATATTGTTGGTCATGGGAAAGTTCTAATTTGATTCCCTAATTTCAGAGTGAAGGGGATCAATTGTGTACTACATATCCCTAGTTTGGTACATAACTTGTTATATGTAAGTAAATTGAATGATATGGGTGTGCAAGTAGTTTTCTTAAATGGAGGATGCAAGATGATGAGATGATCTATGGTTTTGGCTAAGGGTGTTCATATTTGCACGCTATTTCAACTTGATGCATGCACTATTCAGTGCAATAGTTCTTATATTATGAATGAGAGAACTTCAAAGTCTTCATCCTCACCATCAAAACTAGTAGAAAAGAGGATTGTTGCATCTACTTCTAATGGGCATGCTTTTTAGGTATTGAATGGTCCTCATTCTATGGAGATGAAACTTCCAACAGAGAAAACTAGGTTATGACACCAAAGGATTGGTCACATTGGTGAGAAGGGTCTTAGAACCTTGAAAAATAAAAAATCTAGTTTAGGGGATGAATGTAATATTGAGCTTTATTTTTGTGAACGTTGCATTTATGAAAAGAAAAACCATGCTCAATTTTACTCTATTTCTCAAAAATATTTTGAGGTGTTTGGTCTTGTTAATGTTCCTTTGATTGCAAAATATGGTTATTTCATTTCATTCATTAATGATTATAGTAGGACATGGGTCTATTTACTTAGAAGAAAATATGGAGTCTTTAATAGACTCAAAGAGTTTAAATCTCTCATAAAGAATTAGAATGATAGAAATATTAAATGTTTGAGGGCTAACAATGGTAGTGAGTTTTGTTCAACAAATTTTGACAAGTTCTATAATGAACATGGTATTGAAAGATATAAGACAACTTTGTATACCCCTCAACAAAATGGAATTGCAAAGAGAATGAACGAGGCATTGATGGATAGGGCTAGGAGTGTGTTTAGTGGAGCTAGCCTCAAACAAAAATTTTGGGATAAAGTTTCCACTACTTGCTACCTGATTAACAAGTCTCCTACTTCAACACTTGTGGATAAGACAACCATGGAGACCATGGTCTGGTACAAATCCTTTGTTTAGACATATTTGAGTATTTGGTTGTGAGGAATATGTGTATGTGTTTAAGGAGAAGAGGTATAAGTTGGAGAACATTTTAGTAAGTAGTATCTTCATCAGTTATGGCATTGGTGTGAAAGGGTGCAAGCTTAAGGCTCCCATGGCCAAAAATTTATTGTATAGGAAAAATGTGATTCTTAAGGAACTTGTTAACTCCTACACTTGTTTTATAGCTAGAGAAAGAAAAGAAAGAGGACGTGGTTCATCTTCCTCCTACCCTTGAGAAAGAAGAACCAAAAACATTTGTTAGACCTGGTGACGAGAAGAGCTCTAGAAAACCTAAACATTCAAAAGATGATGAAGAACCTCAACCTCAACCTTTGAGGAGGTTTACATGAGTTAATGATAATAAAAAAGGTTTGGATATTGGTTACATGATTCTAGCTACAAGTTTTCTTTGATATCTAACAGTGATGAACTTAGGATCATAAGGGTGGCTATGGGTATGAGTGATGTAGATTCCTAGATAAAGGCCATGGATGAAGAGATGGTTGCACTACAAAGAAATGACACTTAGGATCTAGTGCCCTTGCCTAATGGATGTAAACCCATTGGTTGAAAATGGGTGTTCAAGAAAATATTTGGTTCAAATGGTAATGTTGATAGATATAAGGTAAGGTTGGTCATGAAGGGTTATTCCTAGGTCGAGGAAATTGATTATGATGAGATTTTTTCTCCTATTGCAAGTTGACATCCATTAGATTTTTATTGTCACTTTTTGCTACATACAATTTAGAGATTGAATAGATGGATGTGAAGAAAACTTTCCTTCATGGTGATTTGGAGGAAGAAATATATGTCACATCTAGAGAATTACATTGAGAAAGGTACAAAAAAATTGTTTGCAAGTTAAAGAATTTTGTGTATGATTTGAAATAGTCACCTAAGATGTGGTACCAGAAGTTTGATTCCTTTGTGCTCAGTTTTAGATTTTTGAGATTAAAATCAGATCATTGTGTTTATTTAAAAATTATTGATGATCACATTTTCTTATTGCTTTGTACATTGATGATATGTTGTTCATTGGGAATGTTAAATATTTTATTTTGATTTGAAGTCTCAACATTCAACATAGTTTAAAATGAAGGATTTAACCTATGTAATTAGGTACATTCTAGGCATGGAAATCAAAAGAGACAAGGAAAACATAGAACTTCGGTTAGGTTGGAGTAAGTATGTGAGTTTACATGGTAGCTTGTAAACCATTTTGTATTCTTATTGTGATGGGGACAAAGTTATCAATTTTAGAAATTGTCCAAAATCTCCTAATGAGTTGGAGGATATGATGAGAGTACCTTATGTTAGTTTTGTTGATAATTTTATGTATGTCATGATCTGTACAAGACCATACATTTCCCAAGCAATAGGATTCCTTAACCAATTCATGGCTAATCTTGGACAAGTACATTAGGATGCATGTGGTAAAGAGAATACTTTTGATTATTCCTTATGTTATCATGGACATCCTATGAGATCTTTGCATTCAATTTGTATTTATGGATTCGTGGATTCAAATTAGACAAGTGACATTGACAACAAAAGATCCACCGATGCTTGGGTGTTTACTATAGTTGGTGGTGTTATCAGTTGGATGATAAACTTGGCAAGATGTATTCTGTTTGTCCACTATGGAAGTAGAGTACATGATAGCTACTCATGCTTGTAAAGAAGCCATTTAGATTCAATGATTCTATTCAAATTTTTGGCTTGATGCAAGGATGATTGCTATTTGTAATGGTAGTCATAGTGTTATTTCCTTATAAAATAATCCAACCTTCCATGCTAGAACAAAGAACATTTGTGTTCAATTCTATTTTTTGTCAAATGGTTGTATATGGTAAGGTGCAAATTGAAAAAGTTAATATTTTAATGAATGTTACAAATTCTTTAACAAAGCCAGTGAACACAAAGAAGTTCAAATGGTGTTCTAAATCTACAGGCCTTTCACCCACTAGCAATTGATTACTTGGTTAGATTGGCTCTTGAAAGATGTTCGACAAGTGGGAGAATGTTGGGAATTAAGGTGTCTCAACCTTTGCAATTTCCTAGCATTATTTTGTCAATTTACTTATACCTGTGTTATAATTTTTTTCTCATATTTATTTGTCATCTAATGTGACTTGGCATGGTGATTTGTCAGTACGTTGGAAGGTGAGAAGGATGTGGTCCCCACAAGGCAATGTAGGCATCCCATTTTGGAAAGAGATTCTTTGACATGTGTCAGTCTATTTGATGGATTTGTAAATCATTATTTTACAATGAATTCCTATGATGATTTTATGATGAATTCCCATGACAAAGTTATGATGTGTAAGAGCCAGATTCTATGATGGGTTGGACAATTGTTGATTAGCATCTTTGTATGAGAAATTGGGCACCCAAGTTTGGCCTATGACAGTTGTAAGAGAGTGTAAGAAGCATCTTCTATTATTTTATGTATTATGACATATTCTCTTATAGTTGTAAGAGTTGTCATATATGACAAATTCTATGATATTGTAAGGCATCTATTATAGATATTTGGGGAAATTTGGGGTATCCAAGTATGGAGGCATATAAGGGGCAAGGAATCATTGGACACATGTGACCAAATTCAAACATGTGTTGGGAAAGTGTGCCACATGAATTTGGACTCCCATCCCTTGATGCTTGCTCATGAAGCTTCCTCTCTATTTATATTTCTCTATAAATAATGTGCTTGTGGGAGTATTTTGTATGGTTCATTTGAAGGTATTGTTATTCTAATGAAATTGCTCCATAATTTGACATTTATGTATACTCCTGGAAGAGCATGCATTGTAAGTGTGTTCTAATCATCATTGATTCAATAATACATTATGCGGGTTTTGGAGTGTGGGGGTTTTTCTCTTGAAAAGGTTTTCTCCACATATATCATGTGCTATGGGCATTTATACTTCACATGTGATGTTACTTTATTAATCGAGCTTTATTGTGCATCTCATATTGTACCTATTAAAAGAATTAAAATTGTGTGTCTCTCCTCTTAGATCAGTATTAGGAAGTTTTTATGTGTACATTGCTTCCTTTCAATTAGCTAGTGCCACATATTTTATATCTAGATAGCCCATGCCAAAATTGTGTGCATCATAGTATTTATCCACATTCATCCTATCAAGAAGCATATGGTTTCTTTCTAATTGAGCCTCTTGTCTTGTTGCTCAAAAATTTATATTTGTCTTTGCATCTCCACTCTAAGCTAATCTAGAAATTCATCTAGTTCATCATTATAATCATTCCAATTCCAAGAAATTGTGGACACATTTTATTTGCAATAAATGTTAAACATTATGGTTAAATTTTACACTTTAAAATAATTGAAAATTAATTATAAAAATATTAACAGCTAATAAAAAATGGTAGATTTTTTAATTCAAAAGAATAAACTGAGTCTATAAATAAAATGGCATAAATAACTTGTTTGCATCATCTTTAAATTCTCGACAATCTAATTAATATAATCGACAAAATATGATAAATGCTATAAATGCTAATCTTATGGTCCAATAATGTTGAAAGTAGCACACACTTTTATGCAATTATTGTATTACAATATTTCAATAGACAAAGTCAATATTGCATCAATCTCAAGGTAATCTTTACTTTGTCTTTATTAATTCAATCTACTTTTAATCTCATATTACCTAAACATCAATCTCAAATCCTCATTTATCTAATGTTTGGATAATGATAATTTATCCCTTATATGTATATTTGCACCTAGTGTGTCTAATTTTCTACATTATTGTAATGGTGAAATTCGCTTATCACATAACCATTTCTCATATTGTTTCATGTTTATTTGAGGAAATGTTTTGATACATGTACATGTTTGATGACACAATATTATGCAAAGTTGAGTTCATTCCAGTATTTTTTACTCATCAATATAAACATATATTCCTATAGAGTTAGCCCCTACCTTATCCTTATACATACTTATTCCAACGCATTCACACAAATGACACATTTGTTACACTTATTCCTACACCTTACTTAATATATCCATTATATGCTACCTTGTTATTTATACAACTAAAAAAATTTAATGGCATAAGAAAATATAATCTTCTCAAAGAAACTTTTTATCAATAAATTACAAGATATATTGTCCCTCTTATTCAAAATTTTATATTATAATGTTTTGATAAAAATTAAGAAAGTTTAACAAACTTATATAATAAAAGCTAGGAGGGGCTTGGATTTTTGTAGTTACCATATTGTTGTTATTAAGATTTTCAATATTAAAAATTAATATACTTTATTTAAAAAATATATGATTTACAATTTTATCATGCTTGAATTAAATATAATTAATCAACTTATTGAATAATCATTATGTTTTTTAGTCATAAATCATTTAAAATATAAGTCAAGGTTATTAAATAGATACAAGAAATGTTAAAGAGAAATAGGTTAATTTCTTTAATTGAATCATTTTTTATTAAGATTAGTTTTTACATTTAAATTCAAAATATTAAAAACCTTATTTCATTAAAGAAGTGAATAATCTTTTCGAATAATATTTGTATATGGCAAAGTCTAGTCAATAGAAACTAATGTCTTCTCATATTTATACCACAATTTTCAAGTCTTCTACCATTGTTTTAATGCATGACTAGTGGCCATTATTTTCACATGGAAAGTCTAGCAAGATTTTATCTTCATCATAATTACTTGTTCTTTTATTTTCTTGTACAAAGTGGAAAGTAAGGTTAGGGTCTAGTGGGGGATTCAGAGTCTATTTTCAAGGAGAAGGGGTTTCATGAAACAAAAAATAAAAATGTCACATGATTAATAAGAATCTTTCTTTGCAATTTCTACATTTTAGAAGTGCATATTTGAACAAATGAAATTGAGGTGGAGCTAGATATTGACCCATGACTTCAAAAAATAATTTTACTTGTCAATCATGTGAAATTTTTTACTCCATATAGTTTTCAAATGATATAAATTGACTTGAAAAAACAATTAATATATTTATAAGTTTTAAAATTCAAATTCAAACTTAACGACTTAAACTTTTAAACTAAACTCCATTACTAAATTCATGAAATCCCCTTCCTAAAAAATCTCAAATAATATTTTGTAAAAGTTGTCAAGTCTTCTCCAATTTTCTATGGCGAAGTCTAGTCAATAGAAACTAATGTCTTATCATATTTATATCACAATCTTAAGTATTCTATGTTGTTTTAATGCATGACTGGTGGCCATTATTTTCACATGGCAAGCCTAGCAAGATGTATCTTCATCATAATTACTTGTCCTTTTATTTTCTTGTACAAACTAGAAAGTAAGGCTAGAGTCTAATGGAAAGCCACGCCATTAATTAGAATCTTTATTTGCAATCCCTATTTTTTAGGAGTGTAGATTTGAACAGATGAAATTGAGGTAGAACTAGAAATTGACTCACAACTTTTTTTAAAAATTGTTACTTATCAATCATCTAAAATCTTTTGCTGCCATATAACTTTCAAATGATATTTAACAGATATTTAAAAAAAAATTAAATATTTATATAAATATTAAAATTCAAATTCAAACTCATCTATCAAAAAAAAAATTAAAATTCAAAACTCCAAAAATTTAAACTTTACTAAATTCATAGAATCCCCTTCAAAAAAAACTCAAACCTATGGCTGTTTTAATGCATTAAAGTGATACTGGAGTGGTTCCATTGTAGAAATCAGTGTAGTCTTTAATTAAAAAGTGACGTCTCATCTTTCAGTCAACAGGAATAATGCAACACGTTATTTCCCTGCACAAACTGGAATAACTAGTCCAGCCAACACCAGTGTGTTATATTTCCACACGGCAAGTCTGGCAAGTTATTATCTACGCTCTAACACTTCATCTTCATCATAATGCGTGCCCTCTCATTTTCCTGCACGAACGGAAAGAAATCAGAATCTCTTAATTAGAAAGCGATAGAAAGTATGCCAAAATATCAGTGATAGCCTTTCTTGACCCCACTCAACACCTCTTCGTTCTTTATAATCACTTGCCCTCTCAATCTCATTACACTGCGAAATTGCAAAGCTGATACACCCGCTCTTTCACTCTGCCATGGCCAAGCTATTATTGTTTTCTATTATTACACTGTTCCTTCTCCGCTTCTGCTGCGGATGTATTGAGAGGGAAGCCCATGCTCTTCTTCTCTTCAAAGCCGGCCTTAATCACTCTGCAGATGTACTCAGTTCGTGGGAGAAGGGAAGAGATTGCTGCTTCTGGGATGGCATTTCCTGTGATAACACCACTCATCATGTAGTTGGTGTTAATATTGACGGATTTTCTCTCTCAGCTGAAATGGAGGGCGGCGTCATATCTGAGAGCTTGTGCACCCTCACTTTTGCTGCAACCATACGTCTATCTGGAATGGGATTAACAAGTGCGATTCCTCCATGCTTCAGAAAACTCACTTCTCTCTCACAACTAGATTTATCTTATAACAATTTGAGTGGGAATATTCCTCCTTTATCTAATCTCTCTTCTCTAATTAGCCTAGATCTTTCTTTTAATCAATTCACAGGAAGCATTCCCTTTTCTCTCTCTAAGCTCTCTTCTTTAGCTGTGCTATATCTTTCTAGAAATCAACTCACAGGAAGCGTTCCCTTCTCTTTCTCTAATCTATCTTCTTTGACTAGCCTAGATCTCTCCCAGAATCAACTGACAGGAAGCATTCCGTCCTCTCTCTCTAATCTCTATTCTCTAGCTAGTTTAGATCTTTCTAATAATCAACTCACTGGAGCCACTCCCTCCTCTCTCTCTAATCTCTCTTCTCTAACCAGCATATATCTTTCTACGAATCAACTCACAGGAAACATTCCCTCCTCACTCTCTAATCTCTCTTCTCTAACCAACCTAGATCTTTCTGTGAATCAACTCACAGGAAGTATTCCCTCTTTGTCTAATCTTTGTTCTCTAACCAGCCTATATCTCCATGAGAATCAACTCACAGGAAGCATTCCCTCCTCTCTCTCTAATCTATTTTCTCTAACTAGCCTATATCTACATGAGAATCACTTGAGTGGTTGTATCCCAGATTCCTTGGGCAATCTCTCTTCACTGCAATTGATGTATTTGTCGAACAATCAACTGAACGGAACTTTCCCCCCCTCATTTTCAAAGCTCTCCTCTCTTACCGTCCTCCATGCTGATGGGAATCTGTTCAACGGGAGTATTGCTTCCTCAGCACTACCCATTACACTTAAGTTTCTCTCTCTCTCACTAAACGGACATCATATTATTTTAGAGGCTTTCTTACAAAAACTTAGCAAATTAGAGATATTGTCCTTATCCAATTGTGTACTCAACAGCAGCAGCACATGGAATCCCTCATTTCAGTTGACATTTAGCAAATTAGAGAGATTGTATTTATCCAATTGTGTACTTAACATGAGCACTACATGGATTCCCCCATTTCAGTTGGCATTTTTATATCTGACATCATGTAAGGTGGATGGTCAAATCCCCTCATGGATTTCGACTCAATTCTCACTTGAAGCATTGCAGATAGCTGACAGCAATCTTGTTGGAGAAATTCCCTCTTGGCTACAAAATATGAGCCTACGCTACATCAATCTCACAACAAATCATCTACAAGGTCATCTTTTGCTTAACACTTCAGCTTGGAAGGCAATACAGGTCTTGGATGTCTCTAACAATGCATTGTGTGGACATATACCACCAATTTGGTCGCCTCATATACAAGTATTGTTTCTCAATGACAATTTGTTCACAGGAAATATTCCTCCAAGCATGCAGGTTAGCTCATCATTGCAAATGTTAAATTTGGCAAATAACCATTTGAATGGAATCATCCCTCCAAGCATAGCCAATTTTTCCTCACTTAAAATTTTGAATTTGGGGGATAATAATTTGGAAGGTATGATACCATCCAAGTTTGGTGAGCTAGGTCAACTACAATCACTAGTGATAAAGAATAATCAGCTGAGTGGAGCATTCCCTCCCTCAATATCAAACTGCACAGAATTACTTTTTCTAGACATTGGGCAAAACTTATTGAAAGGCCAAATCCCGAAGTCAATAGGCAACCTTTCAAAGCTGCAAGTGTTAGCAATGAGGAAAAATAATTTTGAAGGTACCATTCCTACAGAAATTGGGCAGCTGAAGTATCTCCAAATCTTGGACCTTTCTTCAAATCATTTATCAGGATTTATACCACACAACATTTTTAGCTTACAAGCAATGTTGATAGAACCACAAGAAGGATTTATCATAGTTCAAATGTACTCAGATCTTAGTTATACAACAGAGTTCATGTATGAGGATGAATTGAATATGAATTCTAAAGGCAGAGATGAGCACTACCCATATATTTTTTCCACAATGGCATCCATTGACCTCTCCAACAATCAATTGAATGGTAATATTCCTTCTGATTTGGGAAAGTTGAAAGGCTTGATGTTGCTCAATCTATCCATGAATAATCTCAATGGGACAATTCCAGATAGTATTGTGCAAATGAGTTGGTTGGAATCATTAGATCTTTCGACAAATCATTTTTCTGGAAAAATTCCATGGGGGATTGAATCTTTGAGCTACTTGGGAGTCTTGAAGTTATCCAACAACAACCTTTCAGGTAGCATACCACAAGGAGGACACATGGCAACATTTACAAAATCTTCATATGAAGGAAATCCAAATTTATGGGGATGTCCACTCCCAAAGAACTGCTCTTGGCCAGAATTTGCTCCTGCTCCTCCTCCCATTTGTGCATCTACCAATGAAGAAGATGAGAGTGAGGAAAGTATTTGGTATTGGATTGGAGTGGGATTGGCATATGGTGTGGGTTTTGGAGCTGTGGTGCTCTCTATTGTACTAACAAAGAGGTGGGGACATAAATACTTTGATGGGATTGACATGGTCTTGAAATACTTATTTCCATGGTTCAGGAATTTGAGAATATGAAAGGCTTTTTCAGGTGAGATTTAGATTTGTTTTTTGTATTTATTTATTTATAGTTTGGAAGTTCATTCCATTTATTATCTAGTTTTAGAATATTATTTAATTTAATTTTTTATTTGTGTATTTTACAGATCTTGAAAGCGATTTGAAGATTTTACTGATGTGTTAATAATCTTGATATAGATTGAACAAATTCATTGTGCTCATTATTATTAATGTAATTTTTTTTCATTGTGCTTATTATTATTACTCTAATCTTTTTATGGTGGTTAGTCAATTATATGCAAAAAAAATTATTTCAAATTTAGTATAAACTAATTGTACATTTACTTGTGCATTAAAGTTAGGATAAAGGATTTTTCATAATTAATACAATTTCATTTAAAATTAAATAGTGATTGGATGCAACAATAAATAATAGAAATTAAATTTGAAATATAACATCATTTGAAGAAATCAAAATTTTAGTACCTCTATGTCAAAGTAGATATAAGCATATGAGAGATGAAATCAAATATAATATTTTATTGATGTTCAAATTTCAAATAATAAAAATGTGATTTATAAGTATTTAAGTTTCATTTATACCCATTGACTTGCTAATAAAAATATATATATAATTGAAATTTAATATTATTTTTAAAAATTATAACTGAAAATTAATATTATCTTAGATCAGAACCTGTTTTACTAGACTCTAGAATACTTTATTGATTAGTGGAAATTCAATTCATTATATTCTTTATTGTATTTGGAATTCTTTTTAACCATGTTACCCTATTACAAAATAATGTATAATATTATATTAATAATTCTTCTACATATAAATTTGACTGGAATAAGGCATAAATCAAATTTCAATTTGGGCATACTTTGTTTTATGTGGTTTGATCAGCAAGGAAGAGTTCTTCGACTTAAGTTTGAATGTTGTATGTCATATCAAGCTTAGTTCAAGCTATTTCAGCCCCATCTGATGCAATGTTTTTTTAGCAGCTCTATTGAAGCTTAGTTCGAGCTATTTCAGCCCCATCTTATGCAATGTTTTTTCCTTTTTCAGCAGCTTTATTGGTTCATAATTTAGATTGCTATTCTTCTATGGATATTATCTCTCACCTTGAATGTAGGTTTGTGGTTCTGTGGGCAACTCTATTGAAGTTTATGCTGACATTACCTGAAGATGTTTAGGTTCACAATGAGCTCACCTTCCCTTGGGATTGACATTTTATACAAATGCATGTACTGGCTAGTTTGAATACATATATTTTCATATGGAATAGATATTAGAAAGTGAAAAATAATAGATGAGAAATTAATAAATATTACATTTATTGTTAGTATATTATTTTAATAATAAATAATATATTTATGATAATAATTATATGTTATCATATTTTTATTAAGATAAAATAATATTATATTATTATTATTATTATATGTTAATATTGTAGATTATATAGTGATGAATTAACAAGGATATTGTAAATGTAGTTATTTTTAGAGGAATGTGATTATCTTTGAAATGATAGAATGATTATTTCTAGAAATCTTAGGTTGGATAAGTTTCAACTTCGTAATGGAGATCAAAGGAAGATTAGTTAAGACTAGTTGATAATAATTGTCTAATAAAATAAACAAGGTATAGATTTACCCATCTCGATTATTGTAACTTCATATATTTTTTTTGATAAGTAAACTACGTATACATTTACCCATCTCGATTATTGTAACTTCATATTATTTTATTTCCATGAGATATGGCAGTTGGGAACATGAGAGATTGGATGGGTGTCAGATATGCAGATTGGAGAATAGTAGGTAAATTAGCTTACAACATGTGTGTAGTATAGTACAATGTATAAATACTTTGGACAAAGCTCAATCAATGTGTATTAATTGGATCTTGTTTGTATTCTCTACCATATCACGTTATTAGATGGACATATGTATTTAGTTAGAATTTCATTGGCATTAGTATATGAATGGTTGGATGTTTAGATGTACATGTTCCACCAAATTCCTTTGTGCTCTTCGGCTTCAAACTACTAGATCCTTTTGGAAGGATTAGGCTTCTCAAGTTTGGAGAAGATTGAAGAAGCATTTAGCTTCATGGATGGGTGGAAAAGCACCCTAATAGTTCTCTCTATATCTCTCTCTCTCTCTTGAAAATCAAGTGTGTACTTTAGTCCTCTCCAACCTTTCAAGATTTGAGCATTGTAATTTAGTAATTGAATATATTTGATTCTATTGCAATGTTAAATATTGTAAAATTACTTGTAATTTATGATAATTTATGTAATGTGTTTTACACTTTCTATAGTACTGGAAGCCATAGAAACACTAAAATATGATGAAGTGGGAGGTGAAGATGGAAGCTTAGCACAAGTCTCAATAAATCCAAGGTTCAAACAACCAATTTGAGCCTATGATGAAATATCCACACTAGATGTAGGAGTGTGAACCCAAGAGAAAACATCATCAGGGGTGTCAGAGTAGAGGGATTCATCACCCCCAAGGCTCGAGGTCACGGGAGAGCCCTAAGGAATTATCTGCCCCAAACTACATTGAGTTGATAAAAATGACAAATAAAAGTGAGACAAGTGTTTTCAAAAATTAGGTGAGCAAACTACAAGGGCCTTAGACTGTGACTTAGACAACTCTTTGTTTGAGGATGGTAGGGTGAGAACCAATCTAAATAACGCACCGCGCTAGAGTCTCAAGGACGTGTTGGCATCTTGTACAAACAGCGAGTCGAATAATAGCCAAAGGCACTCAAGGTCTATTTATGACCTAAATAACAGAGTTTTACAGTTTGATAGTTTAATATGAAAATGTGAAAATAAATAGTACAACAAGAAGAATACTAAAAAAGATTATTCTAATGATGAAAATAATAAGGAAAGAGTAAGAAAAGATACAACTCTCACACAGTCTGGTTCTCCAACTAGGTTCAAGCGGGTGAATCTGCACCTACGCACATAGAAACATGAAAAGTGTTGGGTTGTGTTTTGAGGTTTGTCTCAATCAAACCCTCATTTTAGTGTTTCCACCTCCATGAACAACCATGTATGCAACAATATAGATAAAAAGCGATAAAGGAAATAATGGAAATGACACAATAAGGTAGAGAGCAATGACAACTTGAATACTACTTATAGACACTTTAAAATGTCTTGAATGGTACTACACACTTGAATCCAATATAATAACATCATTTCATCCTGAAATCTATCTTCTTTTCGCTTGTTTGATTAAATAATCCTAGTTATTTAATTAAAGACCCTCATTTTCATCTATTAATCTAATTGATCTAATTGATTTAATTAGGTTAATTCACCTTCTTTCACACTAACATTCCACCCTGTTTAATTGAATAAGTCAAATTATTTAATTTAAACCCTAAGTCCTCACATTTAATTAAATAATACTAAATTATTTAATTAAATGTCATTTGCACTCATTATTCATTAAATAAGTTAACTATTTAATGGATATCATATTATTCCTCATCTTGCACATTCAAATTTAGTTTTAATTACTAAATTGCTAATTTCCCCTCCCATCCACTTGCACAGGGAATATTCCAAAGGAATATTCTCCTATTTGGCTCCAAAAAGGGAATGCTTATTTTCAAACAAACTTTCAAAGTTGTTACAAAGTGTGTTTGTTTGAATCATTGTAAGCCCTTCATGCTTTCTTCGATCCATGTGATCTTTGATTCTCATCCATTGATGAGAATCTTTGATCCATGCCTACACCCTTGATTCCATCTTGACCATTGATTGATCAAATCGATCTCAACCCTTGATTCTTCATTTTCTCTCCTAATAAATACTTCATCATTTGGAGAGAAATGGATCCATCTTTTGATAGAAAAGTCATGATGTTAAAACTCATACTCACCTGCATCCATATTTAGAACTTATTATCACTTTAGATTAATCTTCACCCATATTAGCTTAAGCATCCATTAATGGCTTCCATGTTAACTTAGTTTGCATCCATTTTAGCACAATTTGCGTCCATGGCTTATATATTTGAAATTTTTTTCATTTAGCATAGATTTCATCCATCTCCATCAAGAATTTTAGCATTTATAACTCATCTTCATCATGTTAAACTAGTTTTATACCATGTTTCATTCATATCTCATTAGTTTCATCAGTTTTCTTCAATAAAATCGATTGAAACAAGATCATATTATCCAAGGGATTGGGAAAGGGTCGCCATTCCACATCAATGTGACACCACTCCTCCAATGGGGTTGGGGCTATGCGCTCCACCTGGTCGGGATCGAGGCATAGCTTCTTTCAGAAATTTTCTTGTGGTTTTGGGCCAACAACTACTTCTTCCCACCAATGCTTCACCCACCGACCTAAGGCAAGTATGGTCGGTCCCGAAGGGCTGGATGGTAGGGTCTTGGGACGATTAGTTGTTCTATCAATTAGTTTCCCTCCCACTCTGATACACTGGGGGGGAGGGAATCTTATTTTTTGTCCCATTCCTACCTTCTCCTACCTCGGATTGAGGGATGAGACCTAACTTATTGTCTCGCCTGCCCGCATGGGTGCTCAGACCAAACCCAGCCTTTTGGATTGGATATTTTATTCCTACCCGACTCTATCCCTAGCTTCTAAATCAACTGAGTTGGCATGCGGGGAAACCATAGCCTCTTTGTATTCAGCCTCTCCCCCTCCGAGCCATACGCACGGGGGTCGATTTCATCCATCAAGTGCACAGGGAGAACCCTTTCTTGGAGAGATTGGAACCACCCATGCCATGAACCACTATGTCTGAAATCAATCCATTAGTGTTTGGGTTGGCTAGAACCGATTCCTTCCCCGATTCCCCACCAAAGGATCCCAACATGGAATGAGATGAGGCCACTACTGAAGTCGGAGGGTCCGACAACCACTCGGAATGTGGCAAGTAGGGAGAAGGAGTAGTACTGGCTAGGGATGGCTCATCACCCACTTCTGACTATGGATAGAGAGAAGGTTGAGAAGGTGAGGGGAGGAAGTAGTGATGTAGTTCACCTGTCCCTTCCACTCCACCACTAACCCCACCGACCTGCACTTCGCGACCGACCTAAGGCAAGTATGGTCAGTCTCGAAGGGCTGGGTCGGTCGCAAAGCACTGGGTGGGAAGATATAGTTCAGTTGTTAGACCCTCCTCACCTTCTCCCCTCGAGTCCTGGATTCAGGAGAAAGAGAACGTGCTTGAATTTCTACCCGAACAACTCCAACCTCCATGGATTTTGTACCGCTATCTGAGGCTTAACCCTTACCCCTTAACTAGAATGGATGAATACCTTACCATATCTATTCTTTATCGGTAGCCAACTCCAGAAGTTGCCTTCCCCTCCCTATAAATCATGAATTTGAGTAACCATTGATCATGGTATGGCCATTGCACCCGCTAATGGAGAAGCACCCACCGTCCCGATTGTTGGTTGGACCAAGTTGGGTAGGGACTAGAAATCTTGGAATAGTAGATTCAATGTCCCCTACCACTCATCCAACCGTTCCTAGATTTCCTACCTATAGTGTTGATCACTAGCTATATTGATCGAACCCTTTCCTTTATTCAAGTCATGGATTAAAACACCACTAGGTAGGTGGGGATGAGAAGGCTCTCTCTATCGAAGATGTCAGAGTCAATCGGTCGATCGGAGGGAGGATCAAGTCATGAAGTAGTGGTGACGAGAAATAGAAGTGATCTTTCCACTCGCTGGTGAGTTGGTCGGCCAGGTGGAGGGATTTTAGCAGATTACCAATCTTTGTAAGTAGATTGTAGATAGAGGCTTCATTTCTATTTAGGGGATCATCAAATCCACCTGAAGGAAATATTTTCTAACCCCACCATCCATAAGGCCAATATGGTCAGTGGGTAAGGCGAATAGGTCGGTCCAACCCCACCAAAGGCCTGGCTTAGGCAGCCGACCATATTGGCCAACTCTATAGCCTCCCACCCACCCCCTGTCGAAGGTTGTCTCAGGGCAGGTGGCGGAACTAAAACTCCCACCCAATGAACCCAACCCTTCGGGACTAACCAAAGGTGAGTATGGTCAGTCTCAAAGGGCTAGGTTAGTCTTCACTGAAGCGCAGGGGAGTTTTAGGAGGAGATAGTTGAGGTACAGATAGGGGCAAGGGGGGGAATGGTCTAGACTCCATTCTAGATGTAACATGCTCACAACCACCTAACTCTATTTACTCCCACTCGAGTCCTAATCCCTATATCTTCCCATGAATATAATCTACCTCCTGGAGGGACTGGCACCAACCCCATCGGGGGTGGGAGATATAGCACTCTTGGTGGTAGTTCCCCTCATAAACTCAAGCTAGGTGTATTATATACATAATTAGAAGATTGACTCTCTGGGGTATTGTTAGGTCAAGGCTAGGGGAGCAACTTGTCCCTACCATGTTCGAGGGTGCATGGCGATTCTTCTTGATCCCTTCTGACTGAAGGCCATCAATGTGTATCCTGGGTTGTATCCCTCACCTGGGAGCTGAACAACATGCCCACCTTTCCATATTCCTCCAACCCTACCTCGGGTGGGGGGGTCTGGAGGGGAGACTACTGGTGCATACTAGTTCCTAATATTAGAGAGGGAGGGCCTCTATTTTAAAGTATGATGTTGTTGGAATTCAAAGAAAATCATTTATAGTTGGGTTTCGTTTATTCATTGAGGTCCTCGTAGTCTCAAAACTCACTCACGATGGTAGGGATTTTTCCATCTGTTAAAGAAGACATTCCTATTGATTTGGCTAGGTATCATTAGTAACCATCCTTCTATTGACAATGATCCATCTATCGGTAACCAACTTCCTTCTATTAGTCAAAATTGATCTATTGCCTTTGGCAACAGATAGCAGTAATATGTATCCCTGCCTGTTCTATTCTATGACCCACCCATGGGCCATTGGTAAGCATACATCCCTGCTAGTTATATATAGGCCTTCCTTAACAATACCCTTCTTTATGTGGTTAGTAGGATTGGTAACCTTGATCGATAAGGTGCTCCCCTCGTATCTATTTCCCTTATTTGGGACAGAAGTGATATAATTCCCTCCCATCCAGAGTTGACCTTGTTGACGAGGTTGACTCATAATCCATTTATGGGCTACTAGAATTCCCCCCCACCAACTATATCCGAAACTTAGGCATCGTTTCCTATAATTCCCCCCCACCCTATAGTCGGGAATGTTCGTTGCTAGGGTAGGAGGGAATGTTAGTTGTGGTTGGGAGGAGATAGTATTTAGTTCTATCCCCACAGGGTGCCCTGACCCCACCGACCATAAGGCAGGGTGCCCTGACCCCACCGACCATAAGGCGAATATGGTCGGTCCAACCCCACCAAAGGCCTGCCTTCGACATCCAACCATATTGGCCAACTCTATAGCCTCCCACCCACCCCCTACCAAAGGTTGTCTTAGGGTGGGTGGGAGGGAATTAGAGGTTATGGGATGATTAGTTGTTAGGTGGGAGGATAGCCAAAGATTGTTGGGGGTAATGAAACTTACCCCCGGATAGAATAGGGCAGGGCGAAACGATGAGTTTAGGGTGGGAGGCAATCATTGTGTCGATGGGGGGGAATTAGAATTCTACTCTAAAATCGGAACTAGAGTTGACCACCCACCTGAATCATAGTCAGTAGATACCTAAGTTCCGCCACCCACCCTCCCCAACTACCTTGAGAATACTAGGGGCAAGTGGGAGTTCTAGTTCCGGGAGGGGGGGAATTATAGGGAGGTAGATTAGTTCATTGGGGTGGGCATGGAATCTTTGGAAGGCACTTTATGAATGAACTTTAGATAGATCATCAACATAATAGGAAAGGGTCGAACTACGGGTTTATAACTAACCCCACCAGTTCATTGGGTGGTTCGAGTGGGGGGGAATCATTCGTTCCATAACTATAGTTTCCCACCCACCCGCCCTACCCTAAGACAGCCTTCGGCACCTAAGGCCAATATGGTCAGCTACTAAAGGTAGGCCTTTGGTGGGGTTGGACCTAAGGAAAATGGGTCGGTCCTCTCACCCCACCTAAGGCCATATGGGTCAGTGCCAAAGGCATGCCAATGAACCCCACCTAAGGCCATATGGCCGATGTCGAAGGAATGCCAATAAACCCCACTGACCATGCCCTTCAAGACTGACCTGAGACAAATAGGTCAGTCTCGAAGGGGCATGGTCGGTCCCAAAGTAGGGTGGGTAGGAGGCAACCCATTTTGTCCCCCCACCCTCCCCTTTCGAGGGGGTGGGAGATTATAGGGGCCCTTGGGAATATAGGATGGTGGCGAAGCCCTGATGAGTGGTGTGAAGCTCAGGTGGTGGTGAATTCTTTGGTCGATGGGGTTGGTGCCCTGGATGGTGGGGTCTTGAGATAGTTGTGGGAGTGGTTAGGATGAAAGGTTGGGTAGGATATCCTATAGCCCCCCCTCCCTACAAGGATGAGATGATCGGGGAGTTGCCCTATCTACCCAACACTATCTAGAGTGGGGGGGTGCTGGTGGTCGGTCTAAAGTGATCGATCAATTGATCGGTTGCCCTCGATCTTGTTGAACAAGTTAGGTCAATAGCCCAAGACCCCACCACCCAGGGTGGGCCTCCTATATCCTCCCACCCCCCTTGGTGGGGTCCACCTTGAGGGGGGGGCAAGAAAATAGAGTATAGGGGGAAAGAGCTTTAGTCCCGAACCTAAGATTGTGGTAGGGCCTTTCGAAACAAAGATATGGCATGAGAAATATTCTTCTACTCTATTCTATATTTAATACATCTCTGAGGAGGAAGGGGATTAGTGAGCATGCCTAGCTAGCTCGGGGCATGTTATGTATAGAATCTGGTCGTCTTGGCCCTACCGGTGATAGTCGGCACTAAATTTAGTTTATTTTAGTTTTATAGCCCAGCACTATAGCTATAATTCCCCCCCACCCGGAAATGGCTAATCCCCACCCAAGCAAACTACACCGACCATATATGCCTTACCCACTAACGATATTCACAAAGTAACCCACCGGGCCTCCTTAATTAATTATCTTGCTTTCCCTAAGATGTATAAACAATAATCTATTGACTACCATAGAATTTGAGGGGCCCGACCCACCTTATCCTAGCAGGATGATTAATTACTCTTACTTCTATAATCTACCGACTTCTAGAGAACCACTTGCCCTTCAAATAGTAGGGGGGGTGGGTGGGAAACTATAGATCCAAAACGGTTGATTCCCCCCACCCGGAAGATCCACCCGATGAACTCAAAGCAGTGTTGGTCAGGCCCTAAGGAATATAGGGCAAGTGCGAAGCACAAGGGGCCGTCGAGCCCTAAGACAACCTTCAATAGGGGGTGGGTGGGAGGCTATAGAGTTGGCCAATACGGTCAGTTGCAGAAGGTAGGCCTTTGGTGGGGTTGGACCAACCTATTCGCCCAACTCTATAGCCTCCCACGAAAAGGCGAATGGGTTGGTCTCGAAGGGCCCGACTATAATTCATGACCCACCCATCAGGAGGCCCCCCTCAGGAGGTAGATTATAGTTGCAAGGAGGTAAATTATTGTTCATACATCTAGGGTCGGTCCCAAAGGGCGGGTGGGGAGTTCAACCCTGAAGGAAAGGAGTTAGTTCAACCGGTCGATCCAACCATAGTTGATTAGGCTAACCAGACCATCCTGAAGTTAGGGCCTGAATAAGGAGATAGCAAAATAGGGAAAGCCATTTTTGTGCTTGCAGACTACTGTGTGAGACAGAGGGAGTAGACGATTATCAATGAAATAAACTCTAGGTGGGTTGGATTGGCCCTGCTAACAGATTAAATGAACCTATCCTCACCCTTGCACAATTGATTATAGAATGGAATGAACTGTTGGCCAGCCTTCACCCTCAGTTGGAGAATGAGAATTCGGATTGGCATAACTCACTATAGTGAGGTATCCATTGTTCAGAGACCCCCTCTTTGGCCTTCTCGAGGAGTAATGCTTTTTCTCCTACTACAACTATAGTTCACCAGCTGGACCATCCCATCCAAAGTTTCTATCTGGTTACCCTTTCTCAAGGTTGTAAAAAAAAGGGAAGGAAGGAAGGCGATCAAGGGCCCTGCTCATCAGGATTAGAAACCAACCTGACTCCACCAGTTAGGCGCTATCATGAGAGGAAGGAAAGGAAGAGAATTAACGAAGACCCGATGGTGTAGTGGTAAACGCTCCTGGGGCTAGAAGAAAGTTGAATAACTAGTCTTATCAAACTTCACTATCAACTAGAATAAGGGAGGGAATTTCTAGTCGATGTCGGTGTTAACTCAACCAGAAGGAAGTAAGGTGCCCCCACAAACCCCACTGACCATGCCCTTCGGGACCGACCCCCCTACTATTCTTAGGGGCCTCAAGGCGATCGCAAAGTACTGGGAAGGTTCCATCGACGAGGGTGTTCAGTGAAGGCCTCCTGATAAAAGTATGGAGGAAGGCAGCAAGGATGTTACTTGTTTCAGTTCAGGTCATTACAGCAGGGCAGTTCGTCTCGTCCATAGGAAAGAACTAATTTCTAATCGACAACTAGAAGGAAGTAAGGTATACAATTTAATAGTTGGAGATGCTAACCCATCAAGAAAGAATGCACCAAAAGTAATGATTTCATATGTCGTAACGAGTTCAACTAGTTCGACTCTCCCTCCCTGGGGTGTTCGGTGAAGGTTAGTCTTAGTGGGCTCCCCATTCCTCAGCAGGGTAGTTTGTCTCACCCATGGAGCTCCAGTATCGTTATCGAGATAGTTGTTCATTACTGTTGGGAAAACTGTTAGTTATGTCCCTCCTCACCTATCCTAACTAATATTCTTTGTGAGAATGCCCAGTTGGCTTCTCTGCATCAACACTACTCTACTAACTGGAAGGTCCTTCATTCACCCCCGGGGGCAACAATGGCATTAGGCTAGCCACCTAGAAAGCAATATTGATTGTTCATTTCTTGATAGTTGGGAGTCAAACACTAAACTGAACAGGGGTGGGTGGGAGGCAATAGGGTAGTGAGTAATGGTTCTCGCCTGAACAGGAAAGAAACCAAAAATCGGATGCCCAAGTAGACCAGATTCCGTTGATTTAGCTTTGTCTGGGGACATCCTAACTCAACTACTATCTTTGTCCTAACTCAACTACAAGAAAGTCCCATCCACCCACACGGATGAGTTCCTGTTGTTAAGAGAATGGAAGTAAGTGTGAGCTCTGATTGATTCTGACGACTAGCCCCAAAGCTACCATTCTCATGGGGCACCTTAACAGTCATATGAGCTAGACAAAATGATCTAATTGGAGATGGTCCCAAAGTAGGGAGGGGGTTCCTCGAGTCACTTTTAAGTCATATGACCTAGACTTTTGAGAAAGAAAGAGATGGTATCAAAGCTAAATATCGTTGGGTCACCATGATGGGGGCTATCCTCCCACCCCTCCCAGTCATATGATCCAGCTCGCAATCCATCCACGACTTCTATTTCTCGCTCGCCAAACCTATTACCCCCCAAATTCTATTGCCCCCTGCATTAGAAAGGGGGTGGGTATTCATGTGGATGATAGTTGGGGGGTCCCAGTACGCAAATCCCCAGACTTAACCTCCCGAACGGTGCCACCCACCTAGGTATATCCTTCCCACCCGACCATAGCCCCCCACCCAACCCCACACACAGGGCTCGGCTAATTACCAACAAGACTCGACTTGGGTATAACTCACTCAATTGAATCTCTTCTCTTTCAAATAATCCATCGAGCGGTTGTACCCACATATTCGGGATAGATAGGGACTCACTCAAAATTAGGAGTAGGTTGGTGGTGCACTCCCACCCGTAGAAGGAGGAGGGTGGTGGCGCCCACAGTTACTCTCCCCACCCATCCCAGGTGGAGGTGCCCACAAAATAACTAGTGAAATCGATGCTTCATCAGAAGTACCTCCTGTAGTGTCCTTTAATTAGCTTAAATAACTAGGAACATGAATTCCTTTACTCAGGGATTAAACATCACAACTAGCAGTCATAACCTGCTAAAGAATCTCGTTTAATCATCAACCCAGGGACGTAAACTTGAAATGGGTCAGCACAATATATGCACTAATTACCTCTCTCAGACATGCATAAATTCCTAAAGATGCTTATACTGGAATTTGAATTATTGGAAACAACTTTACTGCATAAACTTGCTTGGAAATGAAAACTATAAGACAAAACTATTCTGCATCTAGTGGCTGCAGGAACAGTCACATTTTCCTCTATGAAAGGAAGTGAAGCTATTCTAACTTGTAGAATGAAAATATGGACAACTCCCTAAGTGGGCCCCCTTAGGTAGTGCCAAACGTAAACAATAGATTAGACTGTAAACTTCATTAACACTTTATTGATTCAAGATAGATAAGTACATAGCTCACAATCTTCAACTGTATTTCTGGAAACTGAAGTGTATTACAACAACAATCTTCCAGCCCTTTCTCTGAAGGAGAATGGGCTATTTATTGAAAACTGAATCTAACGACTAACCAACCCTTCCCTCATAAAATGGGAAGTCTTTATTATATCATAACTAACTAAGTGAAGAGGTGGATGAAAAAGGAAGAACTGAGTCAAATCAGTTTTGAGGTTTTAAAGTGCCACCATCCTAGATTCATGCGCCATCAAGACGCCTAGGCTAGATTTTTGGAACACTCTCCCTGCATGGCGGATGACTTGAAGCTGCCTCTGTATTCTTTGTTGCTGAACCAGTCTTCATTGAATTAGTCTTCAGCCTTTTAGTGGAAACTGAATTTCTTCCTCAAATGTGGTACCTGCAAAATATCTTAAGAACTATTCTTGTGGCAGAAAGTTAGCTCAACACATTCAACCTTTAAGACGATCCATCACTTCATTTATACATTCATTAAGCATTAATCTAAGGCAAACATTATTTCAGACATGGCTACAGGAATTTCAACAGTAGAGGCTACAGGAAGGGTTTGTCATCACACAAAGTCATAAGGCATCATCAAACTAATAAAAAAATTCAAGGTAATAATCATGGAAAGACTTATCATAATATATTTATTATATTAAGCATAAAAAGTCTATGTCTTGTCCCATAATCAGCACTAAATGTTTGTTTTAGCATAATGAAAAGCAGAAAAGTGTTTGTAAAAGCATTATCTAAATGTGCCAAAACAATGGCTCATCATTCCCCTCAACCAACTACTTGTTGGGCCCTTCAGCAAGTCTAGTATTTCTTCTTCCAGCAAATTCTCTCAAATCGGCATTCTGTTGTTGTCCACATTCTCCATGTTGGAAACTCTAGAAGTGAGCTTGCATTGCCTCCAGCCTCTGCCATCTACTATCCTCGGAGCTCCTGTTATAAATGTTGTTGTCCCCCTGCATGGCCAATAATGGTCAGAGGAGAATAGGTGGTTGCATGACTAAGGGCAACCAATTTTCCCTTTTTATCATGGCATTCCTCATCTATCATTTTGCCCTCCTGGTGGCTGCATACAGGGTGTTGGGGGTGTGCATTTCTACCCTTTTTAACTGAAATGGTAGATGTTCCCATCTTCTCTGAATGTGTTGGGTTGTAGCATTAAGATCATTGTTTATAATCTAGGAATACTGAGAAAATACCTCTTGTCTCAAAGGCTCGGTTAGTGCCTGGACTCTTTCATCTTTCCACAGCTTCTTCCAATCAAAGTAAATACCCATCCCATCCTTAGATTCATTCCTCATAGATAATGGCATATTGACCTCATCATGCTTGTGGCTATCAAATTTCTCCCCCTCGCTTATCTCATTTGTGATCCAGGAGATTAGAGCGCCAATGTGAATATCACCAACATAGCATAGGGGGTTCCATTCCTTATCCTAGGGTACAGCCAAACTGTGTAAATAAAATTCACACAGGAGGTTCCTGATGTGTTGAGGTGAATCTCTCTATGCATCATAAAATTCTTCTGGGGTATCTAAGGAAGGATTTTTACCTTTCCCAATTTTGATCAACTAGAAGTTCAGATACAGCTCCTTGAGGTACATTGCATAGACAGGTGAGGGTGCTCGGCATTGCATCAGCTGTGGAATAAGCTCAATTACCTAGTTGAGAGTGTCAGTTAAACTAGCAATTTCCAGATTCTTGTTCTAGATTATCCTCTATAATCTCTCAATTTCAAGCTCAGAAGTAGTCCATTGATGTCGGAGTTCTGCAAAACATGTCATTCCTGCAACAAAATTTGTGACATGGAGCGGAGGCCTATGATTATAATTTTCTACAGGTGAATTCTAGGTTTCTTGATTTACACCCACGGTTTCATGTTCTGCTTCTTCAATTAACTCTGTATCATTTGACTGTCCATAGTTTTCCTGTTCTAAATTATCATTTTGTTGCCAGTCTTCCTATTCTTCTTGATCAATAGGCATTTTATTAGTCATAGCAATTCTTTCACCTTCTTCATCTGATGGAATCACAATTGTTACTTCCTCCATTTCAACACACCTCACTTCTTCCTGCAGTTGTTATGTGATCCCTTCTTGTATCCATTCCACAATGGCTTCTAGTTTATCCAGGCCAGCTCCTTCAGGAGTACTCTCAGTTTCCTCAACAACAGGCTCTTCCTCCTCAAGTATATTACTGGAAGGGTCTGAGGTTGGTGGTGTTGCTAGAGAATCATCGAGTGATTGGTGAGCTGCCTGATTCTGGAGTCTAGAGCTTCTTCTCAAGGGAGTCAAAAAAAATTTATGCTTCTTTGAGGGTTTGGCTACAGGAACAAGGGATTCTCCTGTTTTCTTCCTTTTAACAGATTTAGGAGTGGCCACCATGGGTGACTTCCCTTTGTTATCTTTGGAGAAAGGCTCAGGATCATTGACAGGGGTTTGTGCAGGTTGTTTGAAAACTTTCCCAGAAAGAGGAACTTCATCCTGTGAATCAGATGATTCCTGAATAGGAGACGCGGCAGCAGAGGACTGACCTATAGACTGAGAGGCACATTGTTTGAAGGTGAGAGGCTGCCCTCTAGGTTCAATATTTTGAATCCTAGGGTTAAAATTGATAACAAATTCTTCCCAGGTCATTCCTGACACATCTTTAACAGATTTTTCAACAAGCAACTTAATAAGATAATGGTGGGAAATAGAGTTAACCCTACCCTTTTTGAACTCAGCAGCACTATTAGATAGCAAAGTATACTAGAAATCAAGAATATTCATTAACAGGCCATGGTATAAAGGAGATAAGAGTTTAAAATGGTGGGAATGCAAGACTGAAAACTGACCTTCACATGTTATATATTTGATTATATAACCTGCTAGTGATACCCAGTCCTACAAAAAACTATCCTTTGTGTTCCTTGCTTATCTACTCGTAAAGGAGGATCATTCTGCCAAGTAAACTCTGCCCTAGCACTTCATGCATCCCTTCCTCTAGGAAATAACTCACTAGCCTGAGGCAACCCTATTATTTCTGTAATTCTATCACAGATGCATTTATTGCTATTCCCCTGACTTTTTCTTTTCCTTCATCGAATGTCCTCAGAACTCTTCTACAATTCTCACATCAAATTTTTTGAGCTTCAAGAAATAATTTAGCCACCCATATTGTCTAAACGTCGATACATATTGTACATCCTGCAACAGGATGTTATGATCTGTCGGTTCATGCCGAATTGGCTGACCTCCCATTTTACTATGTCTCTGCAACTCAATGCTTCAGGAAACAATTCTCAATTTACACAACCAATGTGACTTCCTACAACCTAACTTTATTGTTGCACTCTATCTCCCCTCAACCAAGACTTTTGAACCTCTCTTCAAAAAATAGAAAAACATGCTCAATCATGTGGAAAGGCTGATGGAAATTGCAGTCGTATAGGAAATTAGTTTGCATTAATTAATACCTAATTAAATGTAATGAATGAAACAACTAATCAATCTTTAAGTTAAGTGGAGCTTACCTAGAATTATCCGCCGTGATAACTTGATGTGACTTCACTTCTTCATTGAAAATTGTGATCTTTGAGAAACGTGGATGGTACGGTGAATGACAAGTGGATGAGGTGGCAGAAAGAGAACGAGTACGGATGGCGGAAGGAATGATTGAATGGAGTGTGGATTTTTGCAAATAACCCCTTTATTATGATATTTTTATGCACTTTCATGCATGGCCTAGGGAATCGAGTCGAGACTCAATTCCTTCGACTACAAGATCAATGGTTTCCTACTCAAATTCGAACTGTTTCAAAAAAATTTCCCTGTCAATGGGATTGAAGTAGAGCTTTAGGCGATGCCCATTGACTAATAACTTAAACCTGACCTCATCAATGGTCCTCAATTATACAACACCATTGTTGAATACCTCTTCTATTTCATATAGACCTAACCATCTGGTTTGCAATTTCCCTTGACTATCCTTATACCTTGAGTCATAAAGTAGAGCCCAATCTCCTGCTTTGAATTTCTTCTCCTTGATATATTTATCATGCCACTATTTTCGTTGGTTCTATATCATCTTAGTATGTTGTAGGGCATTCTTTCTGAGCTCATCCAAGGCATTGAGCTGCATGACTCTTTCCTTTTGTGCAGTTGTTAAGTCCATGTCCATTTCCAATGTTGTTCTGAGAGTCTTATGTTCAAACTCTATTAGCATCACAGTTGTTTTACCATACACCATTTCAAAAGGTGTATATCTTGTAGTAGTCTTCCATGTAGTTCGGTAGGCCCATATAGCCTCTGGTAACCTTGTAGCCCAGTCCTTTCTATGCAAATCTATAGTCTTTGTCAAAATTGTCTCTATGTCCCTATTGGTTATCTCAACTTGGCCATTAGCCTGTGGATGATAAGGAGTTGATTTTTTGTGTCTTATGTTATATTCATTAACTAGGGCTATAATCAAAGTAGAGGTAAATTGTGCTCTCTGATCTGTCACTATTTCCTTAAGAACACCAAATCTGGTGAAGATTTCCTCATAGAGGAACTTTGCAACTTTATTATCCCTAGCATGTTTCATAAGTCTAGCTTCTACCCATTTTGTTACATAATTTGTACATACAAGGATGTAAGACTTACCATTTGAAGGCGGATCAATTGGTCCTACAAAGTCTAGTCCCCATTTGTCAAAGGGTGTAACAATAACTTGTGGAAATAGAGGCATTTCATCTGATCCGGTCGGCTTTCCCATCCTTTGGCATCGGTCACATCTCCTGATATATTTGGCTGCATCCCTATGTAATGTTGGCCAATAATAGCCAGTATTTAAAATTTTCATTGTTGTCCTCTTAGTAGCAAAATTTCCTCTGCAAGGCTCATCATGGCTTGCATGCAGTATGTCATGAGTGTCCTCCTCTCTTACACATCTCCTCATTACTTGATCTGGCCCTATATCAAACATGCAATCTGCAATCCAAGAGAAGTTAAAACTTTTATCTCCCAACAATCTCTTTTCCTTAGGGGAGAATTGAGGAGGAGTTCCTGCAGCCAGATAATTTGCTATATCTACATACCATGGGTGAATGACTTTGATTGCAAATAAATGCTCATTAGGAAAGGAATCCTCAATAAGTGCAAAGTCATTTTTCCTTTGAATTCTAGACAGAAAATCAACAACCACATTGGCTTTACCCGGCTTGTCCACAATTGTAATATCAAATTCCTGCATCAGCAAAAACCACCTTGCCAGTCTCCCTATAATGGAGCTCTTGTTCATGAGATACCTGATTGTTGCATGATCAGTATGGAAAAATATCTGATAGCCTGTAACATAATGCCTGAACTTTTTGAGGGCATAGATGATTGCTAGCATTTTTTTTCTATAACAGTGTAGTTGAGTTCGGCTCCTTGCAATTTTTTGCTGATATAGTAGAGTGCATGCTCAGTTGAACCACCTTTTTGTCCTAGGAAAGCACCAATAGCATAATCTGATGCATCTATATGAATATGAAATAGAAGTGACCAATCAGGTCCCTTCAAAACAGGTGCTTGGGTAAGGGCAATTTTTTAGATTAAGAAAAAAATTTTCACATTCTGCTGTTCAAGCAAACTCTGCATCTTTCTTTAATAAACTGTATAGGGGCCCTGCTGTCTGACTGAAATCCTTAATGAATCTTTGGTAATATTTAGCATGTCCCAGAAAGCTTCTCAGTTCCTTTTGCTTGGTAGGATAGGGTAGATTAGAGATGACTTCAATCTTAGAAAGATCAACCTATATTCCTACAACAGAAATATAGTGACCAAGCATTATTCCCTCTTGCATCATCATGAAGCACTTCTGACTATTTAGTGATAGGTTATGATCTTCACATCTCTGTAATACATTTTTCAAGTTGTCCTGAGCTTGCTCAAATGTTGCACCATACACAGTAAAGTCATCCATGTATATTTCTATACAGTCATAAGAGATATCTGACAAAATACTAATAGCAGCTCTTTGGAAGGTTGCAGGTGCATTACAGAGACCAAAAGGCAAGACTGAGTAGGCAAAAATTCCCCAGGGACATGTAAAAGTAGTCTTTTCTTGGTCCTCTGGAGCAATCTTGATTTGATTGTATCCACTAAAACCATCTAAGAATGAGAAGTACTTTTTCCCGGATAAATTATCTAGAACTTGATCAATGAAGGGAAGAGGAAAGTAATCTTTCTTTGTGGCCAAGTTGAGCTCTCTATAATCCACACACACTCTCCATTTTCCTCCTTTCTTAGGAACGATAACTAGTGGAGAGACCCATTGGATATCTGAGATCGGGTAGATAAAACCAGCATTCAACATCTTCTGCAACTCTTCTTTAACAATTTCTCTCAAGGCTGGATTGATTCTTCTTTGGGGCTATCTGACAGGTCTAAACTCACTGTTGATGAATATGCGGTGTGTACATAGTTTTGGGTCTAATCCCTTCATATCACCATATTCCCAAGCAAAAGCTGACTTATGACTAGTAAGCATTTTGACAATAGATTCTTGTTGCTCACTGGTAAGGTTATTATTGATATTCAATGTTTTTCCTGTAGCTACCTCCATCTGTGAGGTTAATTCAACCATAGACACGCCAAGTAGGAAAGGAATTTCTACCTCGCAGGACAATAAGGTGTGCAAGCAGTCAATTGTTGCAGGATAATGAGCTAAAGTGGGCAGAGAAAGAATGGTCTGCAAGGAGCATGGATTTTTTTCACAAAGAGGGTATTCAATACCATAATTATTTAGTAGGAAATTAGACAATATCTCCTCCTCTGCTTGTTGTGCAATGAAAGGCTCTCTTTTAATCATCATTAAATTTGCCACAGAGTTCAGTTCGTCGTCTTCTCCCAAATCTAGCCAAACAACCTGTCTAGACTCTAGTTGAGGCTGGGCTAGAGAATAAAGGGTAAGCTTCTTTGTGTTATACCCATAAGAAATTGTCATGTTACCCGACCTACATCCAATGTAAGCATCAGCAGTGGCCAACCAAGGCCTTCCTAGTATAACAGGATATCCTCCTAATGATGCTTTTGGAGACAAAATCATAAAGTCAGCAGGATACTCCCAAGAATCCAAGGTGACTACCAGGTCTTCTACTACCCCATCAGGTTTGACAGTTGAGTTATCAACGAGCTGTAGTATTGTAGGTGTAGCTCTTAGGTTTAAAATACTAAGTTTTACCACAAGGTCCTTGGTCATGACATTGATAGCTGGACCAAGATCTACTAAAGATTCTTAATTTGCACCCCATTAATATTGATCTCCACAACAAGACTGCCAGGGTCTGAATATTTTGGGATGGTAAGTTTCCCTAGCATCAAGTTAGAGAGATGACCTAAAACATGGACAGTTTGAGGGTCTTTCTTTTTCCTCCACGATTTCTTCAAACATGCCTCCTTGATAGCTCTGCTATAGATAGGTACTTCTTTAATTGCTTGGAACAAGGGAATTTTCACACATATATGCTTTAGTTGATCAAGGATGTCAAAGGTAGGCTCTTCTTTATTTTTCACAACTTCACCTTCCAACCTTTGTGGGAAAGGAGGTGAGGGTTTATTAGATACCTTAGGCAATGATGGATTCTGCATTGGCTCAATGGGTTGAGCTAGGTCATTAGTATCTTCTTGCTCATTCTCCTCAGATGGCAATTCTGAGATTATGAGAGGAGATGGTGTGAGTAACACTCTTCTTGAACGTAAGTTGATATTATTCAAGTTAAGAGCATAGGCAGACTGTTGATTAGGATCAATAAAATAGACTTGTTGTTGCTACTACTGAGGTTGATTATTTGGATTAGGTGTTGCTTGAGCAGGCATTTGGGTTGGCTTAGGATTTTGGCTTTGATTAGCTACAGGAGGTGGAAAAATTGAAAGTTGTTGGGGTTGTTGCAGGAAACCAACGGGTGGATTTGACCTTTGTTGGCCTCCCCTCCATTGGTTAGACTGCTGCCAATTCCCTTGCGAAGGTTGCCACTGATTTTTCTGTGGTGACTACCAATTCCCTTGAGGAGGTTGCCATCAATTTTGCTGAGCATTTGGCCAAGGATTATTCCATTGAGGCTGGGAGTATGGCCCATAGTTTGGAGGGTACTGGTTTTGCCACTGATTACTATATGAACCAAAATTTTGCAAAGGGTCCTGAGGCATACCTTGTCTGGGGCCAATGGCTGCATTGAGCAACAAAGACCAAGTAAGATATTGTAATGTATGTTATGATCCAGGACTTGGCATGTTGTATCTATGATAACGGGTCCCACCCGGAGTGGAATTGTAATGATGTTTTTAGAAGCACATTCTTCATCATCATATGCCTTGATGACAATACTCTTGGTAGCATCGACACATGCATCAGAGATTTAACCAATTTTAAAGAGCAGATGTTCAATCCTGGTCTGCCATCTACTAAGACTCGTCTAACCTTATTTTTATCTTTGTGGACAAAAACCTCAATATGAAGGGAATCATTATGAGATGGTTTGGGCAAGTAGTATTCACTGTCGTAAAAGGTAATGTGATGAAGCGAATTCAGATATCCGACCATAGCCTCAAAATGGTTGACATCAATGTTGGTTGGGACAAATGACTCTTGGAGGACTTTATCCAAGATGGCCTTATGTGTGGGTGGGATACAGAGCAATTCGAGAATGGATATTTGAGCGGGTGTTTTATTCAATTTATCAATAAGGTTGAACTCTGGTTTAGGGTTTGACTATTTGGTAGATGGACCAGGTATGGTGATTTTAGGCTGACGTGCAGAAGGACCTGGGATAGTGACCTTGCCTTTACATGTGGTGACATTGCATTCTGGGGCCTTTTTAATGGTAATAGTATTAACACACTCATCTTCATCAACAACGTGAAGATTGTTAATAATGGTACCTTTGGGATAATTGTAGGCAGGATGAGTGTTATTGTAGGTAGGATGGATGTGATTGGCTTGATTACTGTTATTCTTCATGCCAGATGAGGAGGATTTACTATGGTCCTGCAGTGGGTTCTTGTGGATAGTATGATCCACATTGGACATAAATTATTGACTGCCTAACTCAATGGTGTGGTTCTTAATAAGGTCTTGTACCAAATTTCATAACTGACGACAAGAGGAGGTTTTGTGCCCTTTGGCATGGTGGTAATCATAAAAAGAAATTTCATCCCACCATGATGGCTTGAACTAACCAGGGTCATATGGTTTAGGTTCTTCCAGCATTATGATGTCATTTTGAAGAAGTTTCTTCAAGACAATTTCAATAGGTTCACCCAAATGGGTGTATGTGCATTTTTAGAATTGTCGAGGTTGACACAACTAACTTTGATTATCTTGAGAAGGATTTCTTTGAATAAGATTGACAGTTGGTGTTGGTGTAGTTATAGGTGCATTTTGATTTTTCACTCCTTTGATGGTGAGTACATGACTTATTGCATTGACGGTTTTTTCATTGACCACACCTTCATTCGTGATGTGTTTGTTCTTAACCCATTATTTGGTTTTGTCATTGGAGTTGTTTGGGTTATTATTTGTGGTGGTGTTGATGGTTTTTCCACCATATTTTAATTCGCCTTTGGAGATCAAGGCTTTCTCAAGTTGAACACCCTTTTCAACAAGGTCAACAAAAGTAGTGCAACAATGGATTTGTAAGCCATACTTTAGCAGTCCTAGGAGAGTTTGTACAAACATAGTGACTTTCTCCTTTCAGGTATTTCTACCGGACATCTTCTTGCTAAGGTTCTCCATCTTTGAAAAAATGGGATAAAAGTCTCTCCTACATCCTCTTCGGTAAGTCTACATAAGGAGGCAATGTCGATATCCGTGTCAATGTTATAGGCATAGTTTTCAACAAAATTGTTTGCCAATTCATCCCATGTTTTGATTCCTTTAGGCAATAGTGAGAACCATTCTAGTGCATGACCTGCAAGACTTCTAGAAAAAAGTCTCATGAGATATGTTTGCTCATAGGCAATGTCCATTCAACTAGTGGTGAATTCTCTTATGTGTTCAATAAGGTTCATTTTTCCTTTGTATTTAGGAAAATGAGGTACCACATATCCACGAGGAAAGGGTGGCATATACAAGGTTTTGTCGAATGGATATGGACACAATTCATGTGACATGTAAGACTCTTTTTTGGATTGTTGAAAGGTCTCCACTTGTGTTTGAAGAGAAGCGAGTTGGAGTGTGAGTGCTTCCATAATTGGGTTGTTGGTAGAATCACACATGTTGGTGATAGGGATGGTTTGAGTTCCCACATGTTGTGATGAGATGTGTTCATTTGGAATTGGTTGTCGGTCAGCAAAATGAGTGTTCTAATTGTGCGGTTGTTGGAAATGAGTATTTTGATGAGGGATGTGCTATTGTGTATGAGCTTGAGAGGCATAAGTGGGGATGTGAGATCCTACCATGTTGGATTGAATTTGAGGGCCTTGTTTATTTTGAGCGTGTTGATGCCCAAATGGAGTGAAAGATTGGTTGCCTTGATTACCTTGCCCAAATAAGAAATTGTGGCCATGAGGAATATTGGTCTTTTGGCTCACATGAATGTTGGTATTAACCTGTGAGGAATCAGGTTGGGTGCCTTGAATGACAACTCTTAATTTATTTCTCCCAAAAGGGTTGGATGAGTTGGTTGCCATAGCATTTGAGGAACCTAATAATAAGTTTTCTGATGTACCCATGGAACTATATGAAGTTCCAAAGAGATTTGAGGTGGTTGCACCCATTTTTTGTGAAGGGATGGTGGATGTTTGTTGGGGGATGGATTGTGATGTGGTGTTGGTTTGGGTAGATGATCCCCCAATAGATGTTGTGTTGGTTGTGGTGGTAGTATGACCAAAGGAGGTAGCATTGATGGTGTTGATTAAATTTTGTGAAGAAGATCCCATGGAAGGATTGTGTGATGGGGAATTGGGAGATGTTTCTCTAATAGTGTTAAGATCAAACCCTTTTGGTAACTTAGCCCCTTAGTCAAGGAGCATATCTAGGAATTGGGAGGATTCATTTAAGACTACTTCCACAAAAGCAACAAATTCTGGGCGTAGGGCAACAACTAATATGTCTTCTTCAAAGACTTCCCCATTTGAGTATCTGCGGATGAATTATTCAAAAAGATCTTATGGAGAGGGTGGGATGTTCATCTCACTGAAAGGATTGACATTGGAACTTCCAATTTTATAAGAAGGATTGTTCATGTCATTAGGGAAAGAATCCATGCCAGTTGTGAAACCAAGAAATTTGGTGTCTTGTCCAAAGGAATCCATTAGTCTTTTATTTTTCTATAATCTAGTTTCAACCATAAATTTTTTTCTCAAATTTGGGATGATGGGGGAGAATGATCTAAATATGACACTATGTTTTATGGTTTTTTTTTTTTTTTGAATTTTAGGAATATTATGAAATGCAAATAAGGTAAAAATGAGGCTGAATGCAAATAGTGTGACACTATAATGGAGATGCTAAATGGTATGCAACTATAGGATCCTAAGATGTACTCACTATTGAGAAATCTAAGGAGATGACAACTTGAGCAAACAAAATTTTAGAAATGATTCAAATTTGGAATACCAATGGACCATAAAAGGACTAAAAGAGGACAAAGTGAAGTTTCCACACTAGACTATTGAGTGGGAAATAGTTCACAAAAGATTTGACTAGATGACAAAGGGTGATTGGGTCCAATGATAACCTACTATTGAATACAAATTTTGGACACTAGATGGTAAGAGTCTACTCCTAAAATATGAAAAAGTAAGTGTCTAAGGAGATGGTAGAGTTAACAATGCAACTAATGGAATGGAAATGGGACCCTATTGTGATCCTACAAAATGGTACCTTTAATGCAATGTTTAAGGGAAGTTGAGAAAATCAATGTTTGGTTTAAATAGTAACAGTGAAGGAAGACTTGATTGAATTCTAGAAAAGACAAGTTGTGGACTTTATTTTTGATAGTGAGAAAATGGTTGTAAAGTTTTTGAAATGCGTCACAACGAATGCAACATGACAGAGCGAATGCGGCTTAGAATGGTGAATGCGGTTCTGGAACTGGCGAATGCAACTCAGAATAGTGAATGCAACTCATAATGGTGAATGTGATGTAGGATGTTTCAAATGGGCTTTACTAGAGCAATTGCAACTCATAATGCTTCAAATGTGGCTCATCAGAGCGATTACAGCTCAAAATATAGTGAATGCATTTTGAATGAGATTTTGCGTTGCGGGAAGCAATTTTTGGAAAAAAATAGTTTTGCAAATTTTACCAATTTTGTCTCAGATTTTTGATGTTCAGTTTTTTGAAGTTTTCTAAAAATAGTTTGGCAAACACTTGGTGTTTTAAAAAGAATTGAAAATCAACCACATTGAAGATATTGACAAAAAATCCTAGGGCTGCAAGGACAGTATTCTTTTGGATCCCACTAACCACATATCCTTAGCGAATGAATTTAGAAGCTTGATCCCATAGGCTCCCCCTTATAGTGCACTCACTTCTCAGGACAACCAAGCTTTCAACATCCATGAAAATCCCATGGAAGATTGATAATTTCTACTAAGAACTTCGCAAGTGCGGGTGCCTTGGCAACGACTGTTACCGCACCAAAGAATAAAAGGTTTTTGGCTTTCTATAATAAAGGATTTAAATCAGACACCCATTTGAGTGGTCATACATGAGGCACATGATTAAGATCCATTAAGGAGGCACTCCAGCCTAAAGAGGTTAAGCTCAAGAGGGTTTTGGAGGGTACTACTTGGTCCGTATGACATATCTGCACTCGAAATCCTAGGCTTTCCCTTAGGATTCACATTTATATACCTGTCGGGAGTAGCTCGGCTAAAGAGATTCGTTGCTGGTTTGAACCACTTTGGGGTGAGCACTTTTTACCACCAAAGCATGCCCAATTTTTCTAAAGCTTAAAAAAAGTGAACCAAAATATTCATAGTTCAATCGATCTTTGTTTAAAAACAAAGAGAGAGCACATGAATATTTCAGATCACACTCGCATGGTGTTATTTTTAAACCAAAAAAAAATGTTTACAAACAAAGAATGCACAAGGTTCATTTTATCCATTTGTACTGTTTGTCAAGCAAAGGGGTTAATTTTAACCGTTTGTAGTATTTTCTATCTAAGAGTTAATTTTAAACCCAATGAAAAACAAAGTTTGTTGTTCTTTTTAACCAATATGCATTTGCATGTCTATTCTTTTTTACCAATGCGTGTAAAATGCAATTTGTTTCAAAGAAATAAAAAAGCAAGTTACTTAAATCCAACAGGACACATGCGGTCACAAAAAAAAAATAGTAACACAAGAAATCTCTAACCTAGAAATAGAAAAGAGAAAATAACTCAGACCGAAAGAAAAAGTTACTAGTCTTTTGCATCATAGGAGGTCAAATGCAATGCTACAGGTCGATTGCATCGTGCAAGAGATCAAATGCATTACGATAGGTCGAATGCATCACTTGCGAGCTCAAATGCGTTGCGACAAGTTGAATGCATTACTTGCGAAGGCAAGTGTGGCACAATAGATAATTTGCGTTGCGACAGCTATTAGTTGCATCGTTTCATACTCCTTTACTTGAAAAAGAAAACAAATGATGTCGTACAAGAACCTGGAAAAATGTGTTAAGGGGTCAGGTTCACCAATCTAATGATGGATATTTTCTGCAAGGTAAAACTAGGTTAATAACAAATGCATATTAAATTAAAATCCAATCAACAATCGAATGCATAAGAGAAATAAGAAAGAAAATGAATGAAACTAGAACAATATCACCCATTTCTCTCCTCCATGGCTGGTTTCCATTGCACCTTCTTGGCTTGTTGTGATGAAGAATGTGCCCTCAGAATTGTGTGAGAAAACTCTATACTTGACTACTTCTAAGCAAAACTTTGAAGGATTTCTTAAATATGATTGCACAAGAAAATCAATTCTAGAGTGCAAGTAGCTAAATGACAAATGAAAAAGATGATAAATAAGATATAATAACCAGAGATAAGATTAATCAAGATGTCAAAAATGAGGACAAGATTTCCATTTTATAGAAAATGCAATCTTGCACAAACGAACGAGATGAGAGATTGAAAAATTCCCTAGAATCAATGGTTAAGATTCAAAATGAAAACTCTCAAGTAGGGTTTATTCCTCTCCTTCTATGGTTTTGAACTCAGTGGGAAGATGTTGCACCTCCAGATTGGCCATTTCTTTGCATCTACAATCCTTCTTTCTTTGTTTGCAGTGAGAGCAATATTCGGCTAGCATTGCCTCAACTTCCTCTTTCTTTGTTTGAGCTTGCATAGTGTCCAGTTGAGTAGCTACATCATTGATGATATCTTGCTTGAAGTTGGACAAGAGATTAGAAATATCCCCCTTGGACACCCCAAAGCCATTTCCTTTTGCAATAGAGGGTCTAAACCCTCTGCCTTTCTTCACAGCTACTCTGGAGTAGTTGAGATAGATTTTCTTAATATCATCCCAATTACTTTGGGTGACATCTCCTCTTTCCATGAGGTCAAAGGCCTCCATGCAAGTATCATTAACTCCTCTTAGAAAGAGAATTTTTTGAGATTCCTTATTCAAGTCGTGCTGAGTATTCTTCTACACACTGAACAAAAACCTTGACACATAATCCTCCAAGGTTTCATCCTCCTTTTGTGACATCTTGAAGATGTCATCTCCTGTCATATCACTCCCTCTACAATATTCTTTATATTTTCTCAAAAATAGATCCTTCATTACATCCCAAGTGGTTGCTACATTTCTCCCCTATCCCATGAACCATCTCAAGGCTAACTCTTTTAGAGTGGAGGGAAACAACTTCAGCTTGTGTGTTGAGGTTGTGTAGTCATAGCTCCTACAAAGGATGTCAAATTCAAACAAGAAGGTATGAGGGTCCTCAGTAATAATTCCATAGAACTTTGGAAGTAATGAGGCAGGGATGTTCTTCAGGTTATTATTGTCATGCAGGTCAAGAATTGGAAATGGAAAAGTAGGAGTTGCCATCCTTGGTTGTATCCCTGGATTAGCTCCTGGCTGATGAACTACAAGAGCAAGCGGATTATTTGATGGGTCCTGGTTATTAGAGGTTTGTAGATTATTCAGATGTTGAACAAGTGGGTTAAGGTCATTTGGCTCATCAAATAGGTTTAGGCTTAGCTCTGAGGAAGAAGATGAGGTGACTAAATCTTGGCTAGGATCCAAATATGGGTCTTCTTGGAAAAGGTCTGGTTCAATCTCTTCAATATCTATTCTTCCAGGAAGGAATCTTCCAAATTGGTCTCTTCTTCTACGTATACAGCAAAAAGTAGGCTAACTATGAAAATGTTGGAATGCTGAATTCTAAACTAAATACTTGGAATGAAATTTAACTCTCTATTAGCATGCCTGCAATAGGTTTTTAGTTTGACACCATCCCCGGCAACGGCACCAAAAATGTAGTGTCCCTTAATTAGCTTAAATAACTAGGAACATGAATTCCTTTACTCAAGGATTAAACATCACAACTGGCAGTCATAACCTGCTAAAGAACCTCATTTAATCATCAATCCAGGGACGTAAACTTGAAATGGGTCAACACAATATATGCACTAATTACCTCTCTCAGACATGCATAACTTCCTAAAGATGCTTCTACTGGAATTTGAATTACTAGAAACAACTTTACTGCATAAACTTGCTTGGAAATGAAAACTGAAAGACAAAACTATTCTGCATCTATTGGTTGCAGGAACAGTTGACAACTCTGTGTTTCTACCAGCTACAGGAACAGTCACATTAACATCTATGAAAGGAAGTGAAGCTATTCTAACTTGCAAAATGAAAAGATGGACAGCTCCCTAAGTGGGACCCCTTAGGTAGTGCCAAAGGTAAACAACAGATTAGACTGTAAACTTCATAAACATTTTATTGATTCAAGATAGACAACACTACAGGATTTGACCCCAATTTCTGACGGCCTTTCATCAGAATCTCGACGATACATTGTCGGCTGGCCGACGAATCACAAAAGTCAGCACCGTCACTCAAATTTCATCTACATCCCGATGGGCTGCAAAACATCGACCTCACGATGCACGCTCATCCTAACCATGATGCCAACTTCGTTGATCGCACAACGAACAGTGCCCGGATGACGGGAGGCATACCTTCACCAAACCGTCGGATTAATAACGTAAGTTCGTCGCCATTACGATACAAATTCGACGTATTGGCAATATTGTTGAGAGATCAATCTTGTTATAGCGATCAAAATTGCCTGAGAAGATATTTCGGGAGGACTGGATTTTTGTCTCAATGATAACTTTTCATCATTGAGATACACATCTTGTCTCATTGACGAAGCACGAGGGAAGCATATCGGCAAGACATATATTATCGGAGTAAGTTCTGAAGGTCTACCCGAGCAGCTATATGACGCCGATAAGATTACATCGGCAGGAGTCTTGGAGACATAATTTAGATTGAAATAGCGACAGAAGTTCGTTGAACGAGCGACGAAATAGGCAAGTCATTACGACAAAACTTCGTCGAATAGATTGCAAATTCGTCAGACGTTTTTCTGGTTCGTCGTATATTCGACGAGAAAGTGCACTTTTTTTTTAAAACCTATTTGTTGAAAGATCAAGACTATTACAACGATCAAAATTGTCTAAGAAGATATATCAGGAGGACTGGTTTTTTGTCTCAACGATAACTTTTCATTAGCGAGATACACATATTGCCTCACCGAGGGAAGCATATCGCCAAGACATATATCATTGGAGTAAGTTCTGAATGTCTACCCAAGCAGCTATATGACACCGATAAGCTTACTTCGGCATGAGTCTTGGTGACATAATTTAGATTGAAATAGCGACAGAAGTTTGTCAAACGAGCGACGAAATAGGCAAGTCATTATGGTGAAACTTCGTCAGATATATTGCAAATTCGTCGGACGCTTTTTGAGGTTCGTCGTAAAATCGACGAGAGATTGCACTTTTTTTTAAACAACCTATTCGTTGAAATGTAGGCATATCGGTGAAAGATGAAGACTATTACAGTGATTAAAATTGCCTGAGAAGATATATCGGGAGGACTGGTTTTTTGTCTCAGCGATAACTTTTCATCGGCAAGATACACATATTGTCTCATCGAGGGAAGCATATCGGCAAGACATATATTGTTGGAGTAAGTTTTGAAGGTCTACCCAAGGAGCTATATGACGCCGATAAGATTACATCAGCAGGAGTCTTGGTGACATAGTTTAGATTGAAATAGCAATAGAAGTTCATCGAACGAGCGACGAAATAGGCAAGTCATTACGGTGAAACTTGATCAGATACATTGCAAATTCGTCGGACGTTTTTGCGGTTCGTCGTAAATTCGACGAGAAAGTGCATTTTTTTTAAAAACCTATTCGTTGAAAGATCAAGACTATTACAGCGATATGAGGCCTGTTTGTAGCAGCAATAATGATAACTATTTTCTTAACTGTCATACAAGCCATCTCCATCAACAGAGCTTTGAAACCAAATCCACACACAACACAATGTTCATAGTGAAAAGTTAGCACTTTCTTTCATCTTTGCAGATTGGTTTGATGCTTCAAACGATGCATTTCTTATATTGAAAAGTGCATTACTTAACTTTTTGAGCTTCTCTTTGTTTTGAGAGTAGTTTAATAATCTCTAATTAACAAGGCCAACCACGTGAAGGTGGAAGCTCATTTGGCCCTTCCCCCCCCTCCCCCCCCTCACATCACTCTCAATTCCCCATACCTGATCATATAACATTAATCATTCATTCATCCATTAATAACATATAGCATTCATTCATTCATTCATCCTGCATTAATAAAATCATAACATTCATTCATTAACATATTCACATTCATTCATCCATTAATAACATATAACATTCATTCATTCATCCATTAATAACATATAACATTCATTCATTAACATATAACATTTTTTCATTAACATATTCAGATTCATTCATTAACATATTTCATTTTTTCAGTTTTTACATATTATCAAAAATATGGCTGTCATAATATGATTACAATCACTTTTTTTTTGTTTCTTTTTTGCAGCTAAAAAAAGTTGAAGTGGAGTATCGTTTTCAAAATCATCTATCCCCCCTAGAGTTGTTCTGAGCTCTGCTCGTGATCTTAATGTACGCCTAGTCGTGTACTCACAACCACGTGGACGCTGCTGCAAGGGGGGTCTGCTGCAATAGCAAATAAATGTTAAATTGATATGTTTTATTATTATTGTTACACGTATTTCATTAATTAAAATAACATCAGAGTGGTGCTCTTTACCTGATTGGGCCACATCATGTTCCTGATATTGCCTTATAACCTCATTCTCAACATGTTGAACACCCTCTAAATCCTGATCTGGAGTTGAAACACGAAAGATTACATTAATTAATACACCAATTTCAATTAAAAATGTTTAAAAGAACATTAGAGTGGTCCTGCTTACCTGATGGAGCCACATCATGTTCCTGATCTTGTCTAGCCTGATCATGCTCAACATGTTGATCACGCTCTACATGCTCTAAAGTTGAAACTCGAAAGGTTACATTCATTAATACACCAAATGCAATTAAAGATGTTTAATTCTATTAATCCATACTGCGTTTTGTATAGCACATGAATACATCTAGTACCGGGATGCACACCATGGCCTTCATCGGCAGGTTGCACTCCACCCTCACCAGGCTGCATTCCAATGTCATGTGCAGGATTATCATTGCGTATCTGTGTAAAACAAATAGGCACATTATTATGGTGGAAATTAATATTGAACAGATTGCACAAGTATTCAATTTGAAATAAACTTTATTGAGTTTATTTACCTGCGTGTTGGATGCAGTGGAAGATTGTGTTTGCCCAGTCGAGACTCTTAGTTGTTCAGTCAGGGATCCATAGCCTTGGTCGAAGGAAATCTTTAGGTCCTCTTGTGTGGGTACTTTGTTGAAATCAAAGCCCTGCATTTTTACATGCGATCATGAATTTTGCTTCTATGATGTAATAAAACCAAAATTGTTTGCAATTTATTATTTGGATGCAATATTTCATTTATTGATACTTACAAATCGTGCGGCTACTTTCATATAACCACCAAAGCCAAGTTTGTGCTGCCCGTGTTTTTCTAGTCTTACCTTTGTTGCGTTCAATGTGTCGGGCAACCTATGAAAATTTGAAATATGTTAGATTATGTAAAAAGAAAGATTAATCAATATATAATTAAATTTTTTATAGTATTACATACCTTCCTTGGCCCGGTAGTATCTTTCCTTTCTTCTTTTCAGCCTTCTCCTTTCCATCTGACACCAAGTCCTTCCACTCCCTTTCTGGAATCATGGGGGGATGCTCGTACTTTCTGTTCTTCTCTAAATGTGACCTATATTTGTCCCTCACATACTTTAGATAGGTACCAACTTTCTTAAGGACCTTGGTTCGGTTGAATGTTTTATCACCGAACAACACAACTAAACAGTTAATGAGCTCATCTTTTAAATCTTGATTTTGGGCATTCCACCGTGTACGTATGATAGACCCAAAGAGCTCCAATGAAATATCACTTAGATGTTTATAAAAAACATCATTTCCTACAATTATAATGTAGGAAAATATTGCCATTTTGTAAATCAATATAATAGGGCGCTATCCCCATTGTTAGCACTTACTTAAAAATAATAATAATAATAATTAAAACATTTTAAAGTACCTGGGACCTTCTCTATCTTTATGGGAAGGAAATCCTCAGTCACCACAAATGTGACCGGCAATGTTCCCGTACTAGTAATACGGGAAGATCCAGGAAATGCTGCTAAAACATCACTAGTAGTAGTGGCCTCTGCATCCACAAGTACTGACACATGTAGTGGCATGTGTTCGCTGCCAAAGGGTGGACTACCGAATGCTTGCATGGTATGTGTTGCCGACATTTTAGATGACAATATAGGCACAGATGATGGGGTTGGATGATGTGTTGTATTCGCAGGAAGATCAGGATTAACACTTGTACCGTCCCCTACTTCCCGGGAAACACTTGCAGTACCTTGATCACGGCCAGCAACATGATCATGAGGATGCAAATAATCCTGTAAAAACAACACATATTTTAGTTCATGACATAAAAGAGTACAAAATATAAAACCATGAATGAACTTATGTTATAATTAAATATCTCATGACAGCTTACTTCCAAGTTTTGTGCTCTCTCAGACAATATTTTAACCCTTTCTCTTATCTCATCTGTTTGAGGCACTACGAATACCAACTGAAGGATTTATTGATTGCATTTTTTTGGGGCCTTCCTCATCATATCCACAGGGTTTGTGAAAAATGCGATGTCATCATCGCATAATAGTGACTGCACCTCCATATGGATGCTCTCCTATACTGCCGGTGCCTTTCCCCGATCAGCCAACTGCAACAAGAATATTAAAAACATTATCAAAATTAACCCAATAAACTCATGAAAAAAACATAATAATAAAACATTTTGCTCGTATCTAATTTGTACAATTACAATGACGTAAACCTGCCGGATAGAAGCACTTGAAGATGGATCGCGATCTATGCTCTAGGCCAGAGCCTTCCTCGTATGATCAATGTCCCGCTGTGACAAAAGTTAAATATAAAAAACATTACCGAAATGAAACCAATAGACTTACGAAAAAAAACATAATAATAAAATGGTATATTGGAGTCATTAATTGGAGGTTGGGTAAAATGGTATATATATAGTACATACCACCCCCATAGTAATTGTGTTTGTATCTAAGCGATTCAAATTGTAATCGATTAGCAACTCTTCCCCTGCAGTTATTGATTTTATCGCACATACAAATACACGGTTTCCCTCTCGCGCCTTGAATATACAATTGGGTTGCTTATTTGTTGACCCAGGTCATGTACTATTTATAAACCCTACAATATTCCCTGATGCTTTTGGCCTCCCGTCAATGTACCTAGCCACTCCTTTATTTTGATCCTTATCTTTTAGTTGTATATAATTTGTTGATAGTGCATACCTACGCATACTTCATGTATATCGAACTAGCTGCATCCAATCTTTGTAACTGTAACAGGGTCCAACATACTCCATCAACTCAGTAACTTTGTCGTAACAGACTTTTATGTTGTCCATGCAAAATAGGCCCAAACCATGTAATGATGATGGTGCTATGAGATATATCCTCTCGTTGACACAAAGATCAGTGTTTATTGGAGGTAGTTCCTTGGGTACCCATTGTTTCCGTAGATGTTTGTACCTCAAGGGCACCTCGATGTCGCCTATGCTCTCATCATCATAAGAATATGACCCCCCTTCAGTAAGAAAAAATTCCATGCGTTTATGGAATTTTCTTCTAATCTTTTGACCTCTAGTGGATCTCCCTCTTTTAGACCTACTACATGTCTCGCTTTCCTCTTCTCTTCCTGAATTTCCCTCACTTGAGGAAGACAAATTTGACAAATACCTATTTTGTGGTACCTGCACTCATAAGGATGTGATCCGAAGGTGACATTATGATTAATTTATCATTTCATCGCTAGAAATTGACAGGTTATAAGGTAATCAAGTCTTGATAGATTGCAAGTTATTGTTACTACCGTCCAAATGTGTCCATCACAAATCAAATCTACTTAACGTCTTTGTGTTGCATCTTTGCAAGCATAAAGTAACTTCAAATGATAGTTTGGAGTTAGTTCTTTCTTCTTTCAACAAGTATTGTAGCTCATTTTTGGAGCTTTCAAGAAAAAGATAGCATTGTAACTCATTTTCACAGACTTGTACTCAGCTGTATTTTTACCTTTCAATCAATAAAAGCAAGCTATTTTTTCTTCTCAATACTGGATATTATGTGATAACATGAAATTATTGATATTTTCTTGTGATGATAATGTTTATCCTTGGTTCTAGTCTAGTTTCTCATAGCCTTTATACAAAAGTGCATGTTTGTGCAGGTCATAGTTTGTGTTCTACTAGTTCTATGTAGGATTCAATTGTGAAGTCAAACATTCGAGCCTCTAGGAAGGTCATTTGTTGTTCCACTTGAGTTTTTCCATAAACTTCAAAGCCTATCTATGAAATACTTATGCAAAACATGTCAAAACTGAGTTATGTATATTGCAGTGAGTTTTATTAATCACATTGTGTGTCAAAACAACATTACAAATCCTTAATATTTGGTGCATCACGCTAGGAGTTAGTTTTATTTCATGTTTCCTCCTTACCCTTTTCCCAACAAGTAGTTTTAGGTGACTACCATAAGAGCCAACTTACTCTGGAGGTTCTTTTCTGCTCTAGGTAACCCACAACCTAGAAAATTCCCATGTTTCACCAATATGTTAAGTTTTGCAAACTTAGGAGGGGTACAATATTGAGAGATAACAGTTATTGGCATGTTTGGTGGGACTAGTATGATGAACTTCTCATCAAAATACTAAGATATTTGGTGTTTTACTCAGTATTATTAGCCTTTGGAGGCAATATAAACAACACCATGGTGACTCTAATTACATATCAATTGGTTTTAGTAGTCCAAATGCATGCAACCAAGAAGAGGAAAGTGTTGTAGAATCTAAGCCAATTAAAATTCCAAGTTTTAAAAGTTTTTCTTCAAACCAATAGTTGATTCGTAACCAAGAGAAGCCCTTTCAAATCCCCTTACCAGTTGAATCTAACATGGACAACTATGATGAAATTGTTAAGTTGGAAGAGCATGTGTTAACAATCCCAAGCTTCAAGAAAATCACTTCTTCTCTTCCTCAAGAGTTACCAAAGCCTCCTATACTAGCCAATCCTCTATCAACACTCCCTAAAGCTTTTGAGGAGTTGCTCGATCATTTCAAATAGGAGGAGGTCGAGCTAGTAGTGAAACAAGAGTTTTTGTTTTCAATTCAAGACTCAAAACTGATTAAGGATCTTCCTCAAGTGGAAAGAACTTGTGAGGTCAGTTATGAGGAGGCAAAAGAGATATCTATTGTTTATAAGCCTATGAATGGTGTGAATAATGAAAAATCTAAACTTTTTCAAGTAGAAGTCGAGGGTGATTAGTTGGAAATCAAGGTACAAGGAAACTGGATGGGTTAGAAGGAAGAGTTGATCTTCCCATTTGATGAGTTGTCTTGTTTTGTTGTGCAGGATGAAGATTCGAAGCAACAAGAAGATATCAAACAATTCGATGAGTTGCTGGTTAAAGAGGAAAAATCAAACATGGATCAAGAGGAAGAATATGGTCTTGATGAGGAGTCTATTCTCTCAAGTCAAGAAACTTATCATGAAGTTGATTTGCAAGATCTTAGCTATTTGGAGGAACTTCCTTTCTACTGTACAAAAGAGCTTAAGGTTGGTATAACAAATGAAAGTTTGTTGGAAGAGGCTACTACATTGTTTGAACATTTACCTTCGCTCATTGAAGAAGAAAATCCTGATTTGGAGTGTACTAATGAGGATTTTGAGCTTGGACTAGTTGTTCCTAAGAGCCTTCCAAGAGCTGATAGCTTTGATGAGTTATTAGCTATCTTAATGGAAGAGGATGGTCCATTGACCATGGATGAGGAATCAACATGGAAATTTATCATGTAAGGTGAAGGTAATGATGTTATTTCTAATCATTCAAATTGTCTTCTCTCTTGTCTAAACTTAGCCATGAAACAGGACAACCATAAAAAAGGTAGAAAGGTTTGAAGAATGCAGTCATGATAATATTATATCAACCTTATTGGGTTCTTTGAAAGAAGAAGAAAACCATGAAGTTCCAAATCAATTTCTTGTACCACAAGAGCACCATAAGAGTAAGATGAAGGATATGATCACACCAAAAGAGGAAAAAGGAAAAACCAATCTAAAGCTTTCAAGGGGATTTCCTATCAGTCATCTAACTAGGATGGAAACTAGCAATGCATCACAAGTCATTATTGCACCCAAGCATGAGGACTCTATCCTACTATCCTATCCATTTTAAGTTAACATGAATGGTAAGTGGATTTGTTTTCTCCATTTATGAGGCATTGCAATAGTTGGTTAAACATCTATCATTTCTTCATTTCCTCTTTGATGCTCACAAATATATGGAGCATTACAAGTTGCAAAGAAAGGGTAGCTACTTTCATGAACCAGTTAATGGTTTTATTTAGGTATTCCTTTCCTCAGTTAGTCTAGGTTAGGATAGTTTTTGTTTTAAGTGAATAAGTTTTGTTTGCACAGTTAGTTTGTTTTGAGTCATTTGGTAGGTTAAATAAGGTTGGTAGGTGTTATGCACTATTTTGGATGAGTTACAACATTATGCAAGACTATTTCTCAAGTCTTGTCAAGTTCCAAGAGTCGACACCATGCCCAATGGATAAGTTTAGGCAACTGGTGAGGATGTTTAGCAGGCAAACATATAGAAGATGTCACCAATTTTTTAACCTAATTTAGCTTCTAACTCAATCAAGTAAAGTTGGGATATTTTTTGCAAAAATAAAGATAAAGGTACACATTCAATTCTACTAAGTTCCATTCATATACACAAAATTATTATCAAATGAATTGTAGTTCATTATGCAAATGTATACAAGAGAAAGATTGCACAAAATTTTCACAAATGTCTTTTATTGATAATTAAAAATGTATGGTGTCCCACACAAGTTGTGGGAATAACTATTTCAATACAATATAAGACATAAACTATACATTTGAAGAAATAGAAAGGAAAGAGCATATGGAAAGAGTAGGGATCCGTCATTGCCTAAATGATGAACCCCAAAGTTGAACTGTTGCCTAAATGATACACCCCAAAGTTGAACTATTGCATCATTGGAAAAGTATGATCAAATTCATCTATTATGAAGAATTGGTCTATGTGCCTCTAGTAATCACTATAAAAATGTGAAAGACAAAGCTATTTTATTTTTTCTGTCTTATCTTATACCATTTTACGAGAATGGGGGGCCAATGTGCGAGAAGATCTTTGGAAACTAGGCATGAAAATTGCAGGTTAAAGAGAATGGGGGTGCCAAACTTACAGTACTCATTGTCCCTTGGTCGTCAATTTTCCCTAAGTGCCCTCAACCTAGTCCTCGGCGCTGGTATTGACCTTGTTTTAGCTCCAAACTCTTCGTCGGCGCTGGTATTGACCTTGTTTTCACTCCTCCAAAGTCTTCCTCAGTGCTGGTATTGACCTTTCACTTGTCCAATTTGATGAGCTACAACCTGCTTTAGTTAGGTTTTAGAGTATGTTAATTAAATTTAAAAAAATTATGGCGCCATTTAGAGTAGTGAATATAAAGCAAGCAAAGCCTATTATGGTGCCATTTAGAGTAGTGAATATAAAGTAAGCCAAGCCTATTATAGTCATGAGGGAAATAATAAAACTCCTAGGATACTTTGTGAAACCATTTTCCTTGGTTAAAGGGAGGCCATAAAATATACCTTTGGATTTTTTCAATCTTCAAATATGAGGATTTGCAAGGTTCTTAGCAACATGAGTAATGGAAATGTGTGCAACAAGAATTTTTGAACACACATGGAATCTCCTTGCCAAAGAAAGGGGCTTCATAATTTAATATGATAATTTTTCTCAGCTCTAGAATCAACTTTTAAATCTTCTCCTAATAGGGCCAAAATCACATCTTCTTATGTTTGAGAAGTCACCAGCACTGAACATAAACGTCAAGCAACTTTTCATCAAGATTATAACATCACCGTCGATTTTGAGCACGTGCATCTCAAAGCCGCTTTAGTAACTGTCATATAATGTACTAAAACTCGACATAAATATTAAAGCACTTTGATTAATAGTAATGTTATAATATTAATATATTATATAACAATATTATATTACATTATATGAATTATAATGATATATTTGATATATTAAGATTATATATAATCTATATATAGATTAATAGTAATTATATTAGATTATTAATATTATTGGTATATTATTAATAATATTAATATTGTATTAGATTAATAATAATTATAATATTGTTAAATGATTAATTATATTACAAATGAACGCTGCTTTCAAATTCTTAGCTTTGAATGAATGGTTGAAGCACCAATGTTGAATGTTGCAACTCTAGTAGGCATGAATAGAAGTAGAGGAGATTGTTTGGGAGAAGAATTTTTTCTAGTGCTAGGTTATGTGTTAGGTTATATAGGGTTAGGTTATATAGTGTTTGAGCCTAGCCTCAAACACTACAATTAGGGTTAGGTTATGTGTTTTCTTTAGGGTTAGGTTTGGGATTAGGTTTATGGTTATGGTTAGAGTTTAGGGTAATCCAAATCATAACCTAACCCTTTCTCTCGAAACCTTAACCTTGACCCTAACCCTCACCTTTATCCTATCTTTATAACCCTAACCACAACCAAAACTCTAACCCCAACCCTAACCCTAATTACCTAACCCTAAATATTATTTATTTTATTAATTAGTTGCATTCACTCTAATAACCCTAAACCTATCCCTAAACTTAACCCTAGCCCTATCCCTAGCCCTAATCCTAACCCCAACTCTAAGCCAAATATAAAAACAACCCTTAATCATAATTACAATAACCCTAAAACTTCATTCTAGATATAACCCTAATACTATAATCCCTAATTGTAATACTAAACCCTAACCCTAATTTCATATCTAATCCCAACCATAACCAAAACTCTAAATCTAACCCTAACCATAAAACATAAACCCTAATCTAACCCTAATCCTAACATTATTTTCCTAACCCTAACCCTAACTCTAAACCTAACACTAACCCGAACACTAAATCCTAACCCTAATTAAATACCCAATCATAACCCTAAATTGTAACATCATCCTTTGAATTGGATACTACATCAAAAATTATGTGTTACAATCATTGCTTCCATTGTTGGCATTTTTACATTGGGATGCATATATTTTTAAAATCAACAAAATCTTTTAATGTCTTGCCAAAATTAATATTATTAATTGTAATATCAAACTTATAAACATGTATCCAATTTAGAACATAAATAAGAAATATATGGTAATAGTTTCTTCAAAAAACAAAGTGATGTGGACTAGAAGGACTATAAGGACTATAATGATTTTAGAATATACACATAATGGATTTGTTGAAAAGGTTTTAGAAACTTTCAAACAAATGCAATTGGTAGATGCAAAGAAAAATTCCACAACCTTCACCAAAATCCTTATTGGTTTCCTTAATATGGGAGATTTGGAACAAGGTATAGACATCCATCAAAGCATAATATGAAGATTATTTTTTTCAAATGTTGTGGTTGTAGATGCCCTTTTAAAATTTATACAGAATGTGGAAGGATAGAAAAATCCTGTGAACTATTTGACAAAATGTCTCAAAGAATTGTAATCTCTCAATTTATTTTAGTGTTTATTTTGTTATACCCCATGTCCCAAATTGGGTATAACACAATAGACACTAAAACAAATTGATAGATTGTTATGAGGGCAGTGATGAGACTTTTCTAATTAGAGTGTATTCCATGAGATTACAATTATTCGAAGCATTGTGTCAAATAGTTCATGACCTTTGTCTATCCTCCCACATTTTGCATAGATTTCAAAAGGGCATCTACAACCACAAGATTTGAGAAAATTCATCTTCATATTATGTTTTCCTTATGATTGGTTGACTCTTATACTAAATTAATATGTTCAATTTATGTTTCCTACTTGATCTAACTATCCACAAATGGCAATTTAACAGTGGAAAGATATGATCCTACTTTGGTATAAATTGTATATGCAATATCAAGGTATGAATTAATATGTTCAATTAAGAGATGTTAAATGAAATGAATAAAACTAATGTAATGTAAATAAGGGAGACCAGTGCCTTACTAGGTAAAACGGAGTCAAATTAAAGCCTTTAATGAATGGTTTCTATCTAGCAGGTCCTCTAATTGTTTGGCATATAACTATGAGTTTACAACTGGTATAAACATGCAAGAGTGTAATTGATAAACCCTACTTGAGGCAGAATATCAAATCTAATAATCTGATTCTTCTTAATGATCCAAATGGCATTCCTAGATTACTGTAATTTATTGAAAGGAATTTTAATTCTTTTTTAAAGAATCCAATAAACCAAATCACACAAAAACAACAAATGTGTACTGATAAATAGAATATATACTTGATATTTCAATTTAAACAACCAAGAAACATCAGATTGGAGACAATCAAATAATCGCAAGAATCCAACAAACAATTGTTACCAGAATGAAGCCACTAAATCAACAGTCTTTCATTATCTCCTTCAAAGTTCATACATGCAACATAGTCTCCTTGAATGTCATCATTTCTGAAAATTTAATGCTTACAGTAGTCTATCCTATTCTAATTCTATCTTCTACCCCTTAAATTTATCCAACAACGGATACTTATACATCAGTTTGCAAAAGGACGTGCCTTTTCAAAAAGGTTTAAAGCATAAAAGGTTTAACAAATCCACTATTAACTAATTTCTCTTGAGCCACAAATGGATTACAGACATATGCTTCGTATAATCCTGGCGCTCATGAGTGTCAGCATCTCCCAACGCATCGTGGATCACAATCTCCATCATTATCATTTTCTCATTTTGCTCACATGATGCATCCAATATCACATCTTTTGCAGTGGTTGTCTCCAGCATCCCTTGGAGTATTGTTTCGCACTCACTTTTCCATGTAGTCGCTTCCTTCATTTTCCCTTCATCATCACATAACTTGGTGAATCTATCTTTGGCAACCTCTGTCAATCCCTGCATATCCCCTTGTAACTCCACATAGAAATCCCTGTGCCTATCCATAATACAATTGGCATTTTCAATCTCTTCATTACTAGTAGTGTCCTCCTCCAATTCCTCAATTCTTTCTTGAATTCTGCTATCCACTCTCCTATGTTCCTTTATTGCATCTACGTATTGTGAATGTTTTCCCCAGAGTTTATTTAACCAAGTGGTTAAAACAACCTGCCTTTTTCTTTTTATTACAGCAAATGCATCCATTCTCCCTTGAGAGTATGCAGTTGACCCTTCCCAACGGTCTTTTTTCTGTGAACTCTCACCTTGAGTGAGCATCCTTGTTGGTTCTATTACACCACCAACCAAGTCTTTCAAGCGTTCATTGTCTCTCAACATCCTCTCATTATTGGTTTTGTACATCTCTCTTTCCCTTATCAATGCTTGGATTTGGGCTTTATTCAACTTGGCTATACTTATCCCAATATCAACAGTCACTACAGGATCAACCTCCCCAGCCTTCAGGGTCATGACATGTCTGAATGCCTTTTCAGTATCAATAACAATTGATTTCTTATGAGGAGGATACAAGGCCCAAATCATCAATGTTTCATCATCAGGATTGTATCTTGATCCTGTGTATACCTCCGTCACCTTCTCTATACTGAGCTTGTGGGTAGCATTGTTATCTTTTAAGAAACTATCAAAAACTAATGCATAATTCATATCCAAACCTAGAAAAATCATAACACCTGCCTTTTCAAGCAGCTCCCTCCCCTTTTCAGGGGTCATGTCAATCATCTCTTTGTCCACTTCATCCTTTAAGCTTTTTAACAGTTGATCCTCATTCCCTGGAGTGACATTGTCAACCTATCCCCTTATCTCTTTCCTTTTTTGCTTATATAAAAATGTCTTAAACTCTGAGGTCTTTATAAATTCATCATCTGATATGAAAGACCTATAGTCTTCATGTCTTGTATCTACATCCATGGTTGCCTCAACATTTGTTTCTCTGGCAACATAGGCATACTCCTGAGTCTTCATTCTTGAAACTTTCCAAGATGAGCTTTGTGGCTTGTCTATTTCTGAAATCCCCTTAATAGAGGATAACAACTCAGCATCCACCAACTCCTAATTATGTTTTTCAATCACAATTTCAGCTTCCTCTGCCTCCAAGTTTTTGATTATGTCATCAAATTTAAAGGGCACATGATGGTACCCTCCGAGATTTACTTTTTGTCTGGCAGAGTGGATATACCCTTCTGGATCAAAGTTCTTTCTCACTGGTGCTCTGCTCATGTTGTAGTGCAATAATTTGTCCAGAATCAAATCATAACCTTCCTTGGCTAATACAGTGAAATCACTAAAACACAATGTACTGGGCATAAAATCCTATTTCCCATATGAACTTAACTTCATAACACTGGAGTAATCCATTTGCCTAACAATTTCAAGGTATGCAATTCTATCCGAGACAGTTCTGGGCAGAATGAAAGGTGTATCCTCAAAGCCATAAACCCTAATCATTGTGGCATTCTCTAAGCAATACCAATCCCCCCAGTTGTGGTTAATTGGTCCATTGTAATCTCTAGGCCTAAGAAACCTTTTTACTTGTTTAGATAAAGAATAATCACAAGGATGGCTAAAAAATCTATACAAGGGTTTCACAAAGAATTCTTCAAAATGCAAGAAATTTGAATTGGAAAACCTGCTGTCCCAAACAACAGTCCATAATTGAAGAGGCAATGGCCTACCTTCCTTGTCAGATTGTGAAATCCTTAGCTCTTGGGGCCATAAACCTAACTCTTGTCCAAAATACAACACTAAGTGCATCAGCAGTGAGTAATTTCTAAGATGGAGAACATAAGCACCACTCTTTATCGCCATCAAACCTACATCCAGCTCCTTAAAAACATGTGCAACATAGTCAAATGATTTGGAACTGTGGTACTAAATGTCTACAAAAATCACCATGGGCACAACCGCCATATGCTCAGGTACCTCCATCCCTAATACCTGTCCCACTGAGTAGTAAGTATATTTTAGGTAAGGTTCGAAGAGGTCTACATGAAAGGGTGGCCCCTCACTGTCTTCCATTGGAGTAGGTTTTCCATGACACCTAATTCTGTGTAGAGGTAACCTCCACCCTTTATAAATGGTGTCCATCCTTCTGAACTCACTATCGAGCTCTTCACTCACTACTTTGTCACTGCATATTCCCTCCATTCTGAAAACCTCAGCAATTGCATTCTCAGATACATGTATCAATGGATTCCCTGACAAATCACATATAGCTTTCTTTTTCGAATCATAGTGTCCGGCCAACAATTTTACCAGTTTCGACGTTAATAAAAACATTAGGGCACACTAATTTCCCTAAATTGAGCCTCCATGGATTGCATACTGGCTCAAAGCGATTTCTCCTGTGGTAATGGAAATTGAATAACTCATAGCCTCTAATCGGAGTCCAAACATCACCTATAAATTTGCATTTGTCGTCCAATTTGTCAACTTCCGCTTTGAGTTGTGCAGAACGCCTAGCTTTAGGTCCAAAACTAGGTAACTGGTCTATGAGGTCTTGATTTAGCTTCCTTTCAGTACCTTCTGGTTGCAACTCAGTCTTTTTCTTTTTTGCTTTTGATTGGCTTCCCTCCTCGGGTTTTCTTCCCTTTAGTTTTCCTGAACCAGTGCCTTCCATAATTCAAATTTTTACGAATTCTGAGAGGATGAGAAACTTACTGTAACTTCTTCCAAACTCAAGCCAGGTGAATGCCTTAATTGCTCTGCTGGTTCCCTTGCTCTCCTTCGCTTTGAATTCTGTGAGACAATGATTTCAATTGATCATACCCTGATATGCAAAATCTCCTACGCTTCGTGGCGCCATTAATGTCTTTACTGATCGAGACATGAATGCTGCAAGTTTTTTTTTGAAATTCTCATTGTCACATCAAGGTTCAACGATCACCCATCCGCCAAGACATCTTGCAGTTTCCCTGACATCACAAGTCTCCCCAATAGTTTCTTTCCTTTTGCTTTTATATCGCCATGACTTTCACCGAAACAAAAATCGCTCAGACTTAATGAATTGGGCCAATGGTTCTTTGCCTTACTCCGAAAGTACTTTGTCTCATCGAGATGTTCACTTTATCGAGTATGTCGCCGAGACCAAGCAATTTGTTCTAGCGACAAAATAATACTCGCTATGATGTCTCTTAGATCTCCCCGTGGTGACATGTCTCACTGATACGCCTCTTCTTCAGCAAGACAATGAGCATTGTCTTATCGATACCCTTTATCTCTGCATGCTCAATTCTGTCGATGTAACTCGAGGGGTTAGTAAGACTTTTATGAACTCTTCCCGGCATCGTTTGTCTTACCAATTGAGTCCTCCTTTTGCTTTATCGGCAAGACCAATAGTGCTTTGGCTAGTGTTTTGAAATCTCTCTCCGACAACCAAAGTCTCTCTGATAGACTTTACTTTTCTCCAATTAGCAAAAGGTAACTTAGCTCGATATTACCTTACACCATCATGTCGATACCTTTTGTCTTGCTGATAAGTAATACAAACCCGCATTCTCCTAGTGTATAACTTTATCTATATGACCCGTTTGATGTCTCGCCAATACGATAACATCGGTAAGACATTTCAAACCTCTGGCCGATCCGCCTGTTCAACATTCACCCATCCGCTAAGACATCTTGCAGTTTCCCTGACATCATAAGTCTCCCCGATAGTTTCTTTCTTTCTGCTTTTTTATCGCCATGACCTTCACCGAAAAAACTATCACCTGGACTTAATGAATCGTGCCAACAGTTCTTCACCTTACTCTGAAAGCTTTTCGTCTCACCGAGATGCTCACTTTATTGACTTTTGTCGCCATGACCAAGTATTTGTTTTGCCAACAAAACAATACTCGCCGTGATGTCTCTTAGATCTCCCCGTGGTGACATGTCTCACCGATACGCTTTTTCTTCGGCGAGACCATGCACATTGTCTTCTTGACACCATTTATCTTTGTATGCTCAGTTCTATTGGTGTAACTCGAGGGGTCGGTAAGACTTTCCGAATTCTCCCCGGCATCATTTGTCTCACCGAGTGAGTCCTCCCCTTGCTTTATCGGCAAGACTAATAATGCTACGGGCAGTGTTTTAAAATCTCTCTCCGATGACCAAAGTCTCTCCGATAGACTTTACGTTACTCCAATCGGCAAAAGGTAATTTAGCTCGATGTGACCTTACATCGTCACGCTGATACTTTTTGTCTTGCCAATAAGATATACAAACCCGCATTCTCTCTATGTATAACTTGATCGGTGTGACCCTTGTGATGTCTTATCGATACATTTAGGATATGTATATTATCATCGATGAGACCTGCATCAACTTATGCCGATATTTTCATATGTAAAGATTTTAATGTCAGATGAAATTTATGGGGCGTTATGGCACAATTTTAAATCGGATTTTGGTAAAAAATGCTATGTGAGGATTTTTTTGTCTGCATTATGAATCTTTTTTGGGAGACTAATAATCATGAAGAAATAATGAATTTGTCAAAATTTGACAGTTCCAATAGCATGAAGGTTTGATGTTTCATGACAGTACTAGCATTTGAGTTATAATGATATATTTAGAGCTCATGGCTCTCCTTTGTATAAACATATCACAATTTTGAATAATATAATCAAGGGTTATGGAATTCATCTCACTGTTATGGTGTGTATGATTTCCATTTTTGCTTTAATTCAAAGAGTAAATTAAAATGCTTGGATGGAGTCATAGATGGATATGTTTGTAAAGGGATTTGATAAGAAGTATTGAGTTAGGATAGAAATTGACACTATTGTAATGCAATATTGTCAAAGATCTTATATGTTATGTGTTTGAACCTGTTATGGAAATCTAAATATTTGTGAATTCGACTCCCCAATAGTATATGGCACTGGCCTAAATCGTATGTGTTTGTAAGGTTATGTGTCTGTTTGTCTTAGCTTAGAGCTTGCTGCCAAATTGCAAATTAAATGACTATCTTAAGTGGTGAAATGTCGTTGTAATCATCTCATGCTCCAAGTAGTTGATACTATTGATGCTTTTCTGTTGTTTAAATTGATATATCAAGCATATATATATATATATTCAGTTTACCGATACACATTTGCTATATTTGTGTGATGTGATTATTTGGTTCTTTCAAGTAAATATTAAAACCTTCTAGTCAATCACAGTAACTAAAGAGTATTAATTGGATCAATAAGAAGAATCACATAACTAGGATTGTCATTCTATCTCAAGTAGAGTTTGTCAGTCATTTACTTGCACATTTATACAAGTTATAAACTATATCTATGTGCCAAACACTTTGAATTATTGCCATCATAGATTACACTTTTATAGATTTTCATTAGAATCCATACACCCAACAAGGCAGTGGTCTCACGCTTTCATCTTTTGGTTTATCCTTTTTATTTTTTACATCTGTTAACTGAACATATTCTAATATAATTCAAATATAATTAAAATTAAAAACATCATAAATTAATTATGTAACCACATAAGTCAACTATAATTCTATCAAAAAATTAATATCAAATAGATAATACAATCACATAACTCATACATTTCAATGTCATTGATCTTCTTCTTCATCCAACTCTTTGACTGTACCATCCGATCCAGATTCAACATTGTAAGGATTGGTCATATCATCATCATCGTCATTGATATCCGTTTTGATAATGTCATCATCCACATGGATATCATCTTGATGAATATTAACACCTACATCATCATGATCTAGTTCCTCCTCTTCGACATCTTCGTCAGGCACATCATCAACTAACTATTGATCTTGATCATCATCTACATCATCTTCTATTTCTTCAGTATCTTCTTCTTCCACCACATTATACTTTACCGGCCTTCCTCTTGGATCATGTCTAACAACATATGACCAACCCGCTTTACCTGGAACCTCTGAGTAAAATACCTTCTCACATTGGCTTGGAAGAACATAGGGCTCATTTCCAGCTCGCTCAAAATACCTTGTATTAACCATGGTAAATCCATTATCATGTTCAATAACAGTTCTCTCGGGATCATTTTCATTCAATCGTAGCCTATACCATAGGACGACGAACATAACTAATTTGAAGGACTTAAAGTCACACTCAAGTATATCATCCAAAATCCCATAGTATTGATTTTCTGAGACTTCTAGATGTATGTCGCTTCTAGATGAAATATGAGTCACCTGGAAGACTGCAGTTATCCCAGAATCACAAGTTTTCTTTGTGTCATCCAACTTTTTGATTCAAAATTTATGACCATTGCACCACATAGCCTTGTGGTGTTTCACCTGCAATATGTCAAACATACAAAACTTATTGCAATATCGTCAGTTGATAAACATATTTATTCTTGGCCGAATGTATGCAAAGAAAAAAATCTCAACATATATATACATCAATATAATTCAAAATAATTAAATAATATGGGTGATTAATATATTTATACATACCTATTTATCTCTTAACCCATATGCTAAATCAATTTCCCTTGGTGTAACATTGGAATCTCCATTACGATGAGCTTCTTTAACCAATGAAGCCACACCTTCCCATGTTAATGCGCGACCAGATTGTTGACATCGTTCAATCCATACCGTCATCCAATCAAGATTGTTTGCGACGTACAAATGTAGTGCATCCCACTCTTGACCAACTGTATCAAAAAAAATTGAAATTCACAAATGACATATAATTAGTTAATTACCATGGTATACGACCTTAATTTATAATTGATCAATATTGAAGATTAATAATTAAATAAGTACAATATACATAAAAATCAAATGTAAAATGTATTCTAATTAATCTCCATGACCATCTTATAATTACCTGACACTTTCCTCAATCTACCTTTCCCCATCAAGTACTCCCCTTCGAATTTGTTAATGGAGTTGGGATCCCAAATGCGATCTACATGGATCTTTGTTGCAAACTTAGGAAGATATTCAGTAATGTACACCATGGTCTGGTATACCATGTATCCCTCCACCATAGAACCCTCGGGATGTGCTCTCTATCTAACCAAAGCCTTCAAAATTTTCAAGTGCCTCTCAACCATCCACATTGACCTTGTGTGTATAGGTCCACACAATTCAATCTCCTCAACTTGGTGTATGAGGTAGTGTTCTTGTGCATTGAAAAATGTCGAAGGTAGACACTTTTGCATTTCACACATTAGACAAGGAATTCTTCTCTTCCAATAATTTATATCTTCTTTATGGATTGCTTTAGATGACGGGCATTTACAAGTGATTCAAGGCACAAATATATTAATGAGATTTAACAAAAATATACAACAAATTGAACAAATATCGCTACTTACCTCATGTATTTTCCAAGATCATATATAACTTGCTTGACATTGTTGTCGAAGTTGTCTGGGACAGATAGAGGTAGAACGTATTGCAACAATTATAAAATGATCTTTTCATTAATATTTTTCCAAAAGTAGTAAACATAATACACTGAAAAGTACATGCAGTATACAAATATATATATAATATACCAAAATAATTACCTTAATGAAGGTATGCCAATCATGTGTTTTCATCCCTGACCCAAATTCACCTTCTTTGTTATGATATTGTTTATGTTGGCAGCAAATCCTGTGGGAAATCGAATTTTCGTATGACTTGTTTTATAGCATTGCTTTGCTGCTCTATTAATAACCAAGGAAGGGAACTTATATTAATTTGGTCTCCATTGCTATTTAATTGAATGACATTTTTCATTGCATGACTGGCTTCCTGAATGTCACTATAAATTTTGACAATTTTTTCTTTGTCATGCCTTCCATCCAATATTTTCCATAACGTTTCTGTCATATTCTTTATGATATGCATTGTATCAAACAAATGCACAATTTTTAGCTGCTCATAGTAGGGAAACCTACTAAATTGTCTGGGATAACTTTTCAGTCCCTGTGGAAGCCGACCATTAATGCCTTGATGACCTTCATGAAGCATATAAGTTAAACAAATTAACAACGACAATCATTGTCAATTACAGCATGAGTAAACACAACACAATATAAAAATATAAATTCAAAACATATCATATATGATAGATAAACAATTTGATCCGATGTATAACCTTGACGATTAATTCTATTATATTCCAACTTCCATAGGCGAGGTGTCATTCTTCATGGTTTTGATGTAGTCTCTTCTTTCCCATTGAAAATATGTTTTTCAGTAGTTCGATACTTATGATTTATGTGGAGGAAGTGCCTATACTCATCAAACACCTACTTTCCTAAACTTGTTGAACGATGAGATTTCATCTTTGGACCATAAATTGGACATGCAAATTTTCCCTTTGTTTGAAGACCTGCAAATCATATATAATTGGATTAAATATGTCAATTTTTATAATTATATATAATGAATAGATTATTTAAAACACATGCATGATATCTACTTCATCAAATTAAATATTGTTAAAGTCAAGCAGTTGAGCGTTATAACATACCAAAAAAATGTGTTAGCCCTGGGGCATCATGAATTGTCCATACAAGCATTGCATGGAATTCAAATTGTCTTTGTCTTATTGGTCTAGATACGTCATACATAGTCATGCCATTCCATAACTTTAGTAACTCGTTGATAAGAGGCTCAATATATACATTCATATCTTTAACTTGGTACTTACCTAGTTGAATGAACATAAACATTACATAATTATTATAACCATTTTACTGCAATATATATAAATTCATGTACATTACTATTAAATGAAAAAACATATAAGTCATTATGCAACAAATAAGACAAATGAGATGCTACTATGTTAAAGAAAATTGATGTAAACAAATACCTGGAACAATCATTACCAACATTATGTGCTCCCTCTTTATTGACATCCATGGAGGAATGTTATTGTTGATAACAAAAATAGGCCACACCGAGTAAATAGATCTTAGCTCTCCAAATGGATTGACACCGTCCGCTGCCAATGAAAGCCTGAGATTACGAGGTTCTTCTTTAAAGTGTGGCCATTTTTCCTCCATGTCCCTAAATGCAGAACCATCTGCAGGCATTCGAAGAATCTCATCTCCACTTCTATTACGTGCATGGTAATCCATAAATTGCGCTAAGCTTTCGCACCTAAATAATTGTTGCATACGTGGAATAATGGGAATATAACGAAGAACCTTGCGAGGCACCTTTTTTGTTAGTTGATCTGTTCGATATCTACTGATATGACATTCCAGGCATTCTGTTGCAAATTCATGTTGTTTATGATATATAATATGATCATTGGGACATGCATCTATTGCTTGATACTCCATTCCAATATCTTTCATAATGCCAGATAAATCTCGGTATGAGCGAGGTAAAATATTTGATGGTGGTAAAAAAAATTCACCAATCAATCTACAACAAAAAATAATTTCTTAATATAAAGAATATTAATGGTACATACTTTATCCTTTATTTACTAGCGATGAACTAACAACAATTAAAATAGATGAAAAAAGATGACATATATGACATACCTTAACATCCGTGAGATTGCTATGTTGGATAAACCATTCATAACCTTTAAGTTCACTAGCAACAATACAATAGAGAGAAGAGTTGTTTGGGAGCCTTCATAAAGGGGCTCGTATGCCTTCTCAAGTACAGGTAAATCATGAACATCATCAAAGTCATCTCGATCAACATGATCAGATGTGCCACTACATGTGTCATGGATCAATGCATTTGTACCATCATCTTCAATTGTGTTTTCTGGTGCATGATCATCTTCTTCCATAGGATCATTAACTTCATCTTCGATATTCACAGCTCCATGTTCCTCCGCTTGCAAAACCACATTCTCTGGGCCGTGATAATTCATATCGTGTGCCCTAGGGTGCCCCACCTTTATAATAATGATAGACACAAATAAACCATGATCATGATCAAGTGATTTTTTATATATATATCAAATGTTAAAACAATATAAACATTTGCAAATTCAATCAATATAAACACATATAATGAAAAACTTACCAATGGATGATAATCATGCCCCCCTTCAACGTGACCATGTTGCCTACAATGTTTCTCAGCTGTTGTGATTAAAAGTCTTCTCGTCTTTAAGCCCTTGCAATTATTGCAAGGACAATAACATTTCCCATCACCCTTTCTTTTCAATATAGCCCACAATCTAGCAACTGTCTCTTCATTTTGTTCTGGACTAATATTATCTAACATGATTTTTCTTTACCAAGCTTGAATATTTAGATCTTCAAAAAATATCAAACTCACACGTACTCCAATAATTTTTAATCATACACAGGTAACAAAATATAATAATTATGATATTTTACACCAAAAAAATTCGGCATGCAACCACCCCTGCAAAAGAGAAGATAGTCTAAAGTTAATGACCCCAAAAAACACTTTCAAATGCTAATTCCAAAAATTATTAAATTCTAATTTTACAATGATTTCCAACTGTTATACTCCTAAAATCAGAATATTGAACTTGCACAACAAAATCTAGAAATGAAATTCTCAAAATGTAGCTAATAGGCCTCAACAATTAAGGCCTACTCAAGACTTTGTGAAGTCACTGCAAGGTTTCCAGGCCTTACCTGATGATTTCAGCAGGAGGATTAAAGAGTTGGTAAAGAGTTTTGATGACTGGAGTGACACATCTTTACCAGATATTGTAGATGCCCAAGGAAATGTTAGATCACTGCAGTAATGGCAGGACAGGGTAGATGAAATCATCAATGCACAAATCAAATTGATTTGTGATGACTTAGATTATGACGTGCTAATGAGTAGTATGGATCATAGCAGCAAAAATCTTTTGGGGAAAAAATCGGCAAACAAAAAGTATAAGATTTTTTTTAAAAAGCGGGAAAAAATCAGATTTAAAAAAAACATAAAAAATTGTAGAACAAGAGATAAAAACTTAAAAAAAAAAATTGAAAGCGATTTCCATAGCATAGAGATATAGAGAGCAAAAAAAATAAAGAGTTTAACTAATGAATTGTAGAAAATAGATTTTTGAAATTTATATTCATATCGTTGATTACATTCTTTGCATTGCACATCTTTCAAACTCAAAGCATTACTTCACATTGCATAACTAATAACTAGATGTTGATAGATGACAAAATTTCAATTACAATATAGTTTTTTACAAAGTCAACCTAAGCAATTATGCAATTACTTCACATTGCATAACTAATAACTAGGAGCAGCTACCAATTGCAATAGCTTGTCATGGCATTCCATGAGACCACATTTCTTTGAGGTATTTTTTCGAATAGTTCATTGCCTTGTCTATGCTTCGAAATTTTCATACATGTCTACCAAAGCATTTTATCAAATAGTTCACTGCCTTGCAGCTATTGCTAAAAGCCTAAAAACTGGTGCTTTCAAACAAGCTACGGATGCTTGGAAAAAATCTATCAAAGCATAATAGTAAGCAATAGCATAGACAAGGCAGTGAACTGTTTGAAAAAATGCCTCAAAGAAATGTGGTCTCATGGTGATGGAATGCCATGATGAATGCCTATGGCCATGGATTTTCATGGCATTCCATCACCATGAGAACACATTTCTTTGAGGCATCTTTTCCAACAATTCACCGCCTTGTTTATGGTATGACATTTTTCATACATATCTACCAGAGCATTTTATCAAACACTTCACTGCCTTGCTGCTATGGCCAAAAGCCTAAAACAAGTGCTTTTGAACAAGCTATGGATGCTTGCAAAAAATATATCAAAGCATAATATTAAGAAATAGCATAGACAAGACAGTGAACTGTTTGAAAAAATGCCTCAGTTAATAGCTCAGCGGTTATGGTTATAACAAATTTTGGCTATGTCTTGGTGGCAGTTTTGGTGCAAGTTTTCAAAGTTTGGAAAATGCAACAGTTATTCTCCAGTGGACGAGATGAACAAGAAGATTCTCCAGAGACTCAGCTGTTGTAACCAATTTTTGAAATGTCATAAGGCGGTCCAAGTGACCAGTGACAGGTGTATTTCTGGTCCGATGCTTGTTGCTCCTTCATTTTCCCTATAAGAAGGATTTCAGGACCAAAAATATGGCCGATTAGCAAGTTAGATATCTTTAGGTCAAGTCTAATTGAAGTTGCAGAGTTAATTTATAAAGAGCCTGATATTATAGTGAAGATACTATTCTTAGGTTTGGTGTCATTCTGTTGTAGGTTTTAGTTTCATGGGTACTTAATTTTCAAGACAGTACTAGCATCTGAATGAAAATTACTCATTTCAAGATCATGTATCTCCATTGTATGAATATATTATTATCTTGAATAAAATGATCAAGGGTTATTCTGTTCATCTCACTGTTATGGTGTGTGTAATTCTCATTTTGGCTTTAATTCAAGGAATTAATTAAAATGCTTGAGTGAGGTTATAGGTGACTATGTTCATATAAGGATTTGATAAGTAGTATTGGGTTAGAATATAGATCGATGGTATTGTAAGGCAGTATTATCTGAGATTTTATATGCTATGTGTCTAGAAGATAAACTTGGTTACAGTAAAAAAACAACCAACACCTTTGATATTATCTAGCTATGGCTCCCAAATCTATTGCAAATTGATCATTAGGGTTAAAATTTAAACTTTGCAAATATAATCTTTGTCCAAATCCATCAAGAATTTTCCATCAGTTATAAACAATTCCCTTATAAAGAATTTGTGAAGCCAGGTCTAAAATCTGGAAATGAAATTCTAAAAATGCACAAGACTAAAAATGAAATCTAATGAGATGTTGCTTTAAAATATGATTTTTAAACCTGGAAGTACAAATCTAACTTCACAAATGAATTATGGAAAAAGACAATGACTACCCTCAACCTGGCGATATCTTCTTGAGTTTCTTTTGATTTTTCCCAAGAAAACCGTCGAGCAAAACACTGTCGCAATAAATAGTTCACAGGTTAAATTCTGATTTCAATTTATGCCCGCCACAATTTAACTTTGCAGGTTGAAACATAGATGAAAAAATAGTTCGTCGAAATTCTGACGAACGTCGGGGTAAAAATTAAAAAAGAATGAAAATTCACACAAGTGCCCGATGATACATCTGATTATATAGCTTTTGTCGAAAGGTTTCATCGGAAATTGGGGTCAAATGAGTTAGTGTACAATTATGTGTGCATTTAATATATGATATACATATACATATGTCTATGTCTATGCATAGTCTATAGATATGCATATATATAAACGAGTAAACATGCATTAAATATATATGTCTATGTATATGTCTATGCAAAGGTACAATATATGCATGACTGATTTGATGAAGGGGAACCTAAAAAAAATAGAACACCCCCATATATTTCCAAGACACAAAAATAAGGTACAATAATTGGATGACTAATATGATGGAAAATAACCTATGCAAAAGATAACACCCCCAAAATAACCAATGGCACCTAAGAAAAGATAGAAACATTTGCATTACATATTTATTGAAGTAGCACATATGATAATCATAACACCCCTATATTTATCAATGAAGACTAACCATGATGAAGTTGGGTATTCGTTTTATGAATATGGGTTTTTTTTTTAAATGTTATTGGTCCACGTGGCCTGCCATGTGGACTGTGTTATTTTGGGTGTGTATGTATCTGCTCCTCTCCCCTACGTAATCAAGTAGATCCTATGAAAACAAGACCCCCAAATTTTTGTAATGCAAACGAAAAAACCTTCAATAATCGCATGTCTGAATTGATGAATCCTAATAATTGGGAAACATAACACCCCCAATTTAATGAATGTCACCTAAAGAAAATAGCAATAATGAATGAATGAAGCAGCACGTATGAAAAACCTAAACCCCCAATTTTATCATTGGCATCTAGAAATGGTACTCAACAACATTAATTGAAACGTGAACATTAACCCATGACTGTAATGGCTATAATGAAGAACAATATAAATCTTACGAATGGAAAACAATAAGAGTATAACAATTATCACATATGTATATGACTGAATTGATGGAGCATAACCCAAAATAAATAACATCAACATATTTATATATGGCATAGAAACAACATCAATTTATTAAGTGACTAAAAAGATGAAGCAAAACCTAAAAAAAGATTAACCCACATTTTTTTTTTGGTTAATGAAATAGAGAACACAACCTAACTCAATGATAATGACCTATGATAATACGATAAGCAGAGTCAATGATAATGCAGAACATATGAGAATAGGAAAAGCAGAATCAATGATAATGCAAAACCTATGAGAAAACAATAATGAGAGTGAATGATAATGCATAACCTGTGAGATTACGATAAGCAGAGTGAATGATAATGCAGAACATATGAAACATAAATGCTAAACTATGAGTGTAATATTTGCAATATAAATAACACCAACATATTTATCTATGGCACATAAACAACATAAAATTTTTAAGTGACTGAAAAGATGAAGCAAAACCTAAAAAAAGATTAACCCACATGATTTTTTTTGGTTAATGAAATAGAGAACACAACCTAACTTAATGATAATACAGAATGTATGAGAATACGATAAGCAGAGTGAATGATAATCTAGAACCTATGAGAAAACGATAAGAAGAGTGAATGATAATGCAGAACCTGTGAGATTATGATAAGCAGAGTCAATGATAATGTAGAACGTATGAGAATATGATAAGCAGAGTGAATGATAATGCAAAACCTATGAGAAAACGATAAGCAGAGTGAATGATAATGCAAAACCTATGAGATTATGATAAGCAGAGTCAATGATAATGTAGAACCTATGAGAATATGATATGCAAAGTCAATGACAATGCAGAACCTATGAGAATAGGATAACCAGAGTCAATGATAATGGAGAACCTATGAGAAAGAATAGGATAAGTAGAATATATGATAATGCAAAACCTATGAAACAAAAATGGTAAAACTATGACTGTAAAATTTGCAAAATAAACCCTAGGGAAACATAAATGCTAAACCATGCGTGCTAAATATATGAAAATAAACCCTATTGAAAAAGAAATGCCAAAATATGAGTGTAATATTTACAATATAAACCCTACAAAGAAAAACCCATATAAAGATAAATACAACTTCATATATGGCATGGAAACAACGAACATTATTATTACTGAAAGAAGAAAACAACCCCAAAAATTTCAATGGCGGGGAAACAACCAACTACATTATTATCTATTATATAAACAGAGCGATGCTTGAACAAAAGATTAATTTCCAAAGATTTAGTGTGTTTATGAACACAAATAGGACAGTGTTCATAAACACTAAACTTCAACAAAATAATCGATATCTACAACACCAAAAACCCAATAAAAGAAACCAAAATTGCAAACCAAACTCAAACAACCGAATAATGGTGAGCCTTAGTGAGAAAGCTCACCTGGGTTGAAAACGCGACGAACCCATTTGTTGCTTGCGGTGACCTTCATGGCAGCGAGGAACCTGTTCATGGCGGCGAGGAACCCGTTCGTTGCTTGCATGGCATAAGTGGAGCCGCTGGTAACGTTTGATAATTGACGTCTACCCATCTCTGTATCGGCTTCTACCCAAACACGATATGGTCTCTGAGTATCGTAGGTTGTGGTGAATAGACGAAGGTTGTAGACGAGGAAACGAGCAGGTACTGGCATGCAAGTGAAGAAGGAATGTTTACTTGCTAGAATGAAAGGATGAAAACATTGCAAGAAGAACGAGGCACTGGGAGCACTCAATGCAGTTAAGCTTGAAATAAATGCAGGGTGGCGTGGAGCTTAGGAGAGGTGACAACAATTAAAACTGACAATAGATAGGAATAGGAAGTGGCAGCGAGTGATAAATGCAATGTAGTGGATTCTTAGGGTGGCAAACTGGGAGAAGTTGGCGTGGCAAGGCTGTCAACTTTGGACGTCAAGCCACGTAGGTAGTGGCACCCGAGGTGCCTATGTATCGTTCGACAGGTCATTTTTGCATTTTTTAAAGTCGTGGACAAATTTCGACCTTCCACATGGCAAAATATTAAAAAAATTTAAAAATATATTTTTTTATTGTTTAATATTCTTTTTTGCATAATGGGTGTTTTTCTTAAAATGTTAATTGTCCACATGGCCTGCCAATAGGACCGTGCAATTTTGAGTGTGTACGTATCGACTCCTCTCCTCTAGTGACTTTGTCAATGCATCTACCACTATTATTTCAATTGCACATTACTCCAGTTGTACAACTTTCTTAATTTGTTACAAATGAAATGATATTGTATTCCAATGTACATAATTTTCCCATGATACTTTAAATGCTTTATTGTTGCAGTACAACTTTAGTTGTCACCTTCAATACTGTTGGTTGGATTTGAGCAATCCCAATGTGCTACAATAATATTCTCAGCCATATTGATTCCTTTGTTTCTTGACATGCTAATATGTACTCTGCTTCTGCTATTTAAAGAGAAATAGTGGGTTGTTTCTCACTTGACCGTGTAACTGCACCTCTGCAATAGATAAAACAATATATTGGCATTGATCTCTTGCTATCAATATATCTTGTGCAATCTGCATCACAATAACCCATACACTTTAGGGATTCTTTTGAACTCCCACTGAATGTAATTTTGTGCTAAGTTGTTGCTTGAAGATATCTAAAAATATTTGACTGCTGGCCAATGTTGTGGTCCAGGATTGTTGGAAAATTGGCTTGCAATGCTTACAACATGTGCAATATCAGGTCTACTAGAAACCATTGCATATGTTAAGTTCCCAAGAGCATTCTAATATGTAACTGTACTCATGTAGTCTATTTTTTGTTGTGTTTTGGGACATATTTCTAATGAAATTTTCTACTTGTTTCCATTGGAGTGTCATAGCCCCTCGACACTTTGTTAATCATTTTTCATGACCCTTAGTCCCGATGTAATTTGGATTAGGGGTGGAACTTCAAACTTTAATATGTGAACATATATAAGTGTGTGTGTGTGTGCATGAGTGCGCGTTAAAATTATGAACCTTGATGTTACTATTATTATTAAGTGTGCTTATCAATCTTATTATGCTATTTTAATTTAATGCATTAAATATTGGATTAATACAGAGTAATGATTTGGTTGTTGTATTTGTGTGAGGCTTGTTGTTGGATGCAGATACCATAGGTGCAAAGTGAGGTGGATCATGTGGTTTTGTTTGTTGAGAGATATACAATCGGTATGTCATTCTAGTGTTGACCTTGTTTGTAGATTCTAGTAGCCCGAGGTTCATTCAACCTAAGATTTTGATATACTAGGTAGAGCCATTATGTCCACTTAAATATCTTGATTCTTTGACAATGCTCAATTTGGTAGATTTAATTAAGGTCTATGAAAGAAGGGGGTAAATTAAAATAAATAAATATCTAAAGGTGAATAAATAAATTGTTATATAAACAAATAAAATTATAAATTATAAAATTGATAGCTACATTATTAAAATAACAACAATTTAAAGACAATGAATAAATGAAAACTCACCATGAATATTACATAAAGAAAATAGATAAGTGTCGAAAATAAGATTTAAAAAAAACCATAATTTGAAATGTCATTCACTAAATTGACATTTACAAGAGGCATATAAACCA